>PISX010001032.1:0-219404 GCA_004024625.1 Mellivora capensis | reverse complement strand
AAAAGAAGCAAGATGGGATTGGGAGGGAGACAAACCATAAGTGACTCTTAATCTCACAAAACAGACTGAGGGTTGCTGGGGGGAGGGGGGTCGGGAGAGAGTGGTAGGGATATGGACACTGGGGAGGGTATGTGCTATGGTTAGTGCTGTGAAGTGTGTAAACCTGGCGATTCACAGACATGTACCCCTGGGATAAAAATACATTATATGTTTATAAAAAAATTAAAAATTAAAAAAAAAAAAAGGAAAAAATAGCCTGGGCCTAAATTGCTTTAGGTCAGTATGTATCTTCTGATACAGGAAATGAGAAACCTGAGCAGTTTCCATTTTCTTTTCTTTTTTTTTTTTTTTAAAGATTTTATTTATTTGACACAGAGAGATCACAAGCAGGCAGAGAGAGAGAGAGAGAGAGAGGAGAGGAAGCAGGCTCCCTGCCTAGCAGAGAGCCTGATGTGGGACTCGATCCCAGGACCCTGAGATCATGACCTGAGCCAAAGGCAGAGGGTTAACCCATTGAGCCACCCAGGCGCCCCGCAGTTTTCATTTTATACTCAATTTTTCTTGCTAAGTCTTGTTCATTTCTATCTGGTAATTGCTATTTTTAGAACTTGAATATGCATTAAGTAGTCTTGGAACACTTAAACATTAAATAAATCAAGAATATAGAAGGGTGAACTTAGGGCTAAGAGATAGTAGGACATATTGATGCATTTGAACATTTAGAGAGGGCCAACACCACCAAGAATGAACCCTAATGTAAACTTTGATGATGATATTTCAGTGTACACTCATCAGTTATACCAAATGTAGCACTCTGGTGGGAAATGTTGATAATTGGCGAGGCTGTGCATGTGTGGGGGCTGCGGGTATATGGGAACTGTGTACTTGTGGTCAATTTTGCTGTGAACCTGTAACTACTCTAAAAAAGTCCTTATTTAAAGGAGAAGAGTAAAAATAAAAAGGAAATAAAAAGTCAAAAACATGAAAAAGTTCAACTTCACTAATAATCAGAGTTGCACATTAAAACAAGATGCTGTATGGTGCTATCAAACTATTGAATATAGTATACAGTATGGATAAAGATGTGGAATGGGGTGGCTCAGTGGTTTAAAGCCTCTGCTTTCGGCTCAGGTCATGATCCCAGGGTCCTGGGATCGAGTCCCGCATCGGGCTCTCTGCTCCGCGGAGAGCCTGCTTCCTCCTCTCTCTCTCTGCCTGCCTCTCTTGCCTACTTGTGATCTCTGTCTGTCAAATAAATAAATAAAATATTAAAAAAAAAAAAGATGTGGAAAAAGACATTCAGTTACTAATAATGGAAATCTTGGTTATTTCTAGCTTTGCTGAAGGATAATCTAGCAGAATGTTGGCAAAATGTGTATATCCTTTGTCCTAGCAATTCCACTTTATCTTGAGGAATTTATTTTGAGGAAACCAGTAGAGATAAATGTATACAAGGATTCATTAGTTCATAATTTTTGAGCACCAATATGCCAAGGTGCTGGGGGTAAACCAGTAAAAACAGGATCTCTGCTCTCATAAGGCCTGTATTCTAGAGCAGTGCTGTCCATTAACAGTAACCATGAGTGACATTTGGCCAGTGAGCTCTTGAAGTGTGGTTGAAGGGACTGAGGAATGATTTTTTTTTTTATTTAAAAAATGTAAACTTAAAATGTCCCATGAGTTGCTGTCATGTTTGTGCAGTTCTAGAGCAGTATTCTCAAAGTGCCCTACCTAGACAGTAGCAGCATCACCTAGGAACTTGTTAGAAATGCAGCCTATTGGGGCACTTGGCTGACTGGTCAGTAGAGCGTGTGACTCTTGATTTCAGGTTCATGAGTTCAAGCCCCACGCTGGGTGTAGAGTTTACCTAAAAATAAGTAAGTAAATAAATAAATAAATGCAACCTATTAAGCCAGAAATTCTAGGCATTCTGTGTTTTAACACATCCCCAAGGTGATGACAGTGCAAAAGCTTAAGAACCTCTGCTCTAGAGGAAGTTCATGACATTGTTGTATCAGAACTTGTAAACTATTTATAAATGTCTCTGGTAGTAGGGTATGTGTTAAGTAAATTATGGTATAGTCATACAATGATATACCACGCAGCCACTAAAGATATTGAAGTTGTATTTATATATTGATATGGAAATTTGTGATCTATTTTAAGTTAAAAAATGTACTTTACAGGGGCGCCTGGGTGGCTCAGTGTGTTAAAGCCTCTGTCTTCGGCTCAGATCACGATCCCAGGGTCCTGGGATCGAGCCCCGCATTGGGCTCTCTGCTCAGCAGGGAGCCTGCTTCCCTGTCTCTCTGTCTCTTCCTGCCTCTCTGCCTACTTGTGATCTTTGTCAAATAAATAAATAAAATCTAAAAAAAAAAAAAAAAGGTTAAAAAAATGTACTTTACAAAGCAGAATGATTCTATTTTTTTTTAATTTATTTATTTTTTAGAGAGAGGGAGAGAGAGAGAGCGAGCACAGGCAGAGTGGCAGGCAGAGGCATAGGGAGAAGCAGGCTCCCTGCCGAGCAAGGAGCCCGATGTGGGACTCGATCCCAGGACGCTGGGATCATGACCTGAGCTGAAAGCAGCCGCTTAACCAACTGAGCCACCCAGGCGTCCCAGAATGATTCTATTTTTGTAAGAAAAATAAAATATGTGTATATACAAATATATATGTACATTCACATATAACTCTGCTTATGTATATAAGCATGTATCATGTATGTAGCAGATGTTAGGTGATGATATTACAGTTTATTTTAATTTTCAGGGCAATGAAATTAACAAATGATTTATATTTTTTCTATATGCAACTTTTTTCTAATTTTTCTACAACAAAAATTAATTTTTTAAAAAGTAAGTCATTTAGAATTGTTTTATTAGGGCTTCTCTTTTGTCATCATTTAAAGATTTTGTTGGGAGAATATGTATTTTCACCATAGTAGAATTTTCTGTGTCCTTTGTTTTAAAACTGGTCATGTGACTATCATTTTTTTAATCATTTCTTATTTTTTACTTTATCATTGAGTGATGTGGTAAGCATTATATTTATGTAAGTTTTATATTTTTAATTTTCCATTAGCCTGGAGTAGGAACAAAGATTGCTGAAAAGATTGATGAATTTTTAGCGACTGGAAAATTGCGTAAGCTGGAAAAGGTAAAGTTTTAACTTGTTTGCTTATTCAATTATAGTGTCTGCCTTTATAGCAGCTATCATGTAGCATCATTGCAGGGTGACTGATGTCATTTACCTGGTGAGACTAGGAGGGAAAAGAAGAGTGGAGTTTATTGCTTTAAGTGTTCTATTTAAAAAACTTTGAATATTGTCCCTGTAAAATACTTGTTATTTTATGTGGCATTTTAGAGATTGTTGACATCTGTGCTAGAATTAGCTCCTTATATTCAGTATCATTCCGAAGGTAAATTATAAGCTTTATAAGACATTGTTATATTTTAGAATTCTATTTTTAAACTCTGTGAAGTATTTTTATGGTTTTATTTCATCCTGATAATAATTCTACTACGTACAGTCTTTTATAAATAAGCCTTTTTAAAGTATGGGATAAGGTAGAGATGAGACATCTTCATCTGCTTTGTTACTTATCTAGAACCATTGATGTTTATCCAGGCAAATGTAAATGGCTCTTCAGGTCTCTTAGCAGACTGGTACATACATTTCCAATAAGATCATTTAAGTCCTCAAAGCATTCCTAAATCATTACTAGACATTTTTTTTCCTTAAAGATTCGGCAGGATGACACGAGTTCATCTATCAATTTTCTGACTCGAGTTAGTGGCATTGGGTAAGAAATATTTTCTAAGCAGACACAGTAGTAGGGTTGGTTTTATTTTTTTTATGTGAGCCAAAATAAGTACATGCTATTTCTCTTCAAGACCTGTACCTTTTCTTTGTCTTTGTCCTTGTCCTTGACCATATAGTTCACTCTTCCATATCTTATGTGTCTGAGGCTGGTCTTTCTGGTGCTACCTCTACTTGAAAAGTCCATTCAAGGCAAATGTTACCTCCTTCATAAAACCAGTTTGATTCCCCAGCCAGAAATAATCTCCTTCTGAACTCCACTAACACGTACAGCTTCTCACTCCCTGCAGATTATGCCTCTTTTGCCTCTCTGAGCATGACATTTATCTTAAGCATTTAAACTGTTTTTCCATAGCACCTAACATAGTGCCGTATAATTTTGGAACAAGCACCCAAGCATTTTTTTAAATGAAGGAATCTTTATCTTAAAATTTGAGTTAGCACCAAAGCGGGCTTCTTGGAGACTTCTTGACAACATAAAGATTGATATTCAAACATTAAGGCTGTGGGGCACCTGGCAGGTTCAGTCAGTGGAGCATGTGACTCTTGATCTTGGGGTTGTAAGTTTGAGCCCCACATTGGGTATAGAGATTACTTAAAAAATAAAATCTTAGAAAAAAACCATTGTCTATAATGCTTTACTTAAGTCTCATCTTTATGGAATGAGGCAGTCTTTTTTTTTTTTTTAAGATTTTATGTATTTACTTGAGAGAGACACAGAGAGAGAGGGAACACAAGCCGGGGGTGTGGGAGAGGGAGAAACAGGCTTCCCACTGAGCCGGGAGCCCGATGCGGGGTTTGATCCCAGGACCCACCCCAGGATCATGACCTGAGCTGAAGGCAGATGCTTAATGACTGAGCCACCCAGGCACCCTGAGGCAATCTTTTAGGTATGTGGTGATTTTTCATTTAAATGGCAACATTTTGATGAAAGTTACTCTAAAATATACTAAATTTTTAAACTTCGTATCCTGAAAATGAGCATGACTCCTTAGGGACTTAAGGCCATTCTAAAGTATTAGAAGTTGTTTCAGAGAGCCTCTGTGTTATTATCCTCCTTTCCTAGCAAGAACACTGAATACAGAAAGTGGGATAACTGGCAGAGTCAGAATTAGAACCCATATTTGCTGACTCCCAATTCAGTTCTACTTCTTTTGTGCCACATTGCCTTTCTGCTATGAGTATCTGCTTTTGTATCACAGTTTCTGTACAAAGATACTTTGCCATTAAAATTTCAGTTTAAGGGTGCTGGGTGGCTCAGTCGTTAAGCATCTGCCTTCGGCTCAGGTCATGATCCCAGGGTCCTGCGATTGAGTCCTGCATCGGGCTCCCCGCTTGGTGGGGAGCCTGCTTCTCCCTCTCACACTCCCCCTGCTTGTGTTCCCTCTCTTGCTGTCTCTCTCTCTCTCTCTCTCTGTCAAATAAATAAATAAATAAATAAATATTTAAAGATAAATAAATTTAAAAAAATAAAATTTCAGTTTAAATACCATTTCACAGGCCTTCCCTTGCTGCCCAGTCTAAAGTAGGACCCATCCACTCTGTCACATTACCCTATTTTAATTCATTTACCTGATATTTTTTTGTTTGTTTATAAACCTATTTATTTTTTCTCTCTACTCACTGAAATGTAAGTAGGTAAGACCAAGGCACTTATTCGTCTTATTTCTGCTGTATTTTCTTTTTTTTTTTTTTTAAGATTTTACTTATTATTTATTTGACAGACAGAGATCACAAGTAGGCAGAGAGAGAGGAGGAAGCAGGCTCCCTGCTGAGCAGAGAGCCCAATGTGGGGCTCAATCCCAGGACCCTGGGATCATGACCTGAGTTGAAGACAGAGGCTTTAACCCACTAAGCCACCCAGGTGCCATCTGTATTTTCAATGCCTACAAGAGTTTCTGGCCCATAACAGGCCCTCAGTTAAACTCACTTGAATGGATGATCTGTTTTCCTGTGTGTATGTCTGTTTTATGAATAAAGTACATGTACGTTATAACACCTAGCTGTTTAGGTGTCTTTTTCATGTCCAGGTTCATGGTTGTCTTCCTAGATTGAGGCTTCAAGAATTCTTCTTTTTGGATAAAGTCACCAAAATAACCACAACACTTTAGCAGGTCTTGTTTAGCTCCATAGTAACTTTTTTTTTTTTTTTAAGATTTCATTTATTTATTTGACAGATGGAGATCACAAGTAGGCAGAGAGGCAGGCAGAGAGAGAGGAAGGGAAGCAGGCTCCCTGCTGGGCAGAGAGCCTGATGCGGGGCTCGATCCCAGGACCCTGGGATCATGACCTGAACCGAAGGCAGAGGCTTTAACCCACTGAACCACCCAGGCGCCCCCATAGTAACTCTTTGACAAAAGAAGACAGTAATAATACTGAGTTTCATTGATAGTGAGTTTCACTTGATATTGAGATAATGCTTTTCTTTCATTGTAGTCCATCTGCTGCAAGGAAGTTTGTAGATGAAGGAATTAAAACATTAGAAGGTGAGTATGTACAATAGGTCATCAATTCCAAGTCAGATATGCTCCTGAAGGATGGTTAATGCTCTAGCAAACTAGAACTTGAGAAACCTTTTCTCAACTAATAAAAAGGATGCTAAGATTTTCTTTTTAACTCTACAGTAGAGAATAGGTTTAAAGTGTAGTTTTTATTCCTGTGTTTAACATGTTTATGTTTATAACTTAGAAGAAAATCAAGAAGAGCAAGAAGTGGCTTCTTGGTTTAGAATGATTTCATTTGCAGATTTTTAGATTTAAATTGCATTTGTTTCTCCAGTAAAATTTTGGACAACAGAATCCTACACATTGAGCCTAAAGGCCAAGTGATATATACTGAGAAAGATTCTGTAAGAGGCTTGCAATTTTTATTAAAGGAATTTTTGCTTTCAAAAAAGTGTTAAAAGTAGAGTCTAAGTCAAGTAATTATAAAACCTTTTCCTTAAACCTGGCAATCCTTTGAATATAAGTTATTTCTTTGTACTTTTAAGGGTATACTATAGATGGAGATAGAAATAGAGATTTGTTGCAGTATATCTATGACATTTGGGGTTTATTTGTGAATTCAATTATTTGTACCCAAATGGTTAAGTGGACAGATTCTAGGGACTGATCTGGGTTTGAATCCATTCTCCAACACACTTGATTAGAATGGATAACTAGGATGCTTTGGTTTCTTAGCTACCAAATGCTATCATAATTTCTGCCTCACATGGCTTAATGCAGTAATGTATGAAAAGCACTTAGTGGACAATGGTTGGTACCTAGTAAGTACTTACAAATAGTAACTGACCCTTAAGAGGCGTAATTAATTAGTAATACTTAAAGTTAAGAATTTGTGTGAGTCCTATAACTAGAGAATGAGCTCTCTACTGTGTTTGTGTCTCAGAAAGGGTTTGTGCTTTTCTGCCTGTGGCATATTTGGTTTATCTGAGTGAAATACTGGCCAAAGGGGTCAAGAATTTGTTTCCCAAAAGTTGCATACCTTGGAAGTGTCAGAGATATGCTGTAACGGTTTTTACATTATTTCACAATTCACGGATACATAATATAACCATCAACATCTGTCATTATTTCCATTGCATTTTTAGTGTTTACTGTGTACATACAGCTCTGAGAAATATTAAGTGCTCCCTGTATCATAAAGATGCTTGTTTCTCTCCATTTTATATCTCCAGAGAGAATTTATGTTTGTGACTATGTAAAGGTGACCACAGATAAGAATTGCTTTGGGAGCATACAGGCTTCCTCCCATACTCATGCCCAGTAAAGGAACATCCAAGTGGAATTAAGTAACTTTTGTTTATTTATTTTTAAAGATTCATATTTTTATTTATTTGAGAGAGAACGAGAGGTAGTAAGTGCACACAAACGGTGGAGGGGCACATGCAGAGGGAGAGAAGCAGATCCCTACTGAGCACAGATCCCCAAATGGGGCTTCATCTCAGCATCTCAGCTTCATCTCAGGTCATGAGATCATGACCTGAGCCGAAAGCAAGAGTTGGGGGCTTAACCGACTGAGCCACACAGGCACTTTTAGATTTAAGATATGATGTTAGATATGACAGTTTTTAAATAATGAAAATAATACCTCTCCTTTCAATAGAATTTTAAGCACAGTGCCTACACAAGTTATTACTCAATTACTCAATAAATGCTAATCGAATGAAGGAGTGAATGAACAGCAGATGGGCAATATAAATACTTATTCATAGGACATTCCAAAGTTGTGGTTGCTAATGCTGCTGTTGCTGTAAGTTAGCAATATGAGTTCTTATACTTATGCCTTTTACTATAGTTAGTGTAGTGTGGTATGAGCCTGATATGTTTTATCTATTATTCTGTGTAACTATAATTGAAATTTTGATTCACTAAGTAAAAATGATCATGAAATCAACTGTTCGATTTTAACTACATTGATTTGAAGAACATTTTGTCTAGTTCTTAATATCTGAATTTTTTCTTTTTTTTTTTCTTATCTTTTCAAAGTCATTTCAGTGTATTTTCCTAGTAGTTCTTTGTAAAAAGAATCACAAAATTCAGCAACTTCTTCCCAAAAATATTTAAATTATCACCTCAACTTTATGTGTCTTCTGTACAGATCTCAGAAAAAATGAAGAAAAGTTGAACCATCATCAACGAATTGGGTTGAAGTAAGATAGCAAATTTTCTTTTCTTTTGACGCCTGAGACGTAAAAGTAAAATTTCTTATAGCCATTCTTCTATACGCGACAATAATTCTTCAAATTTAACTAAATATGACCTTTTCTCTATTCAGGAATGCTAAGATTTGTTGCAGACTTTGAGAGATAATATGCCTGTTTTCACACGTTTTGTTATTACCTTCTGTTTGTTTTCTTGTTTTGAGTGTTTCTCTCATTCTCTTGACTTTAGTGAAGAACTTCCTCTTAAAACATATAGGACTGAGTACATCAGTCATTCAGTGGATGTTTATTTTGTGCTTAAACATCATAGAAAGCACTGCATTAAGTCCGGGGTAAGGAAATAAACAGGGTCAATAAAGTTCTTAAGAAGTTTAGAGTCTCCCTGAGAAGCTAGGACATGAACATGGAATGCTAAATTAAAAACAAAAAGAAAAAAAACCCCAAACATCTAAATAACAGTGTGGGAATAACTAGTAGGAATGTTGTATATCAGCATCTATAATTATCTCTTGTGCTGGATACCATCTGGAACCCCTTTTCTAATTGATTTTTTCTAATGCATCGTACATAAACATGTACCTTAAACTTAAGACACTGCTCTTCCAAGACTTGGAGCTAGTAGGGGACCAGGATGTTCTCACTGTCCTTGCATTTATGTAATAGAGATCTTCTGAAGAACTTGGTTGTTGTGAGAATGACTTTTGATCCAATGCTTTATCATTTTAGTTATTTCATACTGAGATATTTTTACAGTAGCCTTATTGAAATATTCATATATCATACGATTCACCCATTTAATGTGTACAGTTCCATGGTTTTTAGTATATTCATAGAGCTATACAACCGTTACTGGAGTTGGTTTTAGAACATCTTTGTTTATCCCCAAAAGGCCATATCTGTTGGCCTTCAACTCCTCATTTCTACTCAGCTGCCCTTCTCTGTCCCTGTCTGCTTCTGACAACCCACTAATATACTTTTTATCAATATAGATTTGCCTTTTCTGGACATTTCATATAAATGAAATCATGCAATATATAGTCTTTTGACTGGCTTGTTTCACTTAGCCTAATGTTATCTGGATAATGTTTTAAAATAAAATTTTGCAGGATATAAGAGCAATAAACTGTAAGCCCTTGACTTGCCAGTAGAGAGCAGACTAATTTGGAAACATACTTATTTAAATATATTTATTTACTCTTGGTATACGAATGTGAAGTTTACTTAAAATAAGTTTAGATGGAGTATCTGGAATATCATAAAGGATGGCACTTAAAAATTTTGGTCTAAGTTAAGAAATAAACCTATTCCCATCCCCCAGTTTTACTATTATCTTCTTACTGAACTTCAGTCTTGATTTTTGAATGATCTGCTGGTATAAGGGCACTTGATATAGTAGGCAATTTACTTTTTAAGAAGATTTAAATTTCACAAAAATCTTTTGTCTACTTATTCTGTCTTTATAGATATTTTGAGGACTTTGAGAAAAGAATTCCTCGGGAAGAGATGTTACAAATGCAAGTAAGAGTGTGCTAAATTTAAATTGTATTCTTTGATTAGAATTGAGAATGTCACTTGGTGAAAAGCCATTTTTAGAATACTGACCTAATTTTTTTTCTATTAGGATATTGTACTAAATGAAGTTAAAAAAGTGGATTCTGAATACATTGCTACAGTCTGTGGCAGTTTCAGAAGAGGTAACATACTTCTTAATCTTAGGTTATTCATGCCTTGATGTTAAAATTGCCTAATGTGTACAAAAAAAATGGATTAAAGAGATGTAATTTGTGTTACTTCATATTACTAAGACCCAGTAGTGTAAGTTTATTTGTCTATAGATAGGAATATATATTAAAAATGAAAGGAAATTCATCCTGATTTTATTATAGGATATTTTAATGACTAGTTTTAATAAATTTTATAGAATAATTTTATGTATATTAAAATCCTAAGAGTGAGTATCTGGCTAGATGCTAGTGAGCTGTGGGTAGGTGGTGGGGTGTTTTGTGTTTTGTTTTTTTTTTTTACTTTTTTTATTTTCTGAGTTTTCTATAATAGATCTAAAAATAATGTCACTGAAGCACTAGTTCCAGACCAGTTCTCTCAACAACCAGGTCCTTCGGAAGATACCCTTTTCATATGTAAATACAAGCTAAGTGAGAACCAAGAGAATCCTGGTTTCTTACTGGCTCAAAATTTGGAAGAGTAACAAAATTTTAAAATACTAACTTTAAAAATTGAAATACAAAAACTTGATTTAAAACTTTTGGCATAGGTATCTGACTGAATCTCTGGCCACCTTTGGAGTTTCACTTAGGCAGTAGGTGATGAGCTATCACAAATTCCGGGGGTAGCTGCTGTAAGAATCTGGAGTTAGGGAGAAAAAGTGCTAAATCCATAATTGCTGATAAGTAGAAAGAACATTGGACTGGGGCTGATAAGTAGAAAGAACATTAAAGAACTGGGTCCTGAGGCCAAATCTACTGTCACTGTAGATTGAAGTCTCTCTCTCCACATCCTGGTTTTCATATTTGCAAAAGAGAGGATTAAAGTTAACCAGTTGTCAAATCTTTCTGTGCATCAGAAATACCTAGAAAGTTAAAAAAAAAGACACATTGTTATATCCTTCTACAAACCTACTAAATAAGAATCTTCTTAGAGTGGGGCCCTGGAATCTAAATTTTTCAAAACACAGACTTGGATCTACAGCAAGCCAAAAGTATGCTCAGTTGAAGATGACTGCCTTTCTGGATTTCTATATTTCTGTTTTATTTTTACTCTTATTATTTTGTTATTATCATTTTTACTTTTATTATTATTTTATTACTGTATTATTGCTTTTATTATTTATTATATGGTTGCATGCTTTAATATAAAAAAGGTATATGCTAAGAATCTGCCTTCTCCCCTGTCCTAGTTCACTCTCTCCACTCCCTCCCACCACTGTCCTATGAATGATTACTTTCTTTCAGTGGTTTTACATGTAAACATAAATAAATAAATGTGAATATACATTGTTTTTTCCCATTTTTAAATTTTTATTTATTTAAACAGTTTTTATTATTGAAGTATAGCTGACACATAGTGTTATATTAGTTTCAGGCATACAGCACAGGGGTGACAATTCTGTGCACTACACCGTGCCCACCACAATAAATGTAGTTACCATCCATCCCCATACAATGTTAATGTGATATTGTGTTAACTATGATGCACTTTTCATCCCCACGACTTACTTATTTTATGATTGGAAGTGTGTATTTCCTAATCCCCTTCACCTATTTTATCCATTCCTCACCTGTCCCCACCTCTGGCAACTACTAGTTCTCTGTACTTGTAAGCCAGTTTCTGTTTTGTTTATATTTGGTTTGTTTTTTAAGTTCCACAGATAAGTGAGTCATGTGGTATTTTTGTTTCTCTGTCAGACTTATTTCACTTAGCATAATACCTTCTAGGTTCCCCCACTCCATGTTGTCACAAATGACAAGATCTCATCCCTTTTTATGGCTCAGTAATACTCCATTGTAAATTTGTATCACATCTTCTTTATCCAGTGCATATACATTCTTGTTGTCCTCTTCCCCCTTTCTTTCACAAAAGTAACATAATATATACACAGTACTGTACCTTATTTCTTTCACTTAAAAATACATCTTAGAAATCTTTCCACATCAGTATGTAGAGAGCATCCTTATTCTTTTTTATAGCTACATAACATTTGGTTATGTGGATGTTCCATACTTTCTTTATCTGTTCCTTTGTTAATAGTTTCTTGGATTGTTTTCCCTTTTTTGCTAAATAATTGTTTTGCTTTTTAAATGGATAGAGATACATTTTTGGTGATAGGTAGATGGTAAAAGACACATTTCTTTCTCTCTTAAGAGAAAGAAATGAAAAGACCATTTTTTTTTCTTAAAATAGCTTCCATGAATGTGCTAGAATCAGTACACATTGAATCTAGTCTTCTTTGTGTTTAAATATCTGGTTAAACATTATTGATGTATAAGATAGTGGTCTAGAGACACTGCTATGACTTCGGTGACCAAAAACATATTTTACTTATATGTAAGTGACAAATCACTAAATTCTACTCCTGAAACTAGAACTACACTTTATGTTAACTAACTTGAATTTATTTATTTTAAAGATTTTATATATTTATTTGACAGACACAGCGAGAGAGGGAACACAAGCAGGGGGAGTGGGAGAGGAAGAAGCAGGTTCCCACTGAGCAGGGAACTTGATGCAGGGCTTGATCCCAGGACCCAGGATCATGATCTGAGCTAAAGGCAGATGCTTAACAACTGAGCCACACAGACACCCCAGCTAACCTGAATTAAGTAAAATGTTGGAAGGAAAACAAAATGTTTTACATGTATTGTACTTCTAAAAATACAAAGAAAGGAAATAGTATTATTTTATGCCAGCTGTGTGGCAGGTCCTATTCTAGATGCTTTCACATATGTTTTTAGTTGCACAGTGGCCTATAGAATGGTTTTTACTAGTTTATAGACAGAAAAAATGAGATCTAGAGGAATATACAGTCCTTATTTGCAGTGCTGAAAAAAAATTTAAAGTGAAAAAAATATTTAAATGGAGACAAAATTTCATAATATTATAATAAAAGAAAGTATAAACAATTTTATATAATCTTCATAAAGTTATATGATTGTAGAGTGGGAGATCAGAATAAAAATCTGTTATTATAAAATGCTATATTCTTTTTTGGTAAGATTTTATTTATTTATTTGAGATAGAGCTAGGGGCAGAGGGAGAGGGAGAAGCAGACTCCCCACTAAGCAGGGAGCCTTATGTGGGGCTCCATTCCAGGACCCTGAGATCATGACCAGAATTGAAAGCAGATGCTTAACTGACTGAGCCACTCATGTGTCCCTCAAATACTATATTCTTTTTTTTTTTAATTTATTTTCTTTAAACATTTTTTTTTAAGATTTTATTTATTTGACAGACAGAGATTACAAGTAGGCAAGAGAGGCAGGCAGAGTGAGAGGGGGGAGGCAGGCTCGCCGCTGAGCAGAGAGCCTGATGCGGGGCTCGATCCCAGGACCCTGGGATCATGACCTGAGCCAAAAGCAGAGGCTTTAACCCACTGAGCCACCCAGGCGCCCCTCAAATACTATATTCTTATCCATGATACCATAATAGTAATTTTTTACCAGTATTCATTAAATGAATCTGGTTGTAAGAATTGAAATGGATTTTCTGATGAATCTTCACAGGGTTAGGACATATTGTTTAATTTGAGGTTTTCATATATATAGTGTTCATAGGTATATTTTAAAGCTTTTTAAAAAAAGTGTTTTAAATTTATATTTTATTATATTATTATTATATTTAATGTTATTTAAATATTTATATTCAATATTTAAATATTATATAATAAAACTAAATGTTATATTATCCAAGTATAATATACAGTTATTTTCAGGTGTATAATTTAATGATTCAACAATTCCATACACTACTCAGACCTCATCATGATTCCCTTCACCTATTTCACCCATCCCCACCTGCCCACGTCCTCTCTGGCAGCCACTAGTTTGTTCTCTATATTTAAGAGTCTGGTTTTTTTCTTTGTCTTGCTTCTTAAGTTCCACATAAGAGTGAAATCATATGGTATTTGTCTTTCTGTGGCTGACTTATTTCATTTAGCATAATACACTCTACATCCATCCATGTTGTTGCAGATGGTAAGATTCATTGTTTTTTTTTAATGGCTGGGTAATATTCCATTGTGTGTATATATACCACATCTTCTTTATCCATTCATCTGTCCATGGATAGATGGTCACCTGTCTTGGCTATTGTAAATCATGCTGCAATAAACATAGGAGTGCATGTATCTTTTTGAATTAGTGTTTTTATTTTCTTTGGGTAAATATGTAGTAGTGGAATTCCAGGATCATATGGCAGTTCTATTTTTAATTTTGGGGGGAACATCCATACTGTATTCCAGAGTGGCTGCAGCAGTTTTCATTCTCACCAACAGCACAAGAAGGGCTCTCCTTTCTCCATATCCTCATCACCAACACCTGTTGATTCTAGTGTTGTTGATGTTAGCTGTTCTGACAGGTGTAAGGTGGTAGCTCATTGTGGTTTTAATTTGCATTTCCATGATAATGAGCATTTTTTCATGTGTCTATTGGCCATTTGAATATCATCTTTGCAAGAATGTTGTTTTTAAATGTTTTAATCCATTATTGAGTAATTATTTAGGTGCATTTTTAATACATTTAGCAATTGTATATGATGCATATCTAATGCCAATTACTGTTATTATCCCAGATTCTTCTGTTTGCATCAATATACCTGAATAGTTGGACAGGAACTTGAAATCCTGTAACTAATTGTGAATATGAAGTACAGTGAAAAAGAAAGTTAGGCTATAAGAAGTAAGGCTTCTCAATGTGACATCACTTTGGTTCTGTTTGCCTGATAGATTTATGTGGAGAGAATTCCATTCATATTTTTTTATTATCATAGGCGCAGAGTCCAGTGGTGACATGGATGTTCTTCTGACCCATCCAAGCTTTACCTCGGAATCAACCAAACAGGTGCCACAGAATTTATACTCAAATGTGCTAAGTGTTACACAACAGTGAATATCATTTTCAAAATGGTAATTAGGTATTTCAGAATAAATTTTTGTTTTGATCTTTCTGAAAAGTCATTGTAAGTGCTTTGTACTGACTGAATTTTGTAAAAGGCAAAGTAGTGGTTGGCAGGGATATACAGTGGTGTTCTACAAGGAATGGGGGAGTAGTCTGATTTTGGAAAAACAAAATGAAATTTAGTAAAACATTTCCAGAAGTATTTATTGTCTTTCATGGATATTTTATAAATATCCAGTATAATATTCAGGTTTTCATTAAGGGGATATTTTTCTATTAAACAATATTATATTAAGAAACTTTATTCCTATTAAAAAACCCATGAAGGCAAAAGATTTTTGATTTTAGAATATATACCTTTTGGGGCGCCTGGGTGGCTCAGTGGGTTAAAGCCTCTGCCTTTGGCTCAGGTCATGATCCCAGGGTCCTGGGATCGAGCCCCACATCGGGCTCTCTGCTCAGCGGGGAGCCTGCTTCCCTTCCTCTCTCTGCCTGCCTCTCTGCCTACTTGTGATCTCTGTCTGTCAAATAAATAAAATCTTAAAAAAAAAACAAAACATATACCTTTTAAAGATGAGGCAGCTAACTTTTTGATTTAATGACACAGATAAACACAGATGATGTCTATTTGGGGGTATCATGATATTGGTGAAGAATGATGGTTCCTAAAAAGATGTTTCATTTGACAAGTGAATTTTGTGTTAGAAGAAACTAGGCATTTCTCCATAGATAATCAGAAAACTCCTATTAAAAATGTTTTCTTGGTATATAAGAGTAATTGTTCTTTTTCTTGTTTCTTATTTATGTTTCCACAGCCAAAGCTGTTACATCGTGTTGTGGAGCAGTTACAGAAGGTCCATTTTATTACAGATACTCTGTCAAAAGGTGAAACAAAGTTCATGGTAAGTATTTGTTTGAGTTAACACTTCTGGGAAAAAAAACCTTGGAAACTGGTCAGTACCTATTCTGAGCATGTGACCTCACCGCATCTTAGTGTTGCAGTCAATAAATAGGATATCCATGAGAATTTATAGAAAGAAGACTTAACAGGATGCTAATCTCAGAATATTTTAGTAAAGAATTTTGTTTTAAATGCCCCACTTTGTAAATAATCTGTGCCATTGGAATACATAATTAGGCATAATCTACTCTTTTTAAAAATTTCTATAAATGACTTTGATGCATCATAAGTTTTCCCTAAAATAGCAAATGTTCTCATATTCTCTGACTCAGAATTCTTCAGTACATGAGGTCAGAATTGTCTGAAGAATATTAATCTGTTACAACACCTAAGAAAAGAAATCGGGGTATGTGATACAGACGAGTTCTGTGGCACGGTAAGCAGAGGAATTAATAGAAGGGAGATGCTCGCCGAGATTTTCCCAGTGACACCCGTCATGATGAACTGTTAAAATCCTGTAATCTTCCTAGGAGATAAAGCTTTGAAGATTCAAGACAAATGCTAAATGCATTAAAAAAGGTTAATAAATGTCCCTGCATAAAAATGGACAGGAAGGCAAATGGCAATCTAGGACTATGGTTAATAGTTACCTTTATTCTACTGCTCACTGAAATTCGTACTTTGAGTCCCCATTTTCCCAAGTTCTTTGCGTGAAATGGAAAGAGACTATGCTTTGGGGGGACGGACATGCTAATATTAGCCCGAGTCTTACTGCATGGATTTGACAGTGCTTTTGGCTTAAAAGTAGAAGATGGTTGAGATAGATGATTGAAATATCATGTTTTTCAGAAGGTAGAATATAGTGCCTGCCAGGGGCCTATGGGGAAGGGGAAGAGGGAGTTACTATGTAACAGATACAGAGTTTCAGTTGGGGAGGATGAAAAGTTTTGGAGGCCGATGCTGGTGGTAGTTGCGCAACAATGTGAGTACACTTAACGCTGTAGAGCCGCACACTTAAACATGGTTAAAATGGCAAACTTTATGTTGTGTATATTTATGAGACACCCCAAAAATCATGTCATTAAATTCAATATGGTGATTTTAGATGGTTGTGAAACTATATCGCCGAAGTTGACCACATTTAATAATGTTTTCAGAAGAACTTTGGGAAAAGTAAAAATAAAAATTCTAGTCAGTCTTTGGGAATCAAATCTATGAACTGTTCTCCCAAATCTATCAGATTCAGAGCTTTTACTCTATGCCCAGAAATAGATACATGAGATGTTTGTTGTTGTTTAAACTCTAAAGATTTTATTTATTTATTTATTTATTTATTTATTTGACAGAGAGAGAGAGAGCACAGCAGAGGGAGCGGCAGGCAGAGGCAGAGGGAGAAGCAGGCTCCCCGCCAAGTAGGGAGCCCGATGTGGGGCTTGATCCCAAGACCCTGGGATCATGACCTGAGCTGAAGGCAGAGGCTTAACAACTGAGCCACCCAGGCGCCCCTAGACACATGAGATGTTATTCAAAATAGGGTTTATATATGTTCTAGGAGTATCCCTTTTAAATTGAGATTGATTTTATTAATTCTTACAGTGAATGTGCATAAATCTTACATTTAAAGAACATTCAGATAAAATCCTAAAAATAACACATGCTAGACAAGTTGAAAAAAATTGTTAATAAAGTGTCCTGGTATGCCTGAGCATATTCTGGGTACCCCTTCTGCCCTGTCTACCTCCAATAATCATCTCTACGAAAGGCCTTCAGTCTTCGTATTGGAGAAGCCCATCAGCTCTTTCCAGAGTCAACGACCAGGAAGGTATTTTTATGCGATGTGGTAGCAGAAGCATTTTTTTTTTTTTTTTTTTTGCAGTTTGAATAGTATTGTGCTGTGCTCAAAGAAAGATCCAGAAGGAACACAGAGGCTAATAATCCAGAGGCTTATTAGCCTTACACAGCAGAGGCTATTAATCCAGCTAGCAAGAATACAAAGAAACATTGCAAGCTGGTGGGCTGGATATAAACTGAAAGGGAAAGGTGGGTAGCCATGTGAATGTAAACGTACAGAGTTGCTGGCAGTGGTGGATTGGGGTTATCCCAGTAGTAGCTGCTTAGTATAGCAGAGAAGACCTTTGTCTCACAGTCAGATTCCAGTGACTGCTGCAAAACAGGCTGATGCAGACCTTACTGTGTGTGTGATGCTTGAAAGACTAGGGCCACTCACCAGTCCTAGGACAGGGCTGGACTTGTGGAAGCCTTTGCACTATCTGACCTTCCCAATCCCTTACTCATATTCCTAGCAGCACATAGACAGCTGTTGCCAGAAAGAGAATCCCTCACATCTATTTCCAAAAGAAAGCAGGTTAAAAAAACAGAAAGCAGTTTTTTGTTTTTGATTTGACAGTTGAGCAAGACAACTTGACAATTAGAGCTGGAAACTAAGGCCTTTATGTTGTGATGCAGGAATCCATCTCAGTGGATGGATGGTTTGTGTATAAAGTTCAGGTACTGTACGTGTGGTTCATATAGTCTCTGAAGCTTAAAAAGTGCCATGTTTGAGCCTGCAGTTTTGACTTTTATAATTAGTATTTGTTGGGATGAAGAGCAGTCCAGATTAGCTCGCAAATCAATTTACTGGAGAGGCAATAAGAGATGATTTATATCTAGTTGCAGAGGAAAGGATGTGTGTTGCTGTGTTGCATTATGAAGGAATAGACTTGGATATGGAGGCTATCAAATCTTTCTCTGTCTCCATTACTAATTCATTGTATGATGTTAGGCAAGTTGCTTTACTTCTGCAAGGCCTTAATATATTCATCTAAAATGATACACTTCTCCTGTGTCAAGGGACTATTATGCAGATCAAATTAAGTAATATACATGGAAACTTGAAAGGGTTTGTACATGTATCTTCATATGACTGGATCCCCAAAGAATTGTACAGTGCCATGCTAATATAATATGATATAATGTAGATGTAATATTTGTTTGGAAGCAGATCCGTGAAAGCGACTGGTAAGGAGTAAATTGGGAAACAAAAAGAGGATCAGAAAGTGAGGGAGAATGGTGGTGTGGAAGAACAAGACAGGGAGAATGAGCACCAGTAGGATGAGAAGGTGTGTTCGGCTAGTTCACCAACTGTGTATTAAGCATCTCTTATGTCCCCAGCACTATTCTAGGAGCTTGGGATGTACCAGTGATTTTCAACTGAATTTATATTTGGGGGTTTGAGAAGGGACTGGTAGTTAACAATGAACATAATTAATAAGTAAATTTCATGTTAGGTTAAGATAACAAGTACTATTTTTAAAAGAGGAAGAGCAGGGTTTGGGGAGATGGATGTGCAGGAAACCCATTGACTAGGATGGTCAGAAACTGCCTATTTGAGAGGAGGAGCCTTGGGGAAGGACTTGAGGTAAGAGAGTTAGCCAGTCAGGGAGCATGGCCAGAGTCAGAGCAGTGATGAGGGGGTGAGATCATTAGCAGAGATAGCCCAAGAAGTTGGGATCTCTGTTTCTGAAAGGAAATTGGCCACAAAACGAATTTAGCTTACAACGTGGAATAAACCTGGGCGCCTGGCTGGCTCAGTCAGTGGAGCATGGGACTCTTGATCTTGGGGTTGTGAGTTCGAACCCCATGTTGGGCATAGAGATTACAAAAGACAGAAATATCAGAGTGGAATAAACCATTCTTGTTCTATATCCACTTGATTTCAAAACCTCTTGTTAACGTAACTATTGACTTGTTTAAAACATTACCATTCATGTGTTTTTCAAGTACTCTTCAAAACATGAATTCCTCTAAACTAATAGTACCCAAACCTCAGGAAAGCCAGGGTTAATGTTTCGGATATTCTTGTAAAGCCATGATTTTAGGTAATTGAGTTATACTTCCTATGAATAAAATAGCTTTTGGAAGGAGAATAAAATTTTCCTCTGCATTTAGATGCCTGTTTTCCTCATATATGGTGAGTACCTTTCAGATTTTAGCATTTTGTGCAAGTTTGGCCCGGGATGATTTTCTGTGAAATATCTACAGTAAGGATTCAAGGGACAATAGAAGATCCCTTGACTACCCTGAGGCAACAAAAGAGGCTTAATTTCAGACGCTCCGCATGAAGCTACTCAATTGAAATGCCAAACAACGCTAATCCACTCAATCTAATAAAGAATTTACAATAATACAGAGGAATTCCTTAACATTAACACTTCAGAAAAAGTGCAGGAAATAAAATGAGCCTTTAGGAAAGGAACAAAGCCATTAGACAAAATCCTATTACTGATGTGACAAACTGGCAAGATCATTGCCTGTGGCACTTGAACATCCATATCCGCAAGGTAATACTTCATGGTAATTCCAGATGGAAAGCATTTCTGATCCATTTGAAGGTTGAGTTGGAACTTGTTAATGCCTAAGAAGGTAGGTTTCATATTTTGAAGATAAACAGGTTTCATTTAATCTTTCAGCCATAGCAACAGCTAAAGAAAATACCCATTCTAGATTCTAGGTTTTAATTTTTCTATGTTACTAAGTGAAAAAGTATAGCTTTTAGTGATCCGTGTACTAAGTTGACTATTCTTTAGGACCAGAAGCCTGTCACATGTGTGCTTTTCTTTGAGTGTGGCATTTGAAACTTTTTTAATTGGAAGTTTCTGATATTTATGGTTCTTTTTATGTATTTATGGGTTGCTCCCCAGTCCAGAATTTTGGCCCATTTTTCTATAAAAGGAAAAAGATTACTAAATAGACCTTGATAACGTTTGTTTGAAAACTGTAGAAGTATAATGAAAACTCACCTGTAAAGAAAATGATCCTGTAATTTTCTTATCTTTTACAGTTTTCCTATTTTTCATCTGTCTTTTCTGTTTCTGGGAGATTTCCTCAATTTTAAACTCTTCTACTTCCGCTATCCTACTTTTAATTTTGATTTAAACCTTTTTCTTAAGTGTTCTTTTTTTGTAGTATTCTGCCCTTCATGTATGGAATATTTCCTCTTATCTTAGAATATTAGCAATAGCTCTTCTGATTGTCCTCCCTCCATCATAATTGTTTCTTCCAGATTGCTTTTCTATTTGTTTTGGTCTGTGTCTTTCATGTGTGATGCTTTCTCTGATTAGCTCTTGTTTGGAATCAGACAAAGGCCAAACCCTCATACCTAGAATCCTTGCCTGCTGTTTCCTGTAGTTCTCTAATTACCACAAAATACAAGAGGAAGGTGGCGACAAGACATAGTGCATAGAAAAGCCACTAAGTTAAAAATGCCCAGGAGTCTAAAACTGCTTGCATTCAAAGCAAAAACCTCACATTTAACGACATTCGATTAAAGTTAAGCCTGAAGTTTAAAAACGTCTTTAAGCATTCTTTGAAATATCCATTTTAGGGTGTTTGCCAGCTTCCCAGTAAAAATGATGAAAAGGAGTATCCACACAGGAGAATTGATATAAGGTATTACTCGAAATTTGTTGCTGACCTATTAATTTTCCCCTTTTTCCTTGTCCTCTGTGTATCTTGGAATTCACCTAAATGTCTAGAACCCCCTTCCATTCTGAAATGCTGTATGTTCGTGGTATAGACAATGCTTAGCCTGAAAATATGCAA
Organism: Mellivora capensis; assembly: GCA_004024625.1. NCBI lineage: Eukaryota > Metazoa > Chordata > Mammalia > Carnivora > Mustelidae > Mellivora > Mellivora capensis. Next base: position 197,791 of record PISX010001032.1, on the reverse strand, counting down.
AGAATTATGACTGTCTACAGAATATCATCTATTTTCTCTAGATTTGCATCTCATCGTGATGCCTTCCACAGCTCAAAAGTAGTTAACTGTGGGAAAGTTAGTTGTAATACATGCTCCTGCTTTTCTTTTCCCCACACGTCTTGCAGGACATAGTTTACTGAAAGCTAGACTAACTGCGAGCTTGGAGTAATTTCAGCAGTCTACCTGATGATAGTCTCCTCCCTAGGTTATTAGACCACATAGACTTATTGTAGGTGTTTTGTGCGTTATTGATTATAAGAGTCCTATTTTTGCCAAATTCGAAATGTGTGGTGAGAGATTTATTTGTTTATCTATTTATTTTAGGTTGATACCCAAGGATCAGTATTACTGTGGTGTTCTCTATTTCACCGGGAGTGATATTTTCAATAAGAATATGAGAGCTCATGCCCTAGAAAAGGGCTTCACAATCAATGAGTACACAATCCGTCCCTTGGGAGTCACTGGTTGGTATTTGTGTCTGCATTAGAGATAATCCTGGTCATCTTGAGAGAAAGTTATTTTCAAGGCTACTTTGGTTTAGCAGCTTTGGTTTCTCTCAAAAGCCTTTAAGTAATTCTGCCAGTTAATTGTAGTTTCTTTGTATTGTGAGTCCCTCAGGCAACAAAAGGGTCTTTAAATCCATACTTGCTCTCAGGCCCTCAACTGGAAGCTTTGATGGCAAGAGTTCTTTCTAGCTCTATTAGACCAAATTAATGATAGTCAGTAAAAAAATCTTATTAGTCTAAAGTGGGTTTTTTTTGTCTGTTTGTTTTTCATGTATCTCCAAGACTTCTGAAGAACCTAGGTATCATTGCTTTCAGTGCCGGGACAAATATCTGGTAGCTTCAGCCGCATGCCTTCCGAAGTTTAGGAGTTAGGGCACCTGGCTGTCTCAGTCAGTAGTAAGCATGTGACTCTTGATCTCTGGGTCATGAGTTCAAGCTCATGACAGAGTTTACTTAAAATTTTTTTTAAAAATAAAAAAAGTTTAAAGAGTAAGAATTGCTTACTCTATGCTTTTTTACATTTCACAGTGTACTGTGTATGTTTTCCTGTACTGGGAAAATAAAGATTTTGTCATTTTGTCCTGAAAGTATAAAATAGGGCTTTCTTCCCAGGTAGATGAGGGAGGGCAGTGGTTCTCACATGTAAATATGTGTGTGTGCCACATGGGGACCTCATTAAATGCAGAAGCTAATTGGAGGGGGGCCCAAGATTCTGCATTTCTAGGAAGTTTCCAGGTGATGTCCATACTGCGAGTCCAGGGGCCACATTTTGAGTTGCAAAGGAAACTAACGAGAGTATTTCCTGTGATCCACGGTGGCTACGGTGGAGATCCAGCAGAGGGGAAAATTGTGGATTAGGATCACTTCAGTGGCTCCAGTTGGGATATTCAGGTTCCTTTTATAGTACTGATAATACATGTGACAAAGCTTGAACACAAGCTCATGTGCGAGGATGGGGGAGAGGGAGGTCAATATGTTTTAGTGGCTTTAGTTAGTTTAATCTAGTTTAGTTAGTTTAGTTTAGTGGTTTTAGTGACCATTTTCTTTTCCTTCTGAAAGTGAGTCCTGTACAGCTGTCGTCCCTAAACCCTCATAACTAAATTCCAAAACCAGTTTGTAAGTTTCTTTTCTCGCCGTACTTGCAGGAGTCGCTGGAGAGCCTCTGCCGGTGGATAGCGAGAAAGACATCTTTGACTACATCCAGTGGAAATACCGAGAACCCAAGGATCGGAGTGAATGAGGCCCGTCCTTCTCAGGCCAGCTCAGCTCAGCTCAGCAGGAGTCTTAATTTATTACTTAACCTTTGCTATGTAAGGGTCTTTGGTGTTTTTAAATGATTGTTTCTTCTTCATACCTTAGATTGCATTGTAGTCAATAAAGCCTCTCATACTATTATCAGATGTTCTTATTTTATTAGCAAATAACACATCACGTATGTTCATGATCACACTTCACTAAGGATTTAGTGGAGGGAAAAGATGAGGTGTTAGCAATGTTCAGTGGGAATTTTTATTTTCTCATTTTCTGCCCTTCTGCTGTAAACCACATTACCCTACTACTTTTCCTCCCATTTATTACAGATTAGTCAGAGACTGGGCATGAACTGGACAGTGATTCAGTATTCTTTAGAAATTAGTCCCCTTCATAAATTTAATTTTTTTCTTGGGTTGTCTTGGACCCCATATTCAATTTTGTCATATACACTTAAAACCTAAGACTAGGTGTATGGTTTATCTCTTAAATAAAATCTGAGGGGCACCTGGGTGGCTCAGTGGGTTGAGGCCTTTGCCTTCAGCTCAGGTCATGATCCCAGAGTCCTGGGATGGAGCCCCGCATTGGGCTCTCTGCTCAGCAGGGAGCCTGCTTCCCCTGCTCTCTCTCTGCCTGCCTCTCTGCCTACTTGTGATCTCTCTCTCTGTCAAATAAATAAAAAATAAAATCTTAAAAAAAAAAAATAAAATAAAATCTGAAAGTGGTTGTAATTCATGAGAAAAAGCTTCCCTAAGCAAAACCACTTATAATATGCACCCATATGTACAAAATATAGCCTCTTTAACTTCAAACAGAATTTTCACTTATTTGCCCTAGTTTTCCTCCAAGGTAATTTTTAAGTTCAAATCGTCAAGCATATGAATAAAAATGTTCCTTGAAAGCCCGAGCTTTGAAATTATATAAAATAGATTAATTATGTTAATTATATACATTATATATTTTATATCATTGGTTTTATATGTACATTTATATACTTATATTAAGTATAAGTATAAATGTAAAATAAAAGCATAAATGTCAAATAGAAAAAGTTATCAAATGGGGCGCTTGGATGGCTCAGATGATTAAGCATCTGCCTTCGGCTCAGGTCAGATCTCCAGGTCCTGGATCCAGCCCCAGGGCCCAGGGCAGGCTCCCAGCTCAGCAGGGAGTCTCATTCTCCCTCTGCCTCTGCCTCTCACCATGCTTGTGCTCTGTCTCCCTCCCTTTCAAATGAATATATAAAATCTTAAAAAAAAAAAAAAAGTTATCAAATGGTTAAGTAAAACTATTGAAAGTAAAAACACTCCTTGAAGACCCTAGCTTTGAAATTATATAATCCGTGTAATTAATATAACTAGATTAATTTAATAACATATAAATTACACATAATTATGTAAGTGTTATGCCCGAGTTTTCGCGTCCGAGAGACCACCAAGGAGCCAACACCGGTGCAATCACACGAGGGTTTATTTGACAAGCTTAAGCTTGAGCCCAAGTATACCCGGCACAGCGGAGTAGGGACTTGCACCCCAAACCAGATTATAGAGTTTTTAAAGGCAGAGTAGGGGTGGACTCGGGGTGGGTGAGGACAAAGGGGATTATGGATGATGTAAGTCTCCAAGGATTTTTGGAAGCAAGGTCTCCAGGACCTTGAGGGGCTAGCTATTGTTGGGAGAAAGATTATTTATTGCCGATAAAAAAAAATCTTCTCGTGAGACCCTTTAGGTATGTATATCAGTGGGCCATATATGTGAGAATTATTCTCAACAGTATCTTGGCGGTTTAGAGATAAAGTTTCCTAAAGTAGACTTACAGGATCCTGGCCGGACCTGTTGGGGTAGGGGGTTGGTCAGGCTAGGATTGTCCTTAGCAAAATCTCAAGGTGAGCGCAGGTAAATCCCCAGGGGAGAGCCACTGTCTGTTTCAAGGGCTTGTCAGTAGGTAAGGAATTTTAATAATTTTCTTCTGCCTCTGTTTCCCACATCAGCTAAACTTGAAGTGGGATGGCCTTAATTTTCTCAGCCTCCACATTTCCCCCTGAATAATTTTGACCCTTAAATCTTTAAGGTTGTTGAAGGTGGAAGGTCTCACCTTCTGTAACTTCTTCCTGCTGAATAGGGGCGTAGAGTTGTCCCTACCTACTCGGGTCAACACTGGTCAGTGGGGGAATGTGTAGGGGGAGTTATGAAAGACAGGCAGCTGAGTCCAGGGGTTTAAATCAATCATTAAAGGAGAGAGGGACTGTTTAAAGCACTAACCTGAGTAGGTCAGAACCCAAGAGATATTTTGTGATAATCTGGAACATCAAGATGGCTGCACTTATGTCAGGGCTAGACTCGAGGTGGGTACAGCCTTGTTTTTCTTGGCCTCCACAATAAGTATATGTAATTTAAAATATAAAGCATATGTATATAATATAAATGATTATATAATTAAAAGTTATATAAATATAAAATATAAAAAGTTATCAAATGATTAAAGCTGTTGAAAACAAAATACGTGGAAATGCTTTATAACTTGCAGAGGACTATAATACATGTAAAATACTACCTTTTGAATTTTATTTCTTTATTAACCAAATTATTTTGTAGTGAAGGGGCATTCCCTTACGAGAGGGAAATGAGAGAAAATAAACAAGAGGGATTTTAAGGAAAATTTTTTTCCCTTAATTTACTGTGATAATTTTCACTGGTAAGATAAGAACTAACTCCAGACCATCACTTTTTTCCCCCCAAGCTACTGTCGGGTACCAGAATTTCACCAGAAATTATGTAAAGATTTATTTGAACTAATTGAGTCACTAGATCAAATTAAACTTTTCTGAGGAGTCACATTACTTTGCAGAAACAGACAAAAAGCCAAAGCCAGTTTTCATTCATCCTCAAGGCAGCACCTCACAGCGCTCTAGGTCAGGCTATCCCAGTTGCCACAAGACTTGATTTACAGAGATATTATCGAAAGATTTTTAAATTAATGTCTGAGATTTCTGTTTGAATACAATAAGGAGTTGTCTTTATTTTGAAATCTTTACAGCTTTTTAGATTTTTTGGCATACTCTTAACCTTGCATGCTGTCGGTTGCCAGCCACTTGATTTCGACATAATAGTCCGGGACCACATTCACAGCGCTGGAAGATTTCTGGAGCTTGAGCCGTATCTTTCTGCCCTCTCCTAGAGCACACCTGTCCCTCCAGGAGGACTGGCTTGCAAATTTTAGTCCAGAAATGACGAGCACAGCAAAGTCCAGCTCCGCAGTCAAAAGTTCGAAGACATCTTTCTCCCTCTTGTCCTGTAACAAGATTCGTAGGGGCTGTCACAATAAATGGGACAAAGTGGCATGTGGGGGGCTTGTAGCTGGGATGAAGGTGTAGGATCTAGAGCCACAAAGTAAAAATAAAAGCAGGACACAGGTCTCCCAGGGCTAGATCTTACGCCAAAAGTAGAGGACATGGGAATTTTAGCCCTACCTAATAGAATGTTTCATGAAGTTCAAACATTTTTAGAGAAAGATGAAATTTCCAGGGGCGCCTGGGTGGCTCAGTGGGTTAAGCCTCTGCCTTTGGCTCAGGTCATGATCCCAGGGTTCTGGGATCAAGCCCCAAATCTGGCTCTCTGCTCAGTGGGGAGCCTGCTTCCCCTGCCCCCTCTGCCTGCCTCTCTGCCTACTTGTGATATCTGTCAAATAAATAAAACCTTTAAAAAAATCATTTATCAAAAAAGAAAGATGAGATTTTCCAGTATTGAGGAATGAAATCAATACCCTCATCAGTGTTTTACTAAATGGGATTTATATGGACACAGACCATGACTCATAAAGGGGCTGCTTAGCTTTGAAGATACCAACTGGCCAATCCACTGCCTTCAAATATTCCAGTTATTTTATGTCCAAGATAGGAATTAGCTTCATCTTAGTGAGGTTTGTATTTTAAGAATAAAAATTTGATTCATCAACTTTCGTTTCGCTTTTATTTTATATCCTGAGGACTTAGGGAAACCTCCATTTTTTAAATTACAGACTATAAAAACATATGTGTGTAAAATTCACTTAAAGATTTTCCTGCCAACCAGTTCATTATTATGGCTAGTTCCCTGGCCTCTTCAGTGGCTGACTGCCTTATGCTACTCCCTACATGATCTTCCAAACCGTGGATGGAGAGAGATTAGAAACAGGACATAATCCCTCTGTGTTTATGGAGTAGGGAGGAATCAAGTCAGGTTCAGCCTATCCTTAAAAGCCAAGGAGGAAAAAACGTTTTTCTTTTCCTTTTTTTTTTTTTTTAAGAATTTTATTTATTTATTTGAGAGAGCACAAGCACAAACAGGAGGAGGGGCAAAGGGAGGAGAAACGGGCTTCCTGCTGAGCAGTGGCTCTGATCCCAGGACCCATGAACTGAAGGCAGATGCTTAAGGGACTGAGCCACCCAAGTGCCCCAGGAAATGTTTTTCTCTAAAAAAAAAAAAAAAAAAAAAAAAAAAGTGCTAGAATGCTTCTCTTACCCTTACTGCCTTGTGGTTTCTTAATATTTGGCTTCCTTTTGGGTTTGTTTTCCTGAATTGGATGCTCAGTCGTTCCTTTCGTGTCCACATCATCTTGCTCATCGATCTGCCTCTCCAGTATTGGGGCTGTATCTTCCATTGTCGTGCAAACATCTGAGTGACAACCAGGTGTGGTTAGAGTTATTAACTTCAAGGATTAGGACCAAAGACATGCTGATTATTACACTGTTACATAGTTTGGCAGTACCTCTGCCTTCCGTGTATATATAACTTTCACAATTTCTGGGACACATGCACTAAATATTTACATGTACATACGGCAAAGAAAGCAGCTAAGTAGTGGAATCCAAGTGTAAACAAAAGAATTTGAAAGATCCCATCGTGACCCCCTTCCTTTAAAATCATTATCTCTAAGTTGTTGACAAAAATTATCGCCAGGAAAGAAACTATTTTATTGCATTAAGAAAAGGCAGCTGCATGAATGACTTCAAGCGTGAATCCAGGAGACCTTCGGAGAGGGCCTATCTTGGAATATTCTAGCCTATGAGACTCATATGCTGTCTTCAATTGAAAACCCCTGTTCCTTGGGGCGACACCATCCTGCAGGGGTTTACAATAGCTTACCGTTCACGCAGAGCGTCCCAGGGCAGCACATGGCGTGACGTTGGCACCTCCTTCGTAACCCACGACAAGTAGCACAGAATGGCTTCTCATCTTGAGGTTTGAGGCAGAATTTTCTAGAACTGCAGTCCTTGTCAGACAGGCACTGTGAACCCTGTAAGGAAAAACTTGTCACAGGGCTGGGGAACCCAACAAGGTGTAAGAGGACTTTGAATTCAAAGTGGGGGGTGGAGGAAGCCGAATCATAGCGACACCTTTTTGTGGTGAAAGGACTCTGGCGGCACCGAAATTTTTCAATATAACTGGTTTTCTCCCACAAAGGGGAAATCGAACCTCTGATGAAGAAACCTATGTGCTGCAAAGGTTGCATTCGAAAAAATCCTACTTTTAAAACTCGGGATTTCATTGTCTTGTGCTCTTTGTGACAATGGAAGAAAAATGCCTTCTGATGTGTGTCTTAGAGATGGTGAGATTTTTGGTCTACGTCCAGAACCTCGAGAAGCTGAGCTACAGGTTGAGTACCTGGAATGTTGGTGTTTGTGCCATTCCCATTTGATGTTTTTCCTCTAGGGAGTCCCATTCCTTTGCCAACTGCCCCTCGGTGAGCCTCACCCCTGTGAGCTGCCCCTTGCTGCCTTACGGGCGCTTTACCTTCCGAGCCCCGTGCACATCGGCAGAGTTCTTGATGTTGTTGAAATCCAGAACCAGAGCTCCCAGGGGGGTGCACAACCAGCTGAGCCCCAGCAAGACCACCACCGCCATCCTCTAATCGCCTCTCCTCGCCCTCCAAACTGGGCTGCTCCAACCCCACAAGAGAGCAAAACGGAAACCCCGCAAGGTTGTCTGGAACTGCTTTTCTCGAAGGGGAAGCAAATCTTCGTTTCCATAAGGTGTGTGAACTCCAAATGAGCAGGTTCCTTCTGGAACTATTTATACCAGATGTGCCTCCTCATCTCTCCCCACCACCCCCCCTTCATTTCCTTCCTCCTTACCCCACACAGGCTTCAACAAATCCCTTTAAATCTGTTTGATCAATAGTTCAAAACAAGGATTCAAGAGAGAGAGAGAAGGGGCAGGGCCATAGCGGCTTCTCCTCCAGGGGTTGAATCCCTCTTAATTATTGCATATCAAAGTTAGTTCAAAGGGTTAGCAGAAGAGCAGGATGTCTGTATCAAAGGCAAACTCTGCTAATCACCCGCATTTCCTACCTTCAGTAATCCTTCTTGGGTGGAGGGAGTCTGTTCTAAGATCTGTTTTCACAGCTAATCGTGCTCAAAGAATGAATGAATCATACTGGCCAAAATGGCTGTAGAGAATGCCAAAAACTGATGAGTTACAAAATATCCCAAGAAGCTTTAAACTCTGCTTCAGATCGTGAAGACAGATAGAAAAGAGAGAAAATGCCTTCTGATTAGCTCTGGCATCCAGATGTAAAAATCCCAACAGCTTAAAAGCTGGGAACATAATAGCACCTGTTCCAATTCAGTGTCAATGGGCAAATAATCCTTCCTAAACTGCAAATTGAACTGTCTGAAGGCAGGGTTATTTAATTAGGAAAATAATGAGATTTATAACAACCCCCCCCTTTTCTTGATTGTGGGGACAACCGCAGAAAGCCCATCTTATGCAGGTTCACACAATTCAATAAGAAGCTTTGGATGCATTTTATGTGCAATGTATTTAATTTGTATCGCATCGTGTTAAATGGAGTTGAGCTGATTCCAGGTGGGATTTCATTCATTTTCCATTTTCCTAATTTGAATTTTTAAAAACATCTGCTTCATCCCGTTTTGTCTCCTTGATTTTCAGCCAGACTGTTATAGAAGTCAAATCATTTAGACCCGTGCTTATCACTGCCAAAGTATTTTAGCAGAACAATCTAGGTCAAAATATTTTTTTCCCCCTCGCTTCTTGGTTTCATTGTTCTCAGCATACACATATCCCGGTATCTCAGGTGTGAACTGCTGTTTAAAATCTAAAAATAGGGGCTCCTGGGTGGCTCAGTGGGTTAAAGCCTCTGCCTTCGGCTCAGGTCATGATCTCAGGTCCTGGGATCGAGCCCCACATCTGGCTCTCTGCTCAGCGGGGAGCCTGCTTCCTCCTGTCTCTCTCTGCCTGCCTCTCTGCCTACTTGTGATCTCTGTCTGTCAAATAAATAAATAAAATCTAAAAATAGTGGCGCCTGGGAGGCTCAGTCGTTAGGCGTCTGCCTTTGGCTCAGGTCATGATCTCAGGGTCCTGGGATCTGGCCCTACATCGGGCTCCCTGCTCAGTGGGGAGCCTGCTTTTCCCTCTCCCACTCCTCCTGCTTGTGTTCCCTCTCTCTCTGTCTCTCTCTCTCTCTGTCAAATAAATAAATAGAATCTCAAAAAGAAAATCTAAATATACTTGGTGGTGGGCCGCATGTCTGGCTGGCTCAGCTGGAAGGGCGTGCAACTCTTGATCTCGGGTTCATGAGTTGATCCACATGTTGCATGTAGAGATTACTTAAATAATGAACAAGCAAATAAATAAAATTTAAAAATGCATAGTTTCCAAGTCATAAATGGCACTCTTGGTATAACTGGGTTTTCCTCCAGAACATCATCCCACTGAAATGCATCTCAGCACTCTGTGCCATAGGAACCTTCCCGGTCCTGAGTAATAGCTGGTGCCATTCAGCAACAGGCGACCTGAGACTTCCTTCCCTTGGTTCCCTCTCTTGGGCTGGGGCTGCTTGTCCACCACTCAAATGGTGCATGGTGCTACTTCTGCAAGTACTCCTTTTTTTTTTTTTTTTTTCTTGCTTCAGCTGAGAACATCAAACACCCTTTGATAGAATGATAAGCCTGGTGACTAGGTGTGTTACAGGATTTATTTTGAAGTTGGACAATTATGACCAAGGATAAAGGAGAGAGCCCCAGGGTTCCCTCTCTGCTTGGGATCTTTGCTTCCTGTTTCCTAACTGAAGAGAGAATATCAGGGCACCAAAGGCCTCTGGCAATAAACACAGACAAAAGGACTGATGAGAAATCCTGTAACACAGCAGAAACATTCATCAGCACTTCGTATGTAGCAGAACCTGTGGTTAGTTGTTGGGGAGAACAAATTACACACAGTCCTTGGCCCTGAAGAGCTAGCATCCAGTCAGAAGACACACAATGTATCTAGGAGGATTCCAATATATTATAACAAGCGCTAAGATAAAGTCATAATGCCAAGCGCTAAGATAAAGTCATAATGCGGGGCTGGAGGACCACAGAGGAGGGCATAACTAGATCTTCTGGAGAAGATGGAAAAGCAGAAGTCTCTGTCTCTGTCTCTCTCTGCACTGAGGGAGTACAGGATTTGGGGTTGGGCTGGCCTGGTTGGGTCCCAAGACTGGCTTATCGTATGTCCCCACAACACCCACCTCCCCTACACATCCATCCACCTACTGGTCTCGGTATTTGCAAAGCTCTGTTGTGATTGTCTACTTAGCTGTCTCCATCGCTAGATGATAAACACTGTGAGGTGAGGGCAGGGCCGTTGCTGATTCATCTTCATAAACTCATGTGTCGAATTCCTGGCTCTCAGAAGAAGTTCCACACAATTTTGATGTGATAAATGGATGCACAAAAAAAATGTGTAGTAACTTTGGGGTGTTGGGCAAGTTACTTCACCTTTCTGGGCTACAACGTCCCCAACCAGTAGCAGGCACTCCTTTCCTCCATAATGACTACATTTCGAGGGTTCAGTGTGGGAATACGTGTGTAGGGCCTAGTACAGCAGCTGGCACTTGTAACACTCTAAACAGGTGTCTTTTACCTCTTTTCTAGGCCAGAACTGTCCACAAACCTCAGTACCCAGCACAACACAGGGCCCTTCCATGGCAGGCCCTCCACAGACCTTCGTTCAAGCCAACTCACCAAGGCTAACCCTCCCCTAAATTGAGGCCTTATTTGGCAATGGGGTCACTGTTTCTAGGTCTCGTAAAAAGCCAGAGCAGTTTTGAGCAAAGTGAGAATATGAAGTCTCATGTGGAATTTAAGAAACAAAATAGAGACAGGGTGCCTGGGTGGCTCAGTGGGTTAAGCCTCTGCCTTCGGCTCAGGTCATGATCTCAAGGTCCTGGGATCGAGTCCCACATCGGGCTCTCTGATCAGTGAGGAGCCTGCTTCCCCCCTCCACCTTTCTGCCTGCCTCTCTGCCTACTTGTGATCTCTCTCTCTGTCAAAGAAGTAAATAAAATCTTAAAACAACAACAACAACAACAACAGGGGATCATAGGGAAAGGGAGGGAAAAATAAAATAAGATGAAATCAGAGAGGGAGATAAACCATAAGAAACTCTTAACTCCAGGAAACAAACAGGCAGGTGGGGGGATGGGATAACTGAGTGATGGGCATTGTTTTTTAAGATTTTATTTATTTATTTGACAGAGAGAGAGACACAGAGAGAGAAGGAACACAAGCAGGGGGAGTGGGAGAGGGAGAAGCAGGCTTCCTGCCAAGCAGAAAGCCCGATGCAGGGCTCAATCATGACCTGAGCCTGGACCCTGGGATCATGACCTGAGCCAAAGGCAGCTGCTTAACTGACTGAGCTACCCAGGTGCCCCTGGGTGGTGGGCATTAAGGAGGGCATGTGATGGCATGAGCACTGGGTGTTCTATGTATCTATGAATCACTGAACTCCACCTCTGAAAAATACACTACGTGTTAATTAATTGGATTTAAACAAAATAAATTTTTAAAAAACGAGAATGTGAGATCTCCCTGGAAAATGGCTTTTGGTACATTTTCAAATCTGCCAAGGCTGCTGGCTCGTTAAGAATCATGGCATTACTCAGTTAGGATGCCAGCAACCAAAATGAGAAAGGAGAGGTCCCTTTGGCAGCATTTACCGTGAAGCTGCATCTGCATTATTTGGGGATTAGAGACAGCGGGATGGTAGCAGAGGGTGGCGGGGAGAGGACAGCTTTACAAACTGTGTCAAAGGCATTCTCTCTGCTCCTACGTCAGGGCACCAGAGCTCACAGAGGCAGATCGCGGAGGCCAAGTTCTCCCACAGGGCACCCGATGTGCCCCCCGGAGCCTCCCAGGAGACGCTAGGAGCTCCGTCAGCAGCAGAACAGAGCGACCCTCCTCTCCCGCAGTTTTGGCCCAGATGTTGCCATCTCGACACCCCCTGGCAGGGATTAGGGGTTCCCTGAAAATCTCAGGCTGATCCTCTTAGTTCCACACTGAGCATCAGGGCCAAAAGAACATTTAGACGGAGCTCAGAAGAAGTGAAAATTCCCAGAGAAATTCCCGAAGGGCCCCCCCAGCCTCTGCTCTGTCGCTCTGCTGCCCCTCGGCGGGAACCCACGGGGCTTCTCCAGGAAGCACGGCAGGCTGGCGTGTGAGGCCCCCCGCCTGCAGCCTCGAGAGTGACAGCTGCTCTGGTTCAGGTCAAAGGCAGAATGTCAGAGCCTGTGATTTATAAGCACTTAGGAATGGGAATTGCTATTTGTTACGGCTCCTGTGTCAAAACCAGTTTGATTTCCATAAATTTTGCTTTCCTTAAAAGAAAATCAAAGCAGCTGAAACAAGCAGGTCTTTGGCAGAATCTCACAGGAAATGTTCAGGAAAATAAAAGAGGAGAAGGGCATGTCAAGAAAAGACAAAGACTGCAGGATATAAACGCAGAGCGGCTGTAAATGTTAGGGTTTGGTTCTGTGAGGTCAGGAGGTAAAGCAAACCGCCCCCAACGGCTCGGGAGGCTAGGAGGCATCTGGCAGATGGCTTGCAACTCAGTGTGGGGGCAGCCCCTCTGGGGGCAGCGGGGCCTTGGCTTGGTCACGTCTCGGCTCAGTCTAGGTCCTCTATGTTCTCGAGGGCCTCTTACAGGCATCCTGGGAGTGGAGAGTGGGCCCCCAGAGCCCCCGTTTAGATGCTAGTTTAGATGCTAGTCTCTGTGAATCGCCCCCCATGTTGGAGCCGCCCCGTGAGGTGGGGCTGGGGTGCTCTCCTTTCCACCAGCAACAGCCTCAGAGCTCTCCTGACTCAGCTCCGGCATCCAGCTGGGAGCAGTTCTAACTAACCAGGCATCCACGAGCTTCCTTTCTCAAGCATAGGCTCTGCCTTCCTTTTACTTAAAAAATTAGATGAGGGGCGCCTGGGTGGCTCAGTGGGTTAAGCCTCTGCCTTCAGCTCAGGTCATGATCTCAGGGTCCTGGGATCAAGCCCCGCATCATCGGGCTCTCTGCTCAGCGGGGAGCCTGCTTCCCCCTCTCTCTCTGCCTGCCTCTCTGCCTACTTGTGATCTCTGTCAAATAAATACATAATCTTTAAAATTAGATGAGGTTGTGTGTGACTTCGTAAACCCAAATGCCTCTCCACCGTACCTTGTTCCCTGGGGCACTTTCACAATTGTCCTAGTCCCTTCAGGCCGCTGCAAGGAAATTAACCACAGCCTGGGGAGGCCGATGAACAACAGAAATTGATTTCTCCTGGCCGGGAGGCTGGAAGGCCAAAATCAGGGAGCCCAAGTGGGCGGGTTCAGGCCTGCTTCTGGGCTCCCAAGTGGCTGTCTCCTCACTGGAGAAGGAGAGAGGAAGCCCTCTGGGGTCTCTTTTATAAGGGCATGAATCCCATTCATGAGGGCTTCCCCCTCATGATCCCAAAGGCCCCGCCTTCTAAATCTACCACATCAGGCATTAGGATATCAGTGGAGGAATTTGGAGAGGATGCAGTCAGACCATACTCTTCATGCTCTTCTTCCTCCTTGGCCTGCCATCGCCGACATACCGTGTTGCACAAAATGGGGTGGGGTGGGGAGGGGAGCAGGCGAGTGTGACAACAGACACTGCTATGAAAAGCTCAGAAAAAATGAAAAAGCTGACCATGTCTCAATGCATATCAGTTGGAAAAGGTAACAGGGCCCTTCCCAGGTTAGTGAAGGAGTCAGCGAGCTAAGAGGACGTGTACGTACTTCGATGACCTGTGGCAGTGTCGCTCTGGCCCTGTGGGGGCCACGTCCTTTCATCCATGCTACCATGTTCCCCAGTTGCTGCCTACTGAGCATGTGTAAAACAAAAAAAAAATTTTAACTGAATGATATTTACGTTCCTAGAGTCGTTTACAGCTGCCTTCTTGAGGCCCTTTTACCCTTTTGGTTGCCTACAACCTCTTCCCAGGACAAGCCAGGTTCTGCCATCTTTGGATCAAGACTCTAAGATGCAGACCAAACCGGGTCCGATTCTCTTCCCTCAAAAGGAGGAGGTGACTCCCACTGCAATAGGAGACCCCAAACCTGCCTGGAGTCCCAATTCCGAAGAAGCACATTTTAAAAAATGAACGGCTATCACGAATTTATAGCTAACAATACTGCACCATGTACTTGGGGAGCTGTAATGTTCTCACCATAACAACAGCAACATGGAAATTATGTGAGATAAAGGATGTGTTGACTAACGTGATTGTGGTAAACATTTGCCATATGCACGTGTATCCAAACATCACACCCTACTGAAACTTACACAGGGTTGGATGTCGATTATTTCCTTAGTGACACTAGAAAATAAAAGAACGCCCACCCATGAGCTCTGCACACATGAGCTCTGCAATCCCCTTGTGGAGAGGGGAAGCCACTTGCTTTGAATTTCCCTGGCGTGTTCTCCAGGGGGCCCGCCTAGCTCTAGTACCCGTCCCCCGGAGAGTCACCCTTCCAGGGGAATTCTTCGTCTGGTTACTCCATGTCCCGGAGTGTTGTGGTGTATCTGACTCAGGGTGTGATCCAGCCTTCTCTGGCCAGGATCCTGCCCTGGATGTCCCCTGGACGTGGCCCAAGCCTCCTCACAACTTTGGCCAAAGAAAGCTACCTGTGCCTGGAGCCCTCTGGGTGGGCCCCATTTGACCAGGAGTTTACTTCTCGTGGTCCCCATTTTAAAATGAAGACACTGAGGTTCAGAGAGTTCAAGTAATTTGCCCCAGCCTCACAGCTAGTGAATTGCGGATAGATGGTAGAATTTGAACAACAGGTTTCTGGTTCCAAAGTTTATTTTTTCCTCTACACCACACTACACTGCTTGCTACCAGAATCACTTGAAACACAGCTGTATATTCACTAAGAAATAAAATCACAGTGGGGCGCCTGGGTGGCTCACTGGGTTAAGCCTCTGCCTTCGGCTCAGGTCATGATCTCAGGGTCCTGGGATCGAGCCCCGCATTGGGCTCTCTGCTCGGCAGGGAGCCTGCTTCTCATCTCTGTCAAATAAATAAATAAAATCTTAAAAAAAAAAGATATAAAGAAATAAAATCACAGAACACTGCCTGTTGCCGTATTTGGGTTACATACAACTGTAGGACTATGTCACCTTTCCCCCAAATTATCTTTTCTGGAAATGTGAATATAGCGGTTACGATTTAAAGACTTGCAGGTTGTGTCGGCCCAGCTGTACCCTCATCTACATGGGGTACACTGACAAAACTGATTTCCTCAGAAAACTCACGAAGACTTAGGGGTGCCCTTTTGACATTCAACGGAGCCCCTGTCTTTGGTAGGGCAGCCCTGAGACACACCATCCAATCCTTTAGGATTCATACCTGTGCTCAAACCTTGTGAAGAATTTGGATGAAGTCCCCGGGGGACAGGAGGAGGGCAGGGTTCATCACCGGACTCAAACCCAAGCCCAGGGCACGCTGGCAGGTTTAGCTTCGCTTTTACGCCGGTTCCTTGCGCCCTCTCGTGGCCAAGTGAAGTGAGCGCTCAGAAGGCCAACGCTGAAGTTCCAGGTACTCCATTCCAGAGGCGTTTCCCAATTTTTGGTGGAAATTCCCCATGGAACACTAATTCTCTTCTTATAAACCTCAGTACTTCCTCACTTTATGAGACTTACCTTAAGCTTTCTAATTATAACTGAAAAACATGTTTCCAAATTTAAAAATTTTGTAAAATACAGAAAAGTATAAAGAAGAAAATAAAAGTCACATATACTCTAACCCAGCAGACAGTCACTATCAAAATTTAGGTAAATACTCCCAATTTCTTTCTAAGGTACAGATGCACATATACATATAGCATTTATCTGTTTAATATACAATATAATTAATCTATCACCAGCTCCAGAACTAGCCATTACTAATGCCTACACGTCCCCATGTGTATCTCCTCTAGTCAGTCAAGCCGCCTGCCTCTCCAGCACTGATGTTTATGGTTAGCATTCTACGGCTTCTTCTTTTATTTTTTTTAAAGATTTTATTTATTTATTTGACAGACAGAGATCACAAGTAGGCAGAGAGGCAGGCAGAGAGGGAGGTAGAAGCAGGCTCCCTGCCGAGCAGAGCAGAGAGCCCGATGTGGGGCTCGGTCCCAGAACCCTAGGATCATGACCTGAGCTGAAGGCAGAGGCTCAACCCACTGAGCCACCCAGGCACCCCATCCATTGCTTCTTCTTTTAAAGATTTTATTTACTGGGTCCTGGGTTTGAGTCCTGCACTGGGTTCCTTGCTCAGCTGGGAGCCTTCCGCTCCCTCTGGTTCTTGCACTCTTTCTCCCTCTGACAAAAAGATAAAATCTTTAAAAAAAAAATTTAAAAAGATTTACTTGAGAGAGAGAGAGGGAGAGAGAGAGAGAGAGAGCACAAGCAGGGGGAGAGGCAGAAAGAGAGGGAGAAGCAGACTCTCCTGCTGAGCAAGGAGTCAGACATGGGGCTCCATCCCAGGATCATGATCTGAGCCGAAAACAGATACTTACCTGACTGAGCCACCCAGATGTCCCTCCACTGCTTCTTCTTAAAGTAAATTTACAACACACACACACACACAATTTGGGGTTACACTATATTTACTTTTGCTTCCTCCTCTTTGTTTCTCACTGAACCCTTAGATCATCAAATGCTAATCAGAACATTTGGCCGTACCATAATCCAGAACATGGGTATATCATAGTTTATTTAATGAATCCTCTAAATGTTGACCATTTAGTTTGTTTTAAAATTTTTGCTATTCTAAATCATTCAAGCTGTTTAAGAGAAGTCTTTGCACACATCCATGATTGCTTCCTTGAGACGAGCCCCTAGACACGGAATTTTGGGGTATGGTATATTGACATCTTTGATCACTCTGTCCCTCTGTGCTGGAAGCCATTCCCCTGTCATCCACCTGAGCCATTCTGAGATATCCCTTCCTCGGAGCAGCCTTTAGTCTCCTCCCCCAGCATACTGAGGGGCTTTCACCACTGGGTCCCTCTGTGCCCTGCAGCCTCCCTGTAGAAGGCCAAGGGACATGGTTTGTACCTCTTCCTCTTCAAAGATGCCTTTAGTTGCTCAGTGACTGGGGGACCCTCACTACTCATCAGCCTTTTGGAGTCCCTGAAAACAAACAAGTGAGCCCTTTTGCTTTAATGAAAAGAATTAAATAATACCACTGGCTTCAGAATCTTTTTTACATTTAGTGAAATTGAACTACCAAATCTTCACGGTGGGGCCTCTGCTCTTCAGTTGTTTTTCATTTCTGAGCGTAAAATTATACTAACCTTCTGAGATTTTTCTCTCAAAAAGGTAATGGAGGCAGATCAGCAGGCTGTCTTGACTACAGCAGGTGACTTGTACTGGGAAACTGCTCACCCTCGAGATGACGTGGGCCTCTGAACCCAGACAGCACTGACATGTAGGGCTGCTTCCTCCTACATCAGCTCTAAGCATGGTGGCCTGCACATAACAAGTACTTAGCAAATGTCTCACCCATTAAGGAGTCTAAAATCCCTTCCCTGCTCTAAAATCCCATTTCTAAAGACTTTATAGGAGAAGAACGCCATGTTACTAGGATTTGGAGTTCCCAAGGGTTTAGATCCCAAGAGCAATGGGGGAAAGAGAACTGGCTGTAGTTTCAAGGTGGTTGAGGCCAGGGTCTTGGTATGGGCATTGAGCAAGAACCTGGATCCAGCTAAGTTGACAGGGCCAGAGAGACATGAAGCAAAGGAAGGATTTCCTGGGTGGCAGCTGTTTTCCTTTACACCTTCTTTCATCACCTTCCTGAGGAAGTCTCTCTGTACGCCTAGGGCTGGTGTGGTCAAGTCCTTTCAGAAGAAAGATCTTTGGATAACAGAAGCTGAAGGAAGGAGCGTTGCCAAATTCCCATTCAAGTGCTCTTTTTTTTTTTTTTTTTTTTTAATTTTTTTTTTTAATTTTAATTTATTTATTTGTCAGAGAGAGGGAAAGAGAGCGAGCGAGCACAGGCAGACAGAGTGGCAGGCAGAGGAAGAGGGAGAAGCAGGCTCCCTGCTGAGCAAGGAGCCCGATGTGGGACTTGATCCCAGGACGCTGGGACCATGACCTGAGCCGAAGGCAGCCGCTTAACCAACTGAGCCACCCAGGCGTCCCATCAAGTGCTCTTTTTAATAGCCTTTAATGGCCTGCCATAGCTGACCAAGGCACACATACACATATATACATATATGCACACATACATATATTAGAGCCAATCTTTGTATAGTTTTAAAACTCTTACAGCATATTCCTTTTCATCTGTTATTAACTAATGAACATCTCCCACGTGCCAGGTATCTATATGCTATAGATACATTATTTTATTTCTTATCCACTCAATCCTTTGAAGTAGATACTATTTATTTTTATTACACAAAGGTAGAGACTGAGCCACAAAGAGTTAAGTTGCTTGCCTAAGACCAAAGAGCTGGCCCATCTAGGATACAAACTCAGCCTCCTTGGACTCCAAAGCTCATTTTATTTAGCCTGCTAAAAAGTACTGCTTTGCTTATGATATTTATCATATTCTGCCTCATTCAGCAGGTATTGGTCCAAGTCCTACATTATGAGACCTTTGGGAGCATTTATCTTACTTATCTATTAGCCTGAAATGCCTTCCTTACACACACCAGGCAAATAATGATATCTGCCTACTGATTCAAGGGGCAACTTGAACATCAATAACATCAATAACTTTTGGGGGGGGCTTTTTTCTCCCCAACTTTTTATTTTGAAAAATTTAAAACTTACAGGAAAGTTTCAAGAATAATGCAATGAACACCCATCTATCTTCCACCTAGATTCACCAATTGTTAATGTTTTGTACATTTCTTGTTTTTGCTTTTTTTTCTTAACTATTTGAGCTACATGCAGATACATGCTAGTTCACTCCTAAATACTTTACATACATCTCCTAAAATCAAGGCCATTTCTGCATAACCCAGATGCAATTATGAACATCAGAAAATTATACATTGTTGTACTACTAACATAATAAAGTTAAATTTTCCCAATTATGCCAATAATGGTTCTCAATAGCTGTTTGGTTTTTTTGACCCAGGTTTCAATTGAGGATCACATTGCTTGCAGTGCCATACCTTTCTTTCGTCTCCTTTAATCTAGAATAGTTCATTAGCCTTTTTCTTAATCTTTCCTGAAACTTACATTTTAGAAGAGACTCAACGGTTGTTTTGCGACCGTTGAGTCTCTTCTAAATGTTAAGACATTCTGTTTTGCAGAATGTACCTCAATTTGGATTTGTCTGATTGTTTCATGAATAGAGCCATAACTTTAGCAAGAATAATACCTTTGTGACCCCTGTGCATCACATGGGGAGCACATGACATGGTCCTGTTAAGTTTGATTACTTGGTTAAGGGTGATTTCTCCAATGTGAAGGCGCTCTTTTTCTCCTTAGTAAGGAGTCTGTAGGCTGACACTTTGGAACTGTGTGTCTTCAAATGTCTAGCATCTATTGATAACTTTTTCCTGAAACTGGTGGCTCCAGAGTGATGATTTTCTCTCTATAATTTCTTCCGTATTTATTAGTCGGTCCTCTTCTCTAAAGAAGAGCTTTCTCTCCTCCATCTCTCTCCCTTTGAATTATAATCTTTCGCTACCGGTGTGATCTTGAATAAGTTACGTCACTTACCCTTGGGCCCCGTTTACTCATCCTTAAGATGAGATAACCTAAGGATCACATTCTTGAATTTTAGTCAGCCGGAGACGAAATTCCCATAAAGATCTTCTAGGCATCTGAACGAAACATGCCAGGTCACAGCATCCATCAGGGGCGTCCCAGGTCCTCTCCAGCCCCGCAGCCCCTCCCATAGCAACAGTAACTAGTAACCTCCGGGCGTTCTCGCGAGACCGAGCCCCTTCAGGGACAAAGGTGCGGTCTCCCAGGCCTCTTCGCCTACGACAACTCCCGCTCCTGCCACCTGCTCGCCGGGCTCTTTCGCGCACGCGCGCACACGGAGCCAGACAGTTGGGTTCGAAGTTCCTCTCGGCACTCAGACCCGCGGCGCGCGACCCCGGCGCGACACTACGGCGCAAACGCCGTGCGCGGGAGGGGCGGGTAGGGGCGCGCAGGCGCCGCGGGGAGAGTGAGGCCGCGCAGGCGCAGACGGCGTTGGTTTGAAGAAGACCTTCAGCGTTGCCCTGGCAGAGCGGAGCCAGGCCCTCTAGTTGGAGGTGAGGGGACTCGAGACCGTGGGCCGGGCGGCCGGCAGCCCGGTGGGGCCGGGGTGGGTAGCGGCCCGCCACCGAGCAGGGGACCCAGCGGGAGGCGAGCCTAACGGAGGGCTCGGAAGGGAGAGAGGAGCCTAACGGGGCGCGGGCCCCGGCGGGCTGCGGACGGCAGAGGGGACCTTGCTCCCCTGACCGCCTCAGGTGATGGAGCCGCAACGCTGGCGTGGGGAGCGGCGCTCGGAGCGCCCTCTCCCTTTCTGGTGGGCCCACAGGACTTTGCAGGTGTCAGGCCAGAAAGGAGGTTGGTTTCTAGGGAAGTTGGGTCCTCGAACCCTAAACCCACCTCCCCACCCCCCCGCCCCCAGCTTGCTCTCTGGAATTGTTGTCCAGTATCAGGGGAGCTCTGTAGCGCTCCTTATCGCCAAGGGGAGGATGCTGTATGTGCAGCCGAAGGCGGCGAAACGAGGAACAAAAGGGGCTCTTTACTGTCAAGTTAGTAATTGTGTAAAGCAGTATTACCTGATTAACCCTTCCCCGGCTGTCTGCATCTAAAGCGACCTCGTACGTTGTGCATGCCAACAAACAACGAGTGCATTTTGTAGAGCTGATAGAAATATGTGATGATAGCTTGACTCCCAAGTGACATGAAGTCTCTGTGTCTTCTCTGTTTTTTGCTTGATCATACCAGCAGTGCATTTCCCATCAGAATCATGGGCCTGAAAAAGTAAGCTTGAACTAGGCAGAATTGAGATTACTTAGTAAACTAAACCGGCTACACATTTGCAAAGTGTCTTTAGCAGTGGTTTTGAAAAAATAAAGCAAAATGCTAAAAGACTGTCATCAGATGGATGTTTCTAAACAGTTAAGTGTATCTTTTCTCTTGTCAGTAGATGAAAATCCAGACTGTAAAGACTTAACATTTTTATTTCACTATATAGGGCCTGCCTTTCTATACCAACCTCCTCATGTTTAGACTTCTGGCAAATTTCATCAGATACCAGCATCAGCTGAAATAATAAAAGAGTAGTATCAAATTGCAGTTGGCAATGTGTAAATAGTCTAGAATTGATAATTTGAATGCAGGAAATTGAATTGTGAAAGAATTTCCCTGGAAGTGAACTCTGAAACCCTGGCTTAGGACAAAGTTTTATTACCGTGTGAGTCAGTACTTTCTCTTTCACCTTTACTATACTCTTTTCTCTTTATATATATATTTTGTATTATACTCCACCCGCTTAACGTATGTCTGTCATATTTGACAGGTTTAGATTAAGGAACAAATTTTAAATCACAAAAAGTGCATCATAAGCATATGTTGTGTTCAGATATGATGGTATAGGCAGAAACTTAGTAGAGAGGCAGATTAAGAGCCAGGCTGAATATAAGTAAATATTAGTTTGATTGTGTAGATAATTCAGACAGTAATTTCATGGGATAGCTGGTGCTCTGGATTTTTCTGGTATTTTTCTGGTATTGGACTAATGGGACTGCTTGAGATGGTTCTACAGTTGGCTAGACGTGGCTCTTGAGGCTGTTGCAGGACAAGAGGGCAGAGGGGTGGTATGTTTATCCATGTAGACAGAGCTTCTGAGAACTTCAACATGAGAGCCATATTGGCAGTAGAAAAGCTTTGTGAGTATCGAGTAGGTAAGGTGAAAACTGAAGGCACCTTTGATTTTTGAAGGCTTTAACTTTAGAGTATACACCAGTTTTGGGTAAGCAGAATTGCTGCAGGTAGAATTTATCCTGCTTGTGGTTAATGGGTAAGATTATATAATTTTATTTTTAAAAGAGCTTTTCATATTCTGAACGAATGCATTCCAATTAGTATGGTAATTATTTTAAGAGCTGAGTTTCACAGTGGCAAAAATGTTAACCCTGAAGATTTTTAATGTATTTATTCTTTCAGTTCTTCAAAACAGTTTTACTTTGTCACTTTAGTAGCTCTTGACCTTATAACAGCACAAGAAATGTTTTTCCAATGTAAAGTTTGCATATATATATATTTAAAGTAAAAAGTCCAGTTTAACGAAGCTTCTCCTTCAGCCTCTGTGAAATTTTTCTTTGAAATGCAGTCAGAAAGATGATCTCTGTGAATCTCATGAAAAAATACTTTTATTATCCCATATTCTGGAAAGTTCTTTGTATCTGACAGATAGAGAGCACAAGTAGGCAGAGTGGCAGGCAGTGGGAGAGGGAGAAGCAGGCTCTCCACTGAGCAGGGAGCCGACGTGGGGCTCTATCCCAGACCCTGGGATCATGACCTGAGCCAAGGTAGATGCTTAACCAACTGAGCCACCCAGGCGCCCCTGGAAAGTTCTTCGTAAAGAAGCCGAATGCCTTCTCCTAACTCTGCTTGCATTAGGGTGTAAGCATTAATGATGCAAAGGCAGAGAAAACCGTATACTTCTTCTCACAGGACTAAATACTAAGACTGTGGGTGAGTAAATACTAAATGGCTCTTTTTGTTCCTTTTTCCTTATTTTTCTTCATAAGATATGTGTAACACGCCGACTTACTGTGACCTAGGAAAGGCCGCGAAGGATGTCTTCAATAAAGGATATGGTAAGTGTGCTATTGTACGTTTCCAATTTGGGAGATTTAAGGGGATAACTATCAACAGATTATTAGACTCAACTCTTGAGAGGTGGAGTGCCTTACAAGCGTTAAAAGCAATTATATACAAATATGTGTGCATATACATTTGCATACTTAATGTTATCTGTAAGATGAAGTAATAGAAATTTGTAATACTTTTGTCCCTTCTGGCCAGCCCTGGAGACAGTTAAAGTGGGGGGTACCTTTTTCCTCCTCCAAATAATGGGTATTTTCATGAGCATGAAGAGAGAACTTTTGATTTCTTTGGAATAACATATTTTTGATCCCAAATGGAGATATATATATTTTTAATTTTATTTATTTATTTGCAAAAGAGACACAGCAAGAGAGGAAACACAAGCAGGGGGAGTGGGAGAGGGAGAAGCACGCTTCCCACCGAGCAGGGAGTCCAATGTGTGGCTTTCTCAGACCCTGGGATCATGACCTGAGCCAAGGCAGATGCTTAATGACCGAGCCACCCAGGTGTCCCTGTTTTTGATTTTTAAAACTTAGCCTTTCAATTTTTGTGCTATATACATTTGAGTTTTCTTATTAATTAGCATAATTAAGTCTATACTTACATAAGCATAATTTTCTGATAATTTTTTTCTTTGAGAGCTTAAAAATTATACTTATTTCATAATTCAGTTTTTAATGGAACTCTCACCTAATGAGGATACTGTGTATTTTCCATATAGAGGGTATATGGACTGTTTTCATAATCTCTAAGTTGTAAAAACTGGAGTGAAGGGGCGCCTGGGTGGTTCAGTGGGTTAAGCCTCTGCCTTCATGGTCATGGTCTCAGGGTCCTGGGATCAAGCCCCGCATCCAGCTCTCTGCTCAGCAGTGAGCCTGCTTACCCCTCTCTCTGCCTGTCTCTCTGCCTACTTGTGATCACTCTCTCTATCAAATCAAATAAAAATTGTTTAAAAAAAAAAAAGCTGGAGTGAATATCACATTTTGTACATTACTGTGTTTTTCTTTTTGCCTAGGATTTGGCATGGTCAAAATAGATCTGAAAACCAAGTCCTGTAGTGGAGTGGTGAGTACCCAATATAATGTTAATAGATGTAGCATAATTAACTTAAAGGAACCTGTTAAAAAATTGTTTAGTCTAGTTCTGTGAGTCAGTGTACATTTGGCACTATGCTGTCCTCCTTACAGTTTCGTCATACTCTCAGATTTCAGTGAGCATCTTTGCCTTCGCCTTAAGACAGGTTGAATTTTGGAGGAGAACAAATGTTCTCATAATAAGAATAATAATAAGAATTCTCCCCCTCATAATAAGAATATGCTGAGTTTTACTCTCAGGAGATATAAAATATATGTATTTTTTTGACCCATATCATATCTTTATACTTTTATGAATACATATGTGGGTACTAAAAACTTTACTTCCATTATGATGGGTTCAGGGAGGTTTTATTGCCCTCTTACAAAAACAAATTATAGTCTGTCCCTTCATGATTGGTCAAAACAAATGTAGAACTAAACTCATGCAAAGGCTTAATCTACAGTTTTTGTTGGATGTTCATAAGGTCTTTTTTACTGGAAGTTAAGAATATAGTAAAGGATACAGGCATATTTTCAAAGTATCATTAACCAGAACTTTTATTCAGTAAATCTGGCAAATAGATTAACTTTACATTCACCGTATTCTCTGATTTCTGCTCACCGATAGCATATCTTTTTAGTATTTACCTGTTTAAACCAGTGCTAATTTTATTTCCAGATACAATAATTTAATTAGAGGAGCTAAAGGAATGTGGCATTCTTACGATACTTTGTCTCATACTCCTGGTTTGTAACTATTATTTTCTTCCTGGGTTTTTCTAGTGGTAAATAAATACATATGCAGCTACTGCTGGATGGCATATTGTTACATGGTTCTGTTAAAAGAGAAAAATTATACTAAATTTGAATAGGGTTTCAGAATTTGGTCAAGTTAGGTTTGTGTTGCAAAAATCATCGACTAAAATTTTATCTCCTTTCCATGCTGCTGTGGTGTGGGACTGTTCATTCAGATGGTAAGAAAAACAGAGCATATTTGTGTGCTTGCTTTTGTGGCTGCTTTTGGTCTCTGGTATTGATTTAGGATAAATTTCATCCATTGCTCCATTCATCCATTGCAATCAATTCTTAGATTGCACTTAATATTTGTATCATATACCATCTACTTCACATAACATTTTTGTGGTGGTTTTGCTGCGTACTAGCCTTTACTATAGAGCTATAGATACTATGTGCATGTTATAAATGTATTTTGCACTGTTTGATCTAATGAAGAAGTTAGAGAAAAACTAAAGCAATTGTGAGCCAATTAAACTTTTTAACTTAGAAAAATTCTGGCCTTTTCTTTAAGATTTCTTCTTCAGGTATTTTAGACTTTTGAGAGAACTTCAAACTTAGAAATAATGGTAACAAGGAAAAGATGTAGACTAAATACTTCTACCTTAGCTTTGTGTGTGAAGTTTTCCTAACACTGAAATTGAGGTTTATCTATGCTATACTTTTAAATTTATGAGGGGCATATATGAAAAATAAAACACTGGATAGTTGGATTTACTAAAGAAAGCAATGCTCGCATTGTGTGGACTATTAAACATGACTAGCATTTTGTCATTTTGTACTGAGGCCTTGCCCTAAAGTGTGCAGCGTGATACTCTCTTGGAAAATTTCCTGCGTGGTGTTGATAAACAGATCATAGTTTCCCAGTTGTTTCATCAGCCTTAGAGCTAGAGGTAGGGAACAGGCTATTTGATAAAGGGAGGATTCATATTGCAGGCAGTGAAACAGACCTGCTCAGGGCTGGCAGCATTTCATGACTGCTGGCAGTATTTCAGAAATGTCCTCTAAAAACAGGGCCAATCAGAAGGTTTATTTCTTGACAGTTCATAGATTGTCAGTGACAGGTGTTGACTGTTTGCTTCCTTTTAGAGGGAGATCTGTTTCCTATTGCTCATTGTCATATGACTAAAATGACACCTACCTAGGGAGGAGGATATATTTTAAGGTGTTCATGGTAACTATTTGATAGAAAGCACTTTAAAAGGTAGATAGGGGAGAAGGGAGAAAGACAAGTTATGCCATTCCGTTATGTTGTGAAAAATGGGTCCATACTTTCAAGTATTGAGATTGTTTATACCAGAAGTTTTCCCGATAGTTTTGTGGACCAAAGCAATAAAGTTTTTGTGACGGTGTAACTGTACTTCAGGCCACTGAACGGCATACTTAAAAATGGTAAATTTTATGTTAGATGTATTTTACCACAATAAAAATAAAAAAAAAATTAATGCATCGAAGTCTCTTAAAAGAGGGTAGGGCTGGAACACCTGGGTGGATCAGTTGGTTAAGGGTCTGCCTTTGGCTCAGGTCATGATCCCAGCGCGTTGGAATTGAGCCCCACGTGGGGCTTCCTGCTCAGCAGGGAGTTTGCGTCTCCCTCCCCCTGCTCTTGCATGCTCACTCACTCTCTCTCTCTCCCCTCTCAAATAAATAATTAAAATCTTAAAAAAAAAAAAAAAAGAGGGTGGGTAATCCTTTCTGGTGTTTGGGATTTTTAAGGACTTTAAAATTAACTAATAATTTGAAAGATATGGTAGAGAATGAGTAATCTTTTTTCAAGTCACGAAAGTAAAATTTTTAACATTTGATATTTTTTTTAGTAAAGGCATTTATTTTCAGTAAAGATATTTCTCTTCTAAAGGAAAGAATTTAAGATTCCCATTTTAGTAAGAGAGTATATGGAACAAGAAGTATCAGTAAGAGAGATGGAATAATGGAAAGATCTGAAACTGATTAAACTTTAGAAATAAGAAAGCAGGAAATACTTTGTGGTAACAAACTATATTGGTTTCTGATGCATACAACACTACTTTCTGAAATATTTTCTGTTTGATGAGTTGATTTTAAAGTAATTATTTTTCTTGCTTATCAGGAATTTTCTACTTCTGGTCATGCCTACACTGATACAGGGAAAGCGTCAGGCAACCTAGAGACCAAATATAAGATCTGTAACTATGGACTTACCTTCACCCAGAAATGGAATACAGACAATACTCTTGGAACAGAAATCTCTTTGGAGAATAAGGTAAGAGAAAACATTAGGAGTTATTTGTAGGTTAAATTTATCTTGCAGATAAAATTATCTGTAAACCCCAAATACAGTGTGAGCGAGATCTTATAACTTAGATAATAGCCATATTTTTTCTCTGCATGTGGCCATCTTTGATATGTCTTAGATTTCTAGAAATGCTTTGTGAGTGCATAATTAGCACATTACATCTTTGTTCTGACCAGTTCTGTTTGTAACTGGGCCTCTCCTGGGTAAACTAAACTATTCATAGTGAGGTAGTTTGATATTATTTTGTAATTGTTGTAAAATTGGCTCCATAGAAAGTGTTTTTAAATTCTATCATGTCTTCACAGAGAAAAACTTATCAGCAGATACTCGTTAAGTATTTGCTATGTACAGGGCACTGTTTTTTGAGGTATGTCTACATGCACACTACCATAGATAACATATGAGTAACTGAATAAATTCCTTAGGTTGACTTGTTAAATGTTGGGTCATCTCATAACAGTAATTTCAAGAGGGTATCAAGATTACTTGGTTGTATTGGAATTTTGTTATTTTTTTACTGTAATTAATGTTATTGGCTGTGATAGAATTTGACCTATACATTTAAACCTGGTCTTTGGTGAGAGAATCTGATGAAACCTGGAGTTAAGGGGAAGGGGAAGGATAAAGACATAATTTAGTAAGTGACTTAATATTTGGTCAAAAAAACAAAATTACTAATTGTTTATTTTAAATCTTTGTTTTTCAGTTGGCTGAAGGGTTGAAACTGACTCTTGATACCATATTTGTACCGAACACAGGGTAATTATCCAAACCCCATTTTCTGAAATGTTTTTGTAGACTGTAGGGAGAGAGCACTTCAGACTGGGGAATTGTAATGAAACGTTTAGATCCAGGGAGAACTTAGGAGGTTGCTGTTAGGAACACTAGAGGACCTTGTGTGTAAAGTAAGGAGATAGGAAGATTCCTTTGAAGTAGGGTAAAGTTTTGATTTGAAAATTGAACAGATGAACAAAAATACAAAGCTAGTCCAGAGGCACATTATAGGAAAAGTTCAGGAGCTAGAAGGGTTTGAGACTAGATATTTCTTTTTCTTTCTCTTTTTTTTTTTTTTTAAGATTTTATTTATTTATTTAACAGACACAAGTAAGCAGAGAGGCAGGCAGAGAGAGAGGAGGAAGCAGGCTCCCCGCTGAGCAGAGAGCCTGATGCGGGGCTCGATCCCAGGACCCTGGGATCATGACCTGAGCTGAAGGCAGAGCCTTAACCCACTGAGCCACCGAGGCGCCCCGATATTTCTTTTTCTTTCCTTCTTTCTTTCTTTCTTTCTTTTTTTTTTAAGATTTTCTATTCAAGTAATCTCTACACTCATTGTGGGGCTCAAACTCACAACCCTTGTGAGACCAAGCATTGCATGCTGTACTAACTGAGCCAGCAGGTGTTCCAAGACTAGATATTTCTTCTTTTTGTTTTTGTTTTAAAGATTTTATTTATTTCTTTGACAGAGAGAGAGAGAGATCACAAGTAGGCAGAGAAGCAGGCAGAGAGAGGTAGGGAAGCAGGCTCCCTGCCGAGGAGAGAGCTGATGTGGGGCTCGATCCCAGGACCCTGAGACCATGACCTGAGCTGAAGGCAGAGGCTTATTAACCCACTGAGCCACCCAGGCGCCCCCAAAACTAGATACTTCTTAAGCGCTTCTAAGATTCATGGATGTGGTATTTTGCTGAGAGGTTAATTTCTTAAGAAAGCAGTGTAATCTCCTGGCTGTGGAACGCTATAAGCAATAGATCTGCTACTGACGTCCTTTTTTAGTCTTTAGAAATCTCCTAACCTCTGTGCTTTAATTTCTTTGTCTAAAAAAACAGGGATCATGTTGTTTCCTATCTGCCTCACATGGGTTGGTGCTAGAAAAGGGCAAAGTGGCATTTTTCTTCTGTTGTAACAACATGTGTATCATTCCTGCCACACACTTGAGTTATCTTCCAGACAAATATTCTCAGAAGCCTGATTAAAGACAAGGATGATAAAAACCAATTTCATGTTTTCAGTACCATTCTTCAGAAGTGTATACTTCTCTTCCATCCATCTAATGTTGTCCAGGGAGAAAACACTGACCTTAAGGAAAAATGAATATGTTTACTAAAGGACTATATCCTTAAAAAAAAAAAAAAACCATTTCTCTTTGTGATAGGTAAATTACTTAGAAGTGAAGTGTGTCAGGTGTTAGGTTTTATAGTATTTGGGCATTTTAAAAACATTTAAAGAAATTTGGGTTCTCATGAATAAATACATATTCAGATTATTTGATACTGAAGTAGCTTATTCCTTTTTATTTTTATTTTTTATTTTTTTTTTTAAGATTTTTATTTATTTATTTGACAGAGATCACAAGTAGGCAGAGAGGTAGGCAGAGTGAGAGTGGGGAGGCAGGCTCGCCACTGAGCAGAGAGCCCGATGCGGGGCTCGATCCCAGGACCCTGGGATCATGACCTGAGCCGAAGGCAGAGGCTTTAACCCACTGAGCCACCCAGGCGCCCCTCCTTTTTATAGTTTTATTCATGCCTTTATGATATTAATCATGATATATCCTGTCATTTGAACTTACAGTGAAGAATAGGTAAAAATAGTATATGCATTTCTTTCTTTTTTTTTTAAAAGATTTTATTTATTAGAGTGCGCACACGAGAGAGAGCACAAGTAGTGGGGAAAGCAGACTCCCCACTGAGCATTGAACCTGATGTAGGGCTCGATCCCAGGACCCTGGGATCACGGCTTGAGCTGAAGGCAGATGCTTTAACTGACTGAGCCACCCACGGGCCCCAGTATATGCATTTCTAATCCTAACAAAATTATATTTGTAGTGCTAAGTCATTTGAAACTTTATTATATGTATGCCATCTATCAAAATAATATTTATATTGGTTGAGAGAGGGGATCCTACTCTGGACGGTAGTAGAAACTCACGTTGTTTTTATTTCTTACAGAAAGAAGAGTGGAAAATTGAAGGCCTCTTATAAACGGGATTGTTTCAGTCTTGGCAGTAACGTTGATATTGATTTTTCTGGACCAACCATCTATGGCTGGGCTGTGTTAGCTTTTGAAGGTTGGCTTGCTGGCTATCAGATGAGTTTTGACACAGCCAAATCCAAACTGTCACAGAATAATTTCGCCCTGGGTTACAAGGCTGCGGACTTCCAGCTGCACACTCATGTGTGAGTGTTTATAATTTATTTCGCCTTTACTGGTGCAGTTGCCCAAGAAGATGGTGGCCATTAGCATGTTGAGAAGGTTAGAAATGATCGTTCCTGCATTTAGTATGCTTTGGTGGACATCCAGCCTCACTGTACTATTTTCCCAGTCAGTAAAACACTGCCCAGGGTTAGTGCACTTAGTGCATTGTGCTGTGCTACTGGTAGTTAACTAGCCTCTCAGCCTGTACACCAAACTTTAGGGAGGTCTAGAATCTGTTACAAGAACCACTAGGAGGGAGAAAGCTCGGGCATAGGTCACCTTCTGATAAAAGGGATCCTTTGGAGATATTTCTGCTTCCTCTGGTGCCTTACTCAGCTTGGCAGTATCGGGAAGTAGGTCTGGATCATGAAGAGCAACGATGTAATTGATGTGAGCATCCTGGACCATCCCCAGTGATTCTGCAGAGGTTTTGGGGTACTCTTGGTCACAACCCAGCCGCCCCTATGGCATTCAGAAGTAGAAATCCTCAAAGCAATCCTGCATTCAATTCTGTAGGTTGCATCCTCTTGGTTAAATGAATTTGAACTTTTATTTTATTTTATTTATTTATTTTTTTAAAGATTATATTTATTTATTTGTCAGAGAGAGAGCAAGAGAGCGAGCGAGCATAGGCAGAGTGGCAGGCAGAGGCAGAGGGAGAAGCAGGCTCCCTGCCGAGCAAGGAGCCCGATGTGGGACTCGATCCCAGGACGCTGGGATCATGATCTGAGCCGAAGGCAGCCGCTTAACTGACTGAGCCACCCAGGCGTCCCGAATTTGAACTTTTAAATTATAGTTTATGTCTTGGCCTCCTGGGTGCTGTTAATATACCAGGAAAAAAAAAGTAAAGGAAGAACTCTGTGTTTTTAAAGTGTTAGATTGCTCTCCACTAGACATTCCAGTTCACTATGATGCCTGAATTAAGTCAAGCAGTGGTATAGACAGTGGTGTTAAAATTGATGAAACAGTACGATCAGGAAAACCATGAAAACTCAGGGACTAAGTTCTGGGATGCTTCAAAGCAATAACTTAGGCACGTCTCTAGAGCTGTACGCCCTAGGTATTGTGGGGGTGGTGCTTTTGGACTCAGTGTTGTTTCAAGTGAAGTTCAGAATTGGCTTATTCTTGTACTGCTGTGTTTTTTGTTTTGCAGAAATCTTTACTGAACTATACTTTCAGGTTTCTGAATTCTTTCAACATCTCATAGACTTATAGATCAAATATATTTCCCTGAAGTATCTGCCTTTGTGCATAATTGAAGTATGTCTAAGAAATTTATATTGTGGGGAGCTGAGTAAATGAATCAAACGTTAATTACATTTTAATTAGCCAGTTATACATTACATAACTGGATTTAGTTCCTTGTTTTCTTTGGTAGTCATTTATACTAGAAGTTTGCTGAAATAGGGGAGTTGGAAAATGAGATCCTTGTCTAAACAGTCTTAGAATTTGTTTCCATATCATAAGAGTGGTACAAACTAGGTATGACTCTTTCTTATACTATCAAAATAGGAACGATGGCACTGAATTTGGAGGGTCTATCTACCAGAAGGTTAATGAGAAGATAGAAACGTCAATAAACCTTGCTTGGACGGCCGGCAGTAACAACACCCGTTTTGGCATCGCTGCTAAATACAAGCTGGACTGTAGAACTTCTCTGTCTGTAAGAACGTGCTGTGAGATTGGGTTTCAGCTAAGTTGTGAATGAATGTTGTGATTTGGTTGGCGTGTGCATGTTCTTTATTAACTTTAGTGAGCCGGTCATTATATAGTGAAAAGAGTATTATACCTCAAGTCCAGGAATGTGGATTCTAGTCCTAGTTCCTCCTATAATCATTTGGCTGTTGTCTGACCTTGTGGAGTCATCTCTTTGGCCTCAAAATTTTCTTATCTGTAAATTCATGGGATTTGATTACTATTCCTGTTGGTATCAGTAATTCTCATTAATAATGACACTAATTGAGCTCTCAAATTTCAGGTACTGTGCTAAGGGCTTAATGTGTAATATCTCATTTAATCCTCCCAACTACTCCATGTGGTGAGTAGTATCCTCATGCCCCTTTTATGGATGAGGGAACTGAGACTTGGAAAGGTCAGGTAACTTGCCCAAAGCCCCAAATAAGTGGCAGTGTCAAGATTGGAATCCAGATCTTCTCTCACCAGAGTTCATGTTCTAACCACTGTCAGAGGTTGTAAACTGACAACTCAAAAAATTCAGTACTGTTTGGATGCACAGTGTTTTAAAAATTTTGCTTGAGGCCTTTAAGCATGCATTCTCAAGAGGACCCTACTATCCCTACCAGTCCTATTAACTGAAGAGACTTACACCTTTTTATTAATTAAATTTTCAGTTTTGGTAGTTCTAGATTGGCCCGAAGTTGCTTTAGTTTTGGAAATCTGATGCATGAAATAGTGGTTGTACCGGACTTACATATTATGAAGTTGATTGTTTTCTAACTTTCTATTTTATCTCCTAATCTTAGGCTAAAGTAAATAATGCCAGCCTGATTGGACTGGGTTATACTCAGACCCTTCGACCAGGTGAGTAAAGGAATCAATAGCAATGGGCGTGGGTTGGAGGTAATGGAGGAATAGTGAAAATAACCTATAAAACCTACAGTCAACTGTAGGTCAGTTCAGACCATTTTGTCACAGTTGGTTGTTCATACAAAGTAAAACCAATCGAGTGCCTGTGCTTAACAAGTATTTATAGATTTCTTACTATAATTTGGTCACTCTGGCTTGTGAATTTGGTTGATCACTCATTTTTCTTAACCCTGAACTCCAGGTGATTTGCCGTGATTATGCTTTCCTCGTTGCAGATCAGAGGATTTTGGATGGCCTGTGTGATTTAGTGGGACCTGAATGCCTCTAACTCTCACACCGGGCTGTAATCTGTGCCCTTGGCTCTGTCTGTTTCTAGAAAATGAAGATAAACTTGTAATGCTTGTTACAACGAGTGATTGTGGTGTTTTCTTCTTCCCAGGCGTCAAACTGACCCTGTCAGCTTTAATCGACGGAAAGAACTTCAATGCAGGAGGTCACAAGGTTGGGTTGGGATTTGAACTAGAAGCTTAACGTGGTTTTGAGTAAAGCATCCGATTTGTCCCTGGAGGTGAAGAGAACCCACTATGTTTTGGCCTTAAAATTCTTCTGTGATATTTCAAAAGTGTGAACTTTTTATTCTTCCAAAGAATTGTGATCCTCCCCACACTGAAGTCTAGAGATCGCAAGTCCATCCGAAGGGAGGTACTTGAAGGCATGCCTGGAAGTTGTCATGTTTGTGCCACATTTCAGTTGAGTTCCACAGTGTTATTTTAAATGTGTTCCTCAGCGACAATGTAGTGTCATGTTACAAAGGAAATGACCCGATCCTCCAGTTTGTACATCACGTCCTGCATGTCCCACGCCACTTTTTCATGACCTTTTAATATATTGGTCTCTGTGCTGTAGTGGAATCTTTGGTTTTGCATCAGAGTAAAATAAAATAAACCCATCACATTTGGAACATAATCGCTCATGGTGGTTTTCTTGTATTTGGTGTGATTGGTTTTGTTTTGAAAAAATCCTCTCATCGGTGGTAGGTGGGATTTGTATTTAGAGTGGCACGTCTGACATGCGTGTGCTCTCGCTTACCCCTTCCCCTCTCGTTTATCTGGCCCACTGCCCTTCTGCACTCAGGCCGAGGACTGAAACCGGGAGTTTTGTTCCACCGGGCAGAGGCACATCTGCTGGGGTGCCTGCTTCCTACTGCACTGTGGTAAAGCAGGGTCATACTGGTGGTATAAGCAGCTGAGAAAGAGTGGGATGAAGGATGAGCAAAGGGAAGAATACAGTAGGGGAAATGCTGTGGGGAAGAGATTGGTAGGAGGAGGCCAGGGCCGGAGGAGACCCATCTGGGTCCCTTTAGGGCCTCAGGAAAGTGCTTTGAGTACTGGATCTAGAGAAATAATAACCAAAGAATGGAGATACCAGCTTCAAAAAGAAATGAATACGCTGTAATACCTTAAGGGCTTACTGGTAAATATCTTCCGTTTTAAAAACAGAACTCTTTTTGAAATGTCTTTCTAAAAACGATATATGCTGGTTGCAACAAATGCACTCAGACACAGAAAAAGGGAAAATTCCCATTCCTCTCCAGTTCCTTTATCTACTATCTCTAGCAGTTCAGTGCTCACAAATATTTTTCAGTGTCTTTAGAGATTACATAAATATCTTTATAAAATGTGAAAATGTGCATCTTGTTTTGCAGTATACTTTATTTTCTTAGAAGATTTTATTTATTGTTTGACGGAGACAGCGAGACAGGGAGCACAAGTAGGGGGAGTGGGAGAGGGAGAAGCAGGCTTCCGCCAAGCAGGGAGCCCGATGCGGCGCTCGATCCCAAGACCCTGGGATCATGACCTGAGCGGAAGGCAGACATTTAACTGACTGAGCCACTCAGGCACCCCTTTATTTTATTTTTTTTTAAAGATTTTATTTTTAAGTCATGTCTATACCCAACATGGGGCTTGAACTTACAACCCCGGTTCAAAAGTCACGTTTTCTAACTGAGCCAGCCAGGTGCCCTACAATGTACATTTAAATCTGACATATCACAGTCTTCTGTTTTATATAGCTCTGCCTCACGTTTTTAAATTCTATTTGACTTACAAAGGTGATATTAACTATTCCCCTTTTTACTGTATTACATTTTTTGGTTTATAAACAATACTGCATTGGATATCTTTGTCCACTTCTGTAAATATTTCCATAGCAGCTCTGCCTAGATCTTTCTCTGATGGTGGAAATGATCTGTCTGCTTTGCCTCATATGGTAGCCACTAGGCACATGTGGCTGTTGAGCACTTGAAATGTAACTAGGTCAGTGGAAGAACTCAGACTTTTTTTTTTAAGATTTTATTTATTTATTTGACAGAGATCACAAGTAGGCAGAGAGGCAGACAGAGAGAGAGAGGGGGAAGCAGGCTCCCTGCTGAGCAGAGAGCCTGATGCGGGACTCGATCCCAGGACCCTGGGTTCATGACCTGAGCCGAAGGCAGAGGCTTTAACCTACTGAGCCACCCAGGTGCCCCTCAGACTTTATTTTTTTAAAGTAATCTCTACACCCAACATGGGGCTTGAACTCACAAGAATCACATGCTCTGTACCAACCAAGCCAGCTGGGAGCTCTGGAAGAACTCTATTTCATTTTAACTAAATTTAAGAGATTGCTAAATCATAGGGCATATACATTTGATAAGTAGTATAAAATTGTCCTTCAGAAATTTATACCAAGTTATATTTCTACCATTGATGGTCAAGAGTGCCCATTTTCCACATCCTCAATAGCATGCAATGGCCTCAAACTTCAAAAGTTTTACCAGTCTTAGAAATGAAAAATGGCATCTTATTTTAATTTGTATTTCCCTAATTGCCATTGAGATGGAGCTGTTTTCATGTATTTACTGATCATTTAATAACTCTGATTCGCCTATTCAGATTCTTGCTCAGTTTCCAAATGAGTCATACAAGTAGACATGATGGTTGGTTTTTGAAAAATGTTAGTGCTGCAAGATATTCCCCTCCTTCCCCCCACCAAAGATCATCTTTACTAGCCGCCAAATTCCATTCACCACCCCTTCTGTTGGAAAAGATCTGTGATACCAACCGCATGATGTAATTTGACTTTCTCATTATCTTTGTGGATTGAACCCCCGCGACAGGAGATAAAGTGCCACAGGAAAGGAAAAGGGAGTGAGAGGAGTACACGACAACTTCGTTCCGTCCTGTTGGCACCCGTGTCTAGTTAGCTGTCGCCAGCAGAACCCCGCACAGCCCGAGCACTGGGGCGGGGGTGGGGGGTGGGGGCGCCGAGGCGGGCCGGCCGCTGCTGCCCCTGCGCGCTGCTTCGTGGTGCGCAGCTTGTCGCAGAAGGACTGGCATGCTTCCGGAGCTTATGCAAGGGTCACTTTGTATGACACAGTCTTAATGCAGACATCTTGGAGTCCAGCAGTCCAGGAAGGAAGCCATGAGACGTGGTCTAGGATAGAGCAGTTCTTGGTGGTTTTCACAGTGGGGTTCTCAGTAGCTCCCTCTCTCGGTGAAGTGCACACAAGCACCCCCCCACCCCCAGCTGTCTCCTCCTCATTCTCCCTCTTCATCTTCTCCTTTCCCCTCAGATTAGCCTGTAACTCCTAGGGCATTAATTTGATTTTATTTAAATTTTAAATTGACTCGCTCAGGACACTGCTAGGACCCTTGGTGTTGCCTTTTGAGCCTTACTCTCAAGGTAACTTATTTTGGCCTTAACCATAGCCTGTCAGCTTTGCACCTGGGAACAGAGAACTGCTATTCTAGTTTATGTGTATTTTATGTCAGTGGATTCTTTGATCCAGTGACTCTGCTCTTAGGAATTTGCCTTAAGGAAATCATTAGAGATGCTCATTGTGGAGTTCTTGATCATAGAGAAAATGTAACATTTCCACATGTGTAACGGGCATGGTTAAATGATGGTATGTATATTCATCATATGGCACATTGTTCAGTCATTAGAAATCAGGTTTTTGAAGAAGAATAACCATTAGGATTGTTCACAATAGAATTTAAATAGAAAAAGCAGAGTAAAAAATGAATCTCAATTTTATTTTTAAAAAAAGTATATGTTGGGATACCTGAGTCGGTCAGTTTGTTAAGTATCTGGCTCTTGGTTTTGGCTCAGGTCATGATCTCAGGGTCATGGGATTGAGCCTCCAACAGGCTCTGCAATCACTGGGGAGTCTGCTTAAGATTCTCTCTCTCCCTCCTCTGTACCCCTGTCCCCGGTCATGTTCTCCCTCTCTCTAATAAATAAATCTTTTTTAAGAAAGTATATATGGAAATAGGAGAAAATACTCCAAAATATTAATATTTATTATTTCAGGAAGTTGGAATCATGAATAATTTTTATTGATTTTATACTTTACTATATTTTTCTGGTTTTCTAAAGTAAATTTATTTCTGTAATTAGGGAAATACTTTCCTAATTACTATTGTTTAAAAAGGCAGACAGCCCCTTATGGCAGCATAGCGGGCCCCATATCTAATGTGTGGTCAGTGTGAGTGCAGTTCAGCAGAAAATGTGTCCCCTAGTCTGAGGGGACAGTGAGCTCCAAGGCATTGGCCAAGGCAAGAAACACCAGGGGCTCCTACCAGCCTTAGGAGAGTTACCCAAACAGATCAAAGTACTGGTG
This sequence comes from Mellivora capensis, assembly GCA_004024625.1. Lineage (NCBI taxonomy): Eukaryota > Metazoa > Chordata > Mammalia > Carnivora > Mustelidae > Mellivora > Mellivora capensis. The sequence continues at coordinate 160,378 of PISX010001032.1, read as the reverse complement.
TTTCTTGTGATAAACTAATAGGCGTGAGGTCTTTATTAAATTTTAAGAGATTGATGTTTACATATCATATTTATTTATTTTTTAAAGATTTTATTTATTTGAGAGAGGGCATGAGCAGGGGGGAGGGGGAGAGGGAGAAGCAGACTCCCCACAGAGCAGGGAGCCCGACAGGAAGTCTGAGGTCAGGACATGAACCGAAGGCAGACGCTTAGCCGACTGAGCCACCTGGGCGCCCCACACATCTCGTTTTAAAGATTAGCTCTCCAAGAGATCAGAAGCCAACACGATGCATTGCTAGTCCATCTTCATACTCTGAGCATCACTGCTGAAAGAACAGAGGACAGTGCTAATGTCCCAAAGTTTCCTTACTAAGTGTCTGTTCTTGGAAGCTCACCAGTAACATGGCCCAGCCCCCTGGAACCTCGGCCGGGAGGTGCTCTAAGACAGCTGAAGCCGTTTGTGGGCTGCCGCAGTGTCAGGTCCCTGCACACACAGGAGGGTTGCCGCGTTTGCGGCACGGGAAGCCCATCCTCCCTGGAAGGGGACAGCCTCTGACCGCGCATGCTCCGTGAACTCTCTGCTGTTGCCCTTTAGAATCGAATCGTCTTCTCTTTTGCCTTCCCTTAAATGTGGATATTCGGTTCCATCCTCAGCCTTCTCTATTCTACACCCTGGCGTTGTGCAGGTAGCTTTTGCAGATGACATCTGCCCGTCCTCGGAGATTCTCACAGCCTCACAGGCCTTCTCAGAGTACAGGGGTCACACAGTAGCACCATTCTTCCTCAGGTTCTAAACAAACGCTAAAGGAGGACACGGTGTCGGTGGACAGAAGCCCAAAGCCGCATCGTTTGATGAAGGCTACGTGACACTCGCTGAGGGCGACAGGGACAGCAGCGTCGGGCCAGGGCAGGCCTCCCCCAGGCCCAGGCAGGGTGGAACGGAGGACCGGGATTTCTAGCGCTTCCCAGAGGAAGGAACTAACCCCAACATGCCCAGTTCATTCTTACCATTCACGGCCACTCTTGTGCCTGGTGGGCGGACCACGAGGGTGAAGAGAGGCCGGAGTGTGATGCTGACGGCGGGCTCGCCGTGTGGCGGGACACACCGAGAACAGGACAGCGCTCCCAGGGCGGGGGCTTGTCTCTGAGCAAACGGATGCGGACCTCGGGGTGCCGGGGCACTGGAGTCTGCTTCGGCACAGCTCCTGGGATCCCCACGTGCCCACTGCTTTCGGCCCTTGAAAATGACTGCTCCTGTCTTCCTGACAGCTGCCTCCGAAAGCTGTTCCCAGGGCTTAGCCGCATCTCAGACGCCCTCGTGACCTTCAAACACTTCCAGCAAGCAGCCGTCAGATCCCCTTCTCGGAGAGTCTGTGGGCTTCTAAAACCCCTGATTCCCAAAGTGACCCAAGGCTCTCACTGTCCACCTTGCACCTGGAGTTTCCGCCAAACGTCTGCCTCTTCGGTGAAGGTTCCCCCACCCTGGAGGCGGCAACAATCACACTGTATTGCCTTTATGCTTACCCCTCCCCGCTCCCGCCTGTGAACTCCGAGAGGCCTTTTCGCCTCCCTACCTCCAGTGGCCAGGCCAACCCCTGGCACATGACAGGCACCCAGCGCGTGTTTACTGAAATGGATGAAAATGAGCCTGTAGGCAGGTGGGCCTGGCTTGGCTTCCAAGTCATGGGGATTTCTGCATACGGACCGAAGTTCTCCTTCGGGAAGTGCTCGTATTTTCCTGTGGCCATCAAAGAAACGGATACTGCCATTTGTAGCGCCTCTCTGAATTATGATATAATTATTATTCTGGGAGGTGATTTCACTGCAGCAATTTAAAAAGGTTCTGGCTGGGAAGATGGCCACGATTGCAATTGCACTGGAGCCCACTGGGTGTCGCTGTCGTCACTGCCACGAGAAGATGATGGCCTTGTTGTGGAGTCAGGTGCCTTCTGGCTTACAGGTGTGTCTGGCTCCTTTTTGACCTCCCTTCGCAAACACCCTACCAACTCCTAATTTGGTACGTCTACATTTGGGTTTCCTTCGAACCTCCAAATCTCAAGCCTTGGGGAAAGACAAGGGAACTGCCCATCCTACTGTAGCCCAAACCCCTTTTGGTCTCTTTAAGTTCTCTATTTGTTCTAGCCAGTAGAGATTAGAGAACAGCTGATCACCTTTGTTAAGTCTGGAACTCCTTACTTTAAATCAGATTGAATTCCTCATGTTCCCTTTATAAATACAGGCAGGAGAAACCTCCCATCCTTTCCTCCTGGGCTTCCAGGTTCTTAATCCCCTGCCAGTGTTCCTTCTCGGACCCTCCTCCCAGGCCTACGGCACAGTCCTCCCTTTTTCTAGAGACCACAGCGGAGGACGCGGTCTGACAGCTGCTCAGAGGGAGAGGCTGAGAGGAGCTCGGGAAGCTCTGACCATTTGGCTGCCTAAACTTCTTCTCATTCTGTGCCTTTGTTTCCCCAGTGCCTGGCCAGCTCCGGTTGTTCCAAAGACCAGTGTCTCAACGTGGGGGAGGGGGTGATGGAGGTGACTGTCCCCTTTTTTTCATAATAGGCATCAGGGTTGTTCCGTTGTCTTTTCAATAATAAAGGATGAAGTGCTAGGAAAAGCTCCAAGAGGGTGATAATCCAAGGACAGGGCTACATTTCCCCCCTTCATGAGAATTTAACCGTATTCTACAGGTCTCATCAATCTTCTTCTTCCACCTAGCACCCAGAGAACCCATTCTCTGCTTTCTTGTAGTCTGTTTTGTCTTGTTCACCTAACTGTGGCTTATTTTCTATTTGTTTTCTCCATCATCTAATTTAAAGTTTTCCTCCAAGCAGTCCACCCGAGGGGAATCATCCACAAAGCAAGGGAAGGTACACACGCTGGTGTATGGAGCCCTGTTCTGAGCCAGGCCCGGAGCGGCCCCTTTCCCTACACCGTCCCCCCAGAACTCCTCTCAGCCCCACGTGAGGCCTAGGGGGTGAGGGTAGGGGCCCAGCCCTCCGCGACTCCAGGACCCACTCCGGCAGGAGCACTGGAAGGCGCAGCGTGAACGCGGTCTCCCCCCCCGCCCCCGACCCTGAGGGCTCCACGGAACACACTGCAGGACCTTCCAGAGCCTTCTTCCTGCCTCACTGTGTAACTGGATGAACTCCCCGACACCCCAGAACTTGACAGGCCACCATTCTCTCAATGATGGAAAGGTTGGGTTTCTTTTGTTTTGTTTTGTTTTAAGATTTTATTTATTTATTTGTCAGAGAGAGTGAGCACAGGCAGACAGAGTGGCAGGCAGAGGCAGAGGGAGAAGCAGGCTTCCTGCCAAGCAAGGAGCCCGATGTGGGACTCGATCCCAAGACGCTGGGATCATGACCTGAGCCGAAGGCAGCCGCTTAACCAACTGAGCCACCCAGGCGTCCCTCTTTTGTTTTGTTTTTAATTCTGCAGCTTATTCCAAGGAGACAAGAGGACTTCATTTTAAAAATTATCTTGTTAAAAATGAATAAATGTGTTTACATATTTACTCAAAAGCTCAGTCCTCTCAGAAAGGCAGAAAATGAAGTAAAAGAGCAATGACTGGGGAGCTCAAGCTCCTTTGGGAGCTGTCGCCTGTCCTCCGTGCAGACTCTGCTCCTCCGAGAGGAGCCGGGACCCGGGGAAGGCAGGGCCTCCATGGCGCTCCTCAGCCCCACGCAGCTCTCTTCCGCAGACGGGGATCTGGTGACCAGATCCCAGCGAAGATGTGGGGGTCCCCGGAGTTCCCCTGGTCCGAGGAGTGTGTGCATTTTCAGAGGAAGAGGCTGCTGATGAGAGACTCCGATGAGACACTCTCCGGCAGCCAGGGCAGGCAGGGGAGCCCCTTCCCAGGGTCCGCTCGCCCCTCCTAGGTGACCCATCCTCTGCCAGGGCTCACCCCCTGGCCCTCATGGGGAAGGGACGGGGGATGGGATGACAACCGCTCTGTCAGGTTGACAGGCCAGGGAGGGGTGCTCCACACCTGCTTCGTGCTTAGTCACTCTGAGGCTCTGTGGACGTGTGACCTTCGTCCCACCTGGGTTCCCGGGGCCTGTGCTCCTGCGGCCCTTCTCTCAGGACGCCGCTGGTGAGCTGACACTGTTTTGCTGTTATTGTTCTTAGAAACTTGGGAGGAAATCGAACGTGTTCTTGAATCTATGGTTTTATCAGAAGTGGGGAAATGAGGGGCGCCTGGGTGGCTCAGTGGTTGAAGCCTCTGCCTTCGGCTCAGGTCATGATCCCAGGGTCCTGGGATCGAGCCCCACATCATCGGGCTCTCTGCTCAGCAGGGAGCCTGCTTCCTCCTCTCTCTCTCTCTGCCTGCCTCTCTGCCTGCTTGTGATCTCTGTCTGTCAAATAAATAAAATCTTAAAAAAAAAAAAAAAGTGGGGAAATGAAAGGCCTCGAATGCCACTTTAAAAATCAGAGAAAGTGGGCGCCTGGGTGGCTCAGTGGGTTAAAGCGTCTGCCTTCGGCTCAGGTCATGATCCCAGGGTCCTGGGATCGAGCCCCACATCGGGCTCTCTCCTCAGCGGGGAGCCTGCTTCCTCCTCTCTCTCTCTGCCTGCCTCTCTGACTACCTGTGATCTCTGTCTGTCAAATAAATAAATAAAATCCTTAAAAAAAAATCAGAGAAAGCACATTTCCTTGTGGAGATGAAGAACTTTTCACACCTGGTCAGTGTCCCTCATCCCTGTCAGCTTTCTGGCTCCACGAGGAAATGGGGCTTGTGTGCCCTGCTGCAAAGGCTGGAGGAGCTCTGGCTTCTGAAGCTCCAAGCCGGCGTGTGGGGTGGGGGTGGGGGGCTTGCTGCCTGAGCCAGGAAGAAAGACGAAGTGCATTTTTCTGCTAGGCCCTTAGCCCTGAACGGGAGAACCGACTGCCTCCCCCCTGCCCGCTCGCAAGAGGCTAAGTTCAGAGTCAATTGGGAGAGGCCGAGCACAGAAGTGTGATACATTTTTTTTTAAAGATTTTATTTATTTATTTGACAGACAGAGATCACAAGTAGGCAGAGAAGCAGACAGAGAGAGAGAGGAAGGGAAGCAGGCTCCCTGCTGAGCAGAGAGCCCGATGCGGGGCTCGATCCCAGGACCCTGGGATCATGACCTGAGCCGAAGGCAGAGGCTTTAACCCACTGAGCCACCCAGGCGCCCCATTGTGTGATACATTTTTTAACAAAAATTCCATCCCGGAACCCACCCTCTTGTCAGGTCTCTGCTGAAGAGCCAACATGTGTGCGTGTGTGCTAACAGGAGGGGACTGCAGCACGCAGGCTGTGTCCCTCATTGCTTTCTTCTCCTGCTCATGTGCATTAGTGTACAAACATATAATAGTAGTAAAATAAGAAAGTTCTTGGAAAAATAGAAGTAAACACATTATGTAACTCTTATTTTTATGGAAGTTGAAAAACCTATAGATACTCAGAAAAAGACTTCAGAGGCAAACTTTTGAGGGGCATTTTTTATTATAAATTTAATGTGGTTGATTAATGAAAAATCACAATGAAGTACCAAGAAAACGTTCGTCAATATAAAAATTTTAGCAGCATTTCCATAGTTTCAGGCTCTAACATTAGTCACACTTCCTCCATCCCGCTACCAAAAAAAGAATCCAACGGGACTACAGTAGAGCATCAAGATGTTCAGCTTAGTAAAGGCCTCAAGGATATCCTCAAATCCAGTGTATCGTCTAATATTTCAACTCTCCCTGCTCCTGCATTTCTAGAATGTTGTATCATTCGCCTTAGTGTTTGAGACAAGAATTCTGTTCCTCAGGCTGCGAGGGGAGAAGAGGGGTAAAAATTTAAACTGGACTTGATATGTGGTGCTGGAACACACGTCCTTACGTACGTACACTCTCTACACGGACAACGACGAAGGGCCACTGCGGGGTTCACCAGTGTCTGGCACGTGGTGGCAGTGGGGGGCAGGGGGGCGGAGGTGGGGGAGGGGAGGGCTGGTGCTTCAGCGTCCGCGCTGCGAGGGGCAGGCCAGGGCCCGGCGGTCTCCCTCCAGCACAGGCTAACGGTAGGATTAATGACAAGGGGAGACAGGCAATATGAAAATAGAATACTGGCAAACTATTCCCCTGCTTCTTTGGTACTTTCCAAAATTCTCTGATCAAAAAGGTATAGGGAAGCACACCATTAAAAAATTACAGTTTGAAGTATTTACAGAAGCGATTATGATATATTACAGAATCAATACCCAGCCTATGAACAGACTCCTCAGTGAGAGCCCTTGAGAACCCCCACCCCAGTAGCAAGAGCACACCCGCGGACGCGCGCCTGCCCAAATGTGCGCCAGCCACCCCGACTCGCGCTTGTCTTACAGTCTGTTCAACGGGGAAAACCCCACTTTCCAATCTACACTTTCCTTTTCAAAGGTTCTTGAAACTTGCCACTGAAATCACGACGCACACGGATTTGTAGAATACCGGGTCCTAGGCAATACGGCTGCACTCCCGTTTTGAATATGTCGGAGATGGTGCTACTACGGACACACTGTGCAGCGGGCAGGGAAGTAACCGCACCACGTCGTGTCACCACGATACCAGTTTAATGCACGTGATTCTGTACAGTAGTTAAGTTAGCTCTGGAGGGGGACTCTACAGTGTAGGCGAACAGTGTGGTCTGGAACCCTAGGAAAGGGACGCGGAGAAGCTGGGGCCGGGGGAGGGCAGCCCGCGCACGGGCAGGACGCGTGCCACGTGCCGCCCCCACGTGCCCGCCGCAGACTACCCCTTGTGCGCGGCGTGGGAGAAGACACAAATCACACGTAGGGGAGGATCCCGTACATGAGCAGGGCCATGATAGCAGCGCTGAACAAGCCAGCCACAGGCACAGTCACAAACCAGGCCACGAAGATATTCCGGAAGAGACGCCAGTCCACGGCCTTCCGGGAGCGGATCCAGCCCACGGCCACCACCGAGCCCACCTGTGGGAGCACAGACATTCGGAGGTGAAAACGGAGGCCCGCAAATTTAAGGGTGAGGCACAGACTCTACAGTCGGGCAATGGAAAGCGGCTAATCTCAGAAGTAAACTGCATTATAAAACTACCAATTCTTGCCTCTTGATTTGTTCAAAGCCTTTAAAATAATTAAGATCTTAGGTATAATTACTTTAGGGTGATTCTACTCCGCACAGAGTTCTGATACACTTCGCCTATAATCTGTTCCAGCTGAGTGGCACGTTAGACAATTACACGTCTCCTCTTCTCTCTGCACCTTATAAACTAACTTGACTTCACTATTCCGCAGGCGGGCTACGGCGGACCACAGCATACCATCCTGCCTTGATCCGGCAGTGCCACCGCAACAACGGACCCTTTCCCTCGCAAAAGCAGTGCCGTGAGTGCTGGAGCTGGAGAAGACCTTTGAGAATGTTCAATCCACATGGTTCCCTCTACAGAGGCTAAAACGGATCCCAAGGGGGCCCGGGGGCACCGGGAGAACTGCAGCAGCCTGAGGACAGAACTCAGGCCTCTTGATTTGACACTGGTTTTCTCCTCTATCTCAAGCTGCCTGGCCATCTTTGTACCTTAGCTAGTGTGAAGGGAAGTAAAAAAGTAAACGGCAAAGTTAAATAAAGTGGAACATACACATGATTGGACTGGGACTGTCACTCGTGCCTCACAAAACGACAGGTACAGATATTAGGAAATCACAGTGTTCATACGGATTCAAAGCTTTTTCGAAACACTCACCGTTCATTTTTATGGTTTGTTGAAAGTTTAAAAAGGAAAAGAAACTCAACTTTAAGTCTCCTAAAAATGAAAAAGTACAATTCCCATAACATCTCATGCCTCACTTGCTCTGGTGGGCCGTGGAGTCGGACAGAATGCCCATTTGTGAGCTGGATTTTTCCATCTTTGTTTCCACTGACCCTCAAATACTCCAGAGTCATCGGGGGCCAATGCAATTCAAATAGCAACCAGGTCTAACCACAGGAAAAATAAAATCCAACACATTAGATTGTTTATGGACACAAACTGGAACACCAAAACCAGCGGAATACCAGAAGGCACTTAGTCTGATATCCTGTCAACCCAAGCCGTGATTAACCGACATCTTCCGGACGGCAACTAACATGTACGAGGAGCTTTCAAAGTGATTATTGTATTTAAAATCTTTGGCTGTAACCAGTACCCTGAATGAACCCGAGAATGCTGTCTAGAAGTTCCTAAAACATGACAGGCAATCAAGATTTTTCTACCGTGTAAGGGTCAGCTAGTTTCTGGTGGTCCTCAAACACGGTCAAGTCCACACGCTCTGACTCCTGTTCCGCACTGTCTCTCTGAAGCGTGTCCTCTTTAGTGCCCTTTTGGTTGTTCTGGATTCCCTTAGGGAGGACATGCTCAAGTTCCCATTTTATCACACCCTCCTCCTTTCTTAGGAAACTTTTTTTAAAAAGCATAAAGGTAGGGGGGCCCAGGTAGCTTAGTCGGTTAAGTGTCTGCCTTCAGCTCAGGTCATGATCCCAGGGTCCTGGGATCGAGTCCCGCATCAGACTCCCTGCTCAGTGGGGGGTCTGTTTCTCCCTCTCCCTCTGCCCCTCCCCTCCACACTCCCTCCACTTGTGCTCGCTCTCTCAAACACAGCTTTTTTTTTTTTTTAAAGCATGAAGTTAGGATATTACTATAGCAAGTTTATGTACTAGGAGGGATGGGCAATTTCCCAGACCTCCACTACTGTCCTATTTATATATTCCTTTCTTGTTTTTATCAATATACTTTTATTTGTAAATAATAGGGCACATTATTTCCTTTCTTTAAAAAAATCAACATTCTATTATAGGCACCTCCCCGTAGTGCTCACAGGCTTTATGATTATCATGAGAAATGGCACACCCTTTAGATGGATGCACCTTAATTTAACCACTTTCAGTTTGTTTCCAATTTTTCCCTGTTCGAAATAGTTCCAGGGCGCCTGGGTGGCTCAGTCAGTTAAATATCTGCCTTTGGCTGAGGTCATGATCCCAGGGTCCTGGGATTGAGTCCTGCTCAGGCTCCTGCTTCTCACTCTGCCCCTCCCCCCGGCTTGTGCACACTCTTGCTCGCTCTGACAAGTAAATTAAAATCTTAAAAAAAAATAGTTCCATGATTAGTGTATTCATTCACATAGCTTATATTTGGGTTTAAAAAAATAATATTCCCTGAAATGGATTATTAAAGGGGGCATTTATTTAGTTTTGTTTTTAATTCCAGTATAGTCAACATACAGGGTTATATTAATTTCAGATGTACAATAGTGATTCAGCAATTCAAAGAGAATATTTAAAAAACATCTTGAAATAATTTGAAACTTAGAAAAAAGTTGTAAGAACTCCACACACCCTTTACCCAAATTTACCAGTTCTTAACCTTTTGCCACAATCCATGAAAAAACATTTTCAGACTATTAAAATATCCTGCTCCTTATCAACCTCCCTCTCCCTTTCTAAAGACTCCCCAGTCCCGTCTTCACTACAATGGTTGCAAAATGGTAATTTACCAACAATGGTTGCAAAATGGTATTTTACCAACTCCCTACCATGTATCAGATGGAATGCTGCAAGGAGGAACAACAGGGTCTTCATACAGACTGCCAAATAGTTTTATTAACAGTTGTAAATGTACAAGGTCATCCATAATCTGTGAATTTTGGTACACTGTAATCATCCTGCAAGTTGTTCTTTTTTGCTAAGCAATCAACAAAAATATGTGCTACTGTTGCTTTAATTTGCATATCTTTACTCCTAAGGCTAAACTTTTATTTATTTATGCAATTGTACCCCTTCTATATATAAATTGTCTGTGTATTCTGCCCAATTGGAATCTAAATGTGCACTCTTATTTATGTGTGGTCTTTATTGAAAGATAGTAACTCTTCTTTTTTTTTTTTTTTAGATTTATTTATCTATTTGACAGACAGAGATCACAAGTAGGCAGAGAGAGAGAGCAGGAAGAGAGCCCAGTGCAGGTCTCGATCCCAGGACCCTGAGATCATGACCTGAGCTGAAGGCAGAGGCTTAACCCACTGAGTCACCCAGGCGCCCCTTAACTCTTCTTTAATGCAAAGATTTTTCTCAATTCACTGCTTTGCTTTGTTTCAAGTTTCTAATTGCATACAATAAAATATGCTGTACTCTTCTCCTATGATTTTTCCTTGAATATTTGATAAATATTTATTTCTATTTTACCGTAAATTTTCTAAAATAAGATTCTATTTTATTCTAAATTTTAAAATGTTTTAAAAATGCTAGTTAGGCCATCAGATTTTTTGAGAGCTGTGTGTCTAATTTTGTTTTTCTCGACTGACAGCCAGCGATCCAACCTCCCTTACCCAACATCACCAAACTATATCGCTCTTGTATAGCAGGCTCTATCTCTGGCCTATCTACTGCTTTTGTAGAAATAGCAGATTTTTTTCATTGTTGTGGTAAAATACCTATAACATAACATTGATCATTTTAGCCATTTTTAAGTGTACAATTGAGTGGCATAAAGTATTGTCACATTGTTTTGCAAGCATCAGCGCCATCCATCTCCAGACCTTTGTCATCTTCCCCAGCTGAAACTGCCCCGTCCACACTGTTGCCCCACCTCCGTATACTTTCAACTCTCTCTCGTAAGACTGTCCTTCCTCATTACTTTTCTTTTTAGATTATTTTATATCCTTGCGAACTTGACCCACCAAATTCCCTTTAGTCTTCTTTTGTAAAGTTAAAAGAAAAATTGGGCTGGGTTTGTATTTGTGGGGAACATAATACTTTTTTTTAAAAGATTTTCTAAAAAGTAATTTCTACACCCAAGGTGGGGCTTGAACTCACGACCCGGAGATCAAGAGTCGCATGCTCCACCCACTGAGCCAGCCAGGCGCCCTGGAGGGAACTCATATCTTTATAAAATTTAGTTTTCCCATCTAATAACACTGTCTCATCTGCCGGTCTGCTTTCATGTCTGTGTGAAGTTATGAGCCTTTTTCATATACAACACTCACATTTATTAGGATTATTCTGAAATATCGTCTTGCTGCAATTCTGGAGGTGGTGGTGTTTTTACTACATTTTCGTACTGGCTACTGCTGACAGACGAGCTGTCGAGTTCTTTATTTTTATGGTGCGCTTGGTCATTTTTTGCTGAATTCTAGCAGTGTTTTAGAGAGTTTTATCAAGTGTCTTTTTGGCATATATGTCAGTAGATGATATGTTGTTTTTTTTAGGGATTTTAATAAACTGCATTACTTTGAAGGTGTCAGACCACTCTTCTTGGGATTCACTCAACACTGATCTGTTGAGCACTTTTGAGGAGGGGCCATCCCTGTGTAGGTGCTGGAGGTGGATAAACCCTGCCCTGTTCAGAGCCTGTTTTCTAGTAATCTGCAAAATCAATTTGATCCTGCTGAAATGTTCTAAAATCACTGATGTCATTTATTAGCTCCTTAAGTTTTATACAAATATTCATATATCATTTTAAATCAGGTTTTGGTATTAGGCTTATTCAGAATAGTATATACTTTATAAAACAAAAAGAAGAGTTTCCTGTTCTATTTTGTTTTTTTAATACTAGGAAATCTATATAACACGAAAATTATTCTTTTAAAATGAAGAGGCTATGGGGCGCCTGGATGGCTCCATTGGTTGAGCATCCGACTCTTGGTTTTGACTCAGGTCATGATCTTAGGGTCATGAGATCAAGCCCGGAGTTGGGCTCTGCTTTGAGCAGGGAGTTGGCTTGAGATTCTCTCTCTCCCTCTGCTCCTCTGTTGTCTCGTGTGTGTGCCCAAGCACTCTCTCTCTCAAGTGAATAAATCAATCTTTGGGGCACCTGGCTCAGTCAGTTAAGTGTTTGCCTTTGGCTCTGGCTGCGATCCTGGGGTCCTGGGATCCAGCCCTGCATTGGGCTCCCTGCTCAGTGGGGAGTCTGCTTCTCTCTCTCCTTCTGCTCCCCCCACAACTCGTGCTTGCTCTCAAATAAATACAATTTTTAAAAATAAATAAATTTAAAAAAATAAAATGGGAGAAGTTATCTAATGAATCTCCCTAGAGCTGCAGTCAGCTGTGCCCCCTCCTTTTTGCTTTTTCAGATGAAAAGAATTGTTTTTGGAGAATGTCCTTAATTTCTTTCTCTGGGAAGCACCTGGGTGGCTTAGTGGGTTAAGCCTCTGCCTCTGGCTCAGGTCATGATCTCAGGGTCCTGGGATCAAGCCCTGCATCGGGCTCTCTGCTCAGCAGGGAGCCTGCTTCTCCCTCTCTCTCTGCCTGCCTCTCTGCCTACTTGTGATCTATCTGTCAAATAAATAAGTAAAATCTTTAAAAAAAAATTCTTCCTCTAGCTCTGGTCAGATTTTCCACTTTTTCCTACTTCCTTGTCAATATTTACTTGTCATGTATACTTTTTGCAGAAAATAATTAATTTTCAGATTTTTACAAATTCCTCAGCATACAGCTTTGTGATTTCTTATATAACTTAAGAATGCCCTTCTCTATCTATCTGTTATGTCTTTCTCCTAACTTAATTCCTTTTCCTTTTTCCCTTATGTGATTTGATATTATTCTATTAATAACCACTTTTCTCTCTCCCTCCTGTTCAGTATTAATTTATTTTGCTTTTATAATTATTATACCTTTCTTAGTTGCTCAGAATTTTTATTGTTCTGCACCTTTCATAAAATCCTAATTTGAATGTCCAGCTCTTTTATTTTCTCTTTGCTCAATTAAACCATTTAACGATAGGATTTTTCAACTGAGTATAACTGGCTATCAAAGGCTTTCCCATGTATATCCACACACTTTTTTTTTTTTTAAAAGAAAGCTATCATTATAATTTCTAAACTGTCTGATTGGACTGTTACTTAAAAAGAGCATTTAAAACCACCCAAAGTGATACTTCCCTTTTTTCAGAACACAATAAATTTATACTTTAATTTCATTGTGATTAGTGTGTTTAGCACAACTTCTGTTCTTACTTTATAAATTCTAAAGTGCTTTTTATCATGGCCTTCTGAATTTATGGTTAATTTTGATAAATGCTTGATGATACTTGACAAAAAGTCATATATGATCAGCAGGGTAAAACTTTAATATATATTTATTATACTGCTCTAAATCTATTATTCAAATCTTTTATATTCATTTTTAAAAATTTATTTATTTTATTTTTATTTTTTTAAGATTTTTATTTATTTATTTGACAGACAGAGATTACAAGTAGGCAAGAGAGGCAGGCAGGGAGAGAGAGGAGGAAGCAGGCTCTCTGAGGAGCAGAGAGCCCGATGCGGGCCTCGATCCCAGGACCCTGGGATCATGACCTGAGCCGAAAGCAGAGGCTTTAACCCACTGAGCCACCCAGGCGCCCCTATTTACTTATTTTAAAAGATGTTATTTATTCATTTGACAGAGAAAGAGAGACCACAAGCAAGGGGAGCTGCTGACAGACGGAGAGGAAGAAGCAGGCTCCCCCTGAGCAGGGAGCCCGATATGGGGCTTGATCCCAGGACCCTGAGTTCATGATCCGAGCTGAAGGCAGATGCTCAACTGACTGAACCACGCAGGCATCCCCAAAAATTTATTTTAGAGAAGAGAGTGTGTGCGTGCGAGTGAGGGGAGGGGCAGAGGGAGAGAGAGTGAATCTCAAGCAGACTCCCTGCTGGGCACAGAGCCCCACATGGGGGTCTTGATCCCACGACCCCAAGATCATGACCTAAGCCAAAATCAAGAGGCAGGGGCTCAACTGAGCCACCCAGGTGTCCCTCAAATCTTTTTATATATATATACATATATATATATATATATATATTTTAAACTTTTATTTATTTCTTTGACAGAGAGCACAAGCAGGGCGAGTGGCAGGTGAGGGAGAAGCAGGCTCCCTGCTGAGCAGGGAACCCGATGTGGGACTCGATCCCAGGATCCTGGGATTATGACCTGAGGTGAAGGCAGATGCTTAACCGACAGAGCCACCCAGACACCCCAAATCTTTTATATTCCTAAATACTTTTTGTCCTCTTCATCTGTCACACACTTAGACATATTAATTTTTGAGTTCTAGTGGCTTTTGCCTTATCTTTTTAGTTGTTATGTTTTTTGAATCACAAGGGACTCAGAGTGCTATCTTTTCACTACTGATTCTGTCTTTTGTTTGTATTATTCATTGCTGTGTTGTAACCTCCCTCTTAGTAAGCTAAATGTGTTTCCAGATTAAGGCCATCGTAAGGAGCAAGAGAATTATTGAGGAGCAGGGGAATCAAAGACCAAGAATTAGAACATTAAATTAGAAGTTATAATACTAACTTTTAAAATCAGTAGTGTTTCCTAAAAGTGCTTCCAGATCCAAAGGCTGGTTGAGTAACCATTTACGTCATCACTATAGACGAACAGTGTGGGTAATTCACAAAAAAGTCATCCCAAACCACCCCCATGTGGAATTAAGATGTCTGGGGATAACACCACTCTGAATCACGGTTAAGAAGCTCAGGGATGTGTTCAAGAGTGGCCGCTGTGTGCTGCAGCCATGGCTGGAGACCAAAGTGACCAAGGCTCACAGAAGGGGGAACAATTCAAGTTCCTGAAACCTACATCTGTGGATAATTTTATTTTCAAGAGTCCTCTCTATTTTTTTTAAATTAAGGCTTTGAACTTTAACCAGAGGTAGTATCCCAGGAAAATGTTTAATGAACTGAACTTGGATGTAAAATATAAAAATGTATAACACCATAAGATTTATAGAAAACAAAACTTGTCTTACCTATGCCTTCTGAAATATAGGATTACACTAATATGGTATACTATTCAGGACAATATGATTTTTTCTAATTATCCTTTTCTAAATTATATATTCAGCTAACATCTGGATCACTTAATGGAGATTTATAAGTGTTTTAAATGGGGAACAACAAAATTTAAACTATGCCCTTAGCTATGTACATTTAGAAAAACGCATGAATGAATAAAATGTACCCAGATACATTCAAAAGCTTATTTTCAGCAACAGTTTCCATCCTTTCCTGCCAAGTTCCTAACTTTGCCCCCCTTGTGTGGAAGGTGGCTCTAAGCAAGAAGCCTAACAAGCAGATCGGACAGGAAGCAGAGCTGGAAAAATCAAACAGGTGGGGTGATTATTCCTGAAA
The DNA here is from genome assembly GCA_004024625.1 of Mellivora capensis. Classification (NCBI taxonomy): domain Eukaryota; kingdom Metazoa; phylum Chordata; class Mammalia; order Carnivora; family Mustelidae; genus Mellivora; species Mellivora capensis. The sequence continues at coordinate 145,263 of PISX010001032.1, read as the reverse complement.
ACACAACAGCGTTCAGTTATGACTTTATGCGGATGTCAGCACCTTTGAATGTTTCCAGAATCACGGTGTCACCCACACGGGGCCTTGTTCCTAACACCACGCTGTACCTCTCCTATTTCGGCCTGCACCTGCTGCGCGGGGGACTGGGGCGCACAGAGCTGGCGCTGTGGGGGGGCTGGTGCTCCGCGGGGGTGGGGGGGGCAGGCGCAAGCTCTTCCCAGTGCCTCACCACCCAGGCTTTGCGCTCCATGGTGAGGACTGGAGAGCCAGGACCCTGACTTAAGCTAATGCAGCAACTAGCTCTGGGCTTTGTCCATCAGTCCACCATAGTGACACTAGCCAGACACCAGATTCCAAGTTGAGGTCTGGCTCCTATCTGATAGGTGACATCGACTGTGGTCTCGTGTTAAAGAGACTTATGTTAAGTCTCCAGTGAGCTATCCTAACTCAACTTATCATCAGCTCTAAGGAAACAAAACCTATCACATGATTTGTATGTCTATTTTAGGATAATGATGACATACACATTTATCCATTAAGGTCCTATACAAATTGGATATAAATCCCTTAGGAGCACCTCCTCATTATAGTAGAAATATAAATATTGGGGAAATGACATGAGTGTCGGTTTTTATGGGCACTTAATACTTTTCATCTATTTCTGTAAGTAGTATTATAAAGTTTAGTGTTATGGGCAAAAGAAGTATTGTCAGTTACAACACTTCATACATTCACATAGGTTAGACTGCTGTGAGCGTTAGGTAACAGCCCAGGAACAAACTTGGTTTTTCAGGAGATCTTTCAACTGGTGGGAAAGAGGCGGTCTTCACTAGGCTGGTTACGTGCAGGATTAATCACTAAGACAGTAACATTTATTTAAAAGCAGCCCCAAAGACTCTCCATGCCTGCAGAAAAGTTCAAAGCTTATCTCCTTGGGAGGAAAATATATTTAGTAAGAGGCATTTCCTTTCTGCTCCCACACGCCCATGAACTGAAGCTGATGCAGAGTAGGGGGAAGAGGATCATTTTTCACTCCATAGAGTTTTGTGTCATTTGAAATATTCCAATGAACCTGTGCTCCTTTCGTAACTTTCACATCACTGGACTCAGAACAGTAACAGTGCTGGACTGGCAGGAGCACAGCGCACTGTTCCTGCCTCCCTTCTTTGTACTTGGCCTGTGCGTGGGGCAGGGCGAGGGAGGGCAGGGCGAGGGAGGGAACAGCGCCCGCCCCGCCGCTGTGGGAGTGAGCTGGGCCCCTCCCTGGTGGAGTGAGTGGGTGAGTTGCTTACCCCTTCTCTCTTCAGTTTCCTCATTGCTAAAGCTGAGGTCCCCTTAGCACTCACCTCAGGGAGGATTAAATAGACTCACATTCACAGGGCACTTAACACGCTGCCCCAGAGAGCCCCTGCCCCGTCTTAGTTGTGGTTGGTGACCATCAGCAGATCGCTGTGACGAGCAGGAGGCATAGAGGATGAGGGCAGTGTCTCAATCCTGGCTCTAGCACTTGCTCAATGTATGACCTTGGGAGAGTGACCTTACTCTGGAGGCCTCAGTTCTCTCATCTCTAAATCAGGAATAACTACCAATTTCATAGGGCTGCTGTGGGGTTCAGTGATGTATTTACTGAGCATGTATGAAGCCCTAAACACAGCTCTTGGCATTCCCCAAGCACTCAGTAAGTGGCAGTGATTTTTATAATCAACATTTGTGGAAACTGAGGGTTTTCTATATACTGTGGCAAAAAAAGGGAGAAAACAAACAAACAAGGAAACAAAAAGCCTCTTTCCCATGAGGCTGATTCTCCATACCAGAAGGCTCCGATTTGTCAGCTGGCTCACTTAAAATACTCCCATAAATGCCACTTGACGTTTTAATATTTGAAGCACTAAGTCATTCACATGTAGTGGTATTTGTTTATAATTGACACATCGGTTGGTGTTTTTCAACCGTGTGTGAACGTGGACGGCCGTCTCTGTCTCGGGCACTGTGGTACCCCTGCTGCCCACAACGAACGGCGCCTCGCACAGAGCAGGTACAAATGTTTTTCTTGAATGACACGAACAAATGAACCGAGGAAAAATCTGGAAGTGTCTTTTGCTTCGTTGAAGTCCGTGAATATTTTTGTGTATAGGAGGCCCGCTGGGTATGTTTTAACATCTCTCCACATACGGGGCAGACCTGTCCTGTTCTAGTCCTAGTCTAGGCAGGTTCTAGTCCCGCCTCCTCCCTGGGGGACCTCCGATGACTCCAGGAAACTCAAGGAGACCGTTTCCTCTTCCTCGACCTTTTAGGGTCCTTGCAGCTCTAACACTCCCCCTTTGTAAGCAAGTCCCTCCTGCATAGTCCTGAGTTCTAGAGCATTTGGCAGTGGTCGAATTCAGCATTACCCCTCCTTGGCAGCTGAGGCACTTTGACCAGTCGTATAAGGAAAAAGCACTGAAACAAACAATCGAGTCTTACACTTCCACTGAGATGATGTCTCAATGTCTACGTCCACTGTCAACACCCAGTCCCCTGCGCTGGCTGGAACTGGGTGCCATGCCCCCGTGTGAGCCTATGAATATGGTTAGCATACACATGACATCAATGCAAAACCCACTGTGGAAAAAATGAGAGAAACAGGACAAGTGGAAGTGTGAAGCACACATGGAAAGAGGGAGAGCTCTTGCCATGTACATGCTGAGAAAGCCAAGTACATGCAACAGAAGGCATCACACTGCCCCGCCCAGAGGGTCGGGAGGGACAGCGTGGGAAAAGCCAAGGCCCACGTCCAACAATACCTTAGCAGACCCCGCAAACCTCAAGATGACTGTCTTCAAAAACAAGCACACGCCAAGAGCTGCCAGCTTTTCTCCCATTCGCTTGGCGACCGGGGAAGGACCCCGGCAGCCCGATGGAGGGACCCACCTTGCAGTGCGTGGTGCTGACCGGAAGCCCGACGTTGGAGGCGATCACCACGGTGAACGCGGAGGCCAGCTCAATGGTGAAGCCGCTGTGGGGGGGAGGGCACAAGACACACATCACGGGCGCTCCCTGTATCAGCCTCATGGACACCCCAGGGGTGCCAGAGTCTCACCAGAACATTCTTTGGGTCGATTGCTGGGCTGCTGACCGGGCAGATGACATTAACAGAAAAGAAACTGCTGCGTAATGACAACAATTCACACTAAGACTGTGCGTGATACTGTTGACAGCCCTAAATAGCCTTCTTTTTCCGATATGTTTTCAAAAAGCACACACTGTCGTAACTGGGTCAGAAATTCCTGCTGTGTAAAAAATGCTAAATTAGTCATTTCTAAAGTGGCGGAGAAAAAAAAAGTACTCCCATTTTAAAAATCTGTACTTCTTGCAAAAAAGTGATTTCTTTTCCTCAGACTGCTTGTTTTTCTTCAAACCAATCTTATAAAAAGATCATTACAGTGAGTTTCAAGGGTGGGGGGTGGGGGAAGACTTTTTACAATGGGTGGTTCCACGTCCAGTTGTGTTCTCCAAGTTCTCCTGTCAGTTTATCCTTAACCCGGAATGCACGTGGAGAACACACAACAGGAGGAGCACCCAACGGCAAATGGCGGGTCACTGCTCCCCACCTGCCCAGCTGCAGGAAGCACGCGCAAGCTAACCTCCAAGGGTGCCGGTGGAGAGCTGCTTCTATCCAGCAGGGGAGGCTGGTGTGGCGGAGAATTTTCGGGAAATGCAGTCCCTGGGCCTAGGGCGGTTTGCATCCCCTTGGGCCCCACTTCCCTCTGGGCCTCCCCAGGGGGCCTGGACCCAGGTTTCTTCTCCTCTTCCCTCCCGCTCTGGTTCAGCTTCTCTTCCTCCTACACTCCCAGCCTCTCACCTTCTCTCCCTCACTCGATGCCACTGAGGATGGGCCAAGTGCACCGCATGAGGGACAGCAACGATGGGCGGTGAGCCCACTGGGCCCCAGCGGCCCCCCGAGGCTGTGCAGAGGGCGTGGGGGCAGAGGAGCAGTGGGGGAGGACTTCAGACGCTGCAAGCCGGTTCTGCGGCAGGCCCGGGAGGACAGCCCTGCCTCTTGGGCCGGCGCTTTGGCCTACCTCGATGGTGTGATGGGAGTGAGGTCCTTCCCCATGGTCTGGATCACTCTTCTCCCCCAGACCCAGAGACCGGTACAGATCCCAACTCCTCCATAAAACAGCAGCCAGACGGGGGTCGCTGCTTCTTGCAGGACTGCGCCTTGCTCGTAAATCAGCCACAAGGCTACCAGGGGACCGATGGCGTTACTGGGAAGGGGAAAAAGAGACAGTGACACAGACATGGTCCGCATGCGCCCAGGGTCCTGTGCATCCAGGGCTTGAGGAAAGCCCACCTGTATTTGTGCATCGCCCAGACAATCGAAATGACTCATTTGTCTTATTGTGGTGAAAACACCATCGACTTTACTACTTTCACCATTTCTAAGCGCATGGCTCTGTAGTGCTCAGCAGCTCACACCGTTGTGAACCAAGCTCTAGGACTTTCTCACCCCACAAATCTGAAACTTTACACCCACGGTACAGTAAGTCCCTTTGCCCCGCCCCACCCCCTCCACCGGGTGCAGCTCACCACCACCCTATTGTCTGTTTCCACGGATTGGACTACTCTAGGCACTTCGCAGAAGGAGGATGACTCAGTATTTGTCTTCGTGTGATTATCTCCCTCTGCGTCTCGTCCTCAGGGTTCATCCCTGTGGGAGCACGAGTCGGAATTTCCTCCTCTTCCAGGCCTTGGCCCCCGCTCCCCGACGACAGCCCACACCTTCGTCCGTTCACTTATCGCGGCCGCGGTGAACACAGGTACACAGATGTCCCCGCGGGACCCTGCCTGCAACTCTCCTGGGTACAAACTCAGAAGGAAGAGGATTGCTGGGTCACATGGTGGTGCTATTTTTCATACTTTGAGGAACCTCCGGACCGTTTTCCATAGCAGCTGCACCTGTTCACATGCCCGCCAACAGCACACCAGGGCTCCCGTTTCTCCAGACCCTCGCCAACACTCGTCACTATAATTTTTTAAAAATATTTAATTTATTTATTTGACAGAGAGAGAGATCACAAGTAGGCAGAGAAGCAGGCAGAGAGAGAGGGGGAAGCAGGCTCCCTGCTGAGCAGAGAGCCCGATGCGGGGCTCGATCCCAGGACCCTGAGATCATGACCTGAGCCGAAGGCAGAGGCTTAACCCACTGAGCCACCCAGGCGCCCCTGTGATTTTTTTTTTTTTTTTTAAACAGGAGCCCTTCCCTTAATGGGTGTGTGACTTATTAATTTTTTAAAGAAGTACTGAATTATCACAACAAGTGGACACAAAAACCCAGTTCTTTTTTTCTCTTCTATTTTTTCTCTATTTCTATTTTCATGACTAGCCTTGCTACTAATACGAGCTACCAGTTTGGGCAGCCACGTCAGCTCCCACAAGACAGACCACAAACACTGTCTCTAACCCTCAGTTCTCGCACCCACCCTGCCGCTAGGTATGGTTGCTCCCATCTTACTGACGAGGAAACGGATGCCAACGTTATGTCACCAGCAGGAGGCAGGACTCAGGCCTCACCCCCTTTCCCGTCACTGTTACTGTCACTCAGACCCTTGGCAGGTACATGGGGACTGTTCTGGGGGATGCCACAGGTTTGGTTTTGTTTAGTTTTTAAAGCGGGCTCCGTGCCCAGAGTGGAGAGCAGTGTAAGGCTTGAACTCATGACCCTGAGATCAAGACCTGAGCTAAGACCAGGAGTAGGATGTGTAGCCACCCAGGTGCCCCATTCTTGGGTGAAGTATCTGGTTGTATTTGGCCCCCTTTTTAAATTGGACTGTTTGTTTTCTTATTGCCGAGTTTTAAGAGTTCTTTGTATATTACTCTTTTAGCAGATTAGTCCTTTGCAAATATTTTCTCTGGTTCTGGCGTCTTTATTTTTTTTTATTTATTCGAGAGAGAGAGAGAACAGATGGGTGCAGAGGAGCAGGGGGAGAGGGAGAAGCAGACTCCCCCACTGAGCAGAAAGCCCGACCTGGGGCTCAATCCCATGACCCTGAGATGATGACCTGAGCTGAAGGGAGACAGCTAACCAACTGAGCCACACAGGTGCCCCTGTTTCTGGCTTCTCTACTCATTTTCTCGACACTGTCCTCCACCATGCAAAAGTTTCTAATTTTAATAAAGCCCAGTTTACCTAGTATTTCCTTTATGGACTGTGCCGTTGGTGTTGTATCCCAAAGAGTCAATTCCATAACCACGGTCATCTAGGTTTTGTCCTGTGTCATCCTACTGGGAGTTTTATAGTTTCCCACTTTATATTTAGGTTTGCGATCCATTTTGAGTTCCTTTTTCTGAAGGGTGTAAGGTCTGCGTCCAGATTCATTTCTTGCTGTTCCAGCACTGTGTCGCTCCGCTGTCTCTCCTTTGCTCCTCTGTCAAAAATCAGTTGATTATATTTATGGGACACTATTTCTTTTTTTTTTCTTTAAAGATTTTGTTTATTAATTTGAGAGAGAGAGTGGGTGCACCCATGAGTGGGGGGCAGAGGCAGAAGCAGGCTCCCCGCTGAGTAGGGAGCCCGATGCAGGGCTCGATCCCAGGACCCTGGGGTTATGACCTGAGCCCAAGGCAGACACTTAAATCGACTGAGCCACCTAGGCGCCCCCAAGGGGGTCTATTTCTGAGCTCTACTCTGGTTCACTGACTTATCTATTCTTTCACCAGTACCACACCATCTGATTACTGTAGCTGTATTATAGTAAGTCTTGATGATGGGCAGTGTCAGTCCTTCAGTTTTGTCCTACTCCTTCAATACAGGGCTGACTACTCAGGGTCTTTCACCCTTCCTTACAAATCTTACAATCTGTCTGTCGATGTCCATAAGATAATCTGCTGGGATTTTTGACTGGGATTGTAATGAACTTATAAATCAATGTGGGAAGAACTGACATCTTGACAATATTGAGTCTTCCTATCCTTGTACATGGAAAATCCCTCCATTTAATTCTTTGATTTTATTAATCCGTTTTATAGTAAATCTTGTACAAATTTTGTTAGATTTATAACTGTTTCATTATGTAAACAATATTCTGTTTTTAATTTCAAACGCCACCGGTTCATTATTGGTATGTAGGAAAGCAACTGACTTGTATATTAACATCAGATCCAGCAACCCTGCTCTAACCGCTTACTCGTTTCAGGAACTGAAGAAGTTCCCCTTTATTCCTAGTTTACTGAGGGTTTTAATCATGAAAAAGAGGTGAATTTTGTTTAAGATTTTTCTGCAACTATTGATACAATCATGTGATTTTTCCTTTTTAGCCTATTGATGTGATAGATTACATTAACTGATTTTTGGATGTTGAACCAGCCTTGCATACCTGGGATAAACATCCTTTGGTCATGGTGTTTAATTCTTTTTATACATCACTGGATTCAATTTGCTAATATTTTGTTGGGGATTTGTACATCCATGTTTGTGACAGATACTGGTCTGCAGTTTTATGTCAATGTCCTCCTCTGGTTTTGGTAATAAGGTAATACTGGCCTTACAGAATAAGTTGAGAAGTATTTTTTCTACTTCTATTCTCTGAAGGAGACTAGAGAATTGGCATAGTTTCTTCCTTAAATGTTTGGCAGAATTCACCAAGGAACCCATCTGGGCATGGTGCTTTCTGTTTTGAGAGGTTATTATTTTTTTTAAGATTTTATTTATTTATTGGACAGAGAGAGAGATCACAAGTAGGCAGCGAGGCAGGCAGAGAGAGAGGGGGAAGCAGGCTCCCTGCTGAGCAGAGAGCCCGATGTGGGGCTCGATCCCAGGACCCTGGGATCATGATCTGAGCCAAAGGCAGAGGCTTAACCCACTGAGCCACCCAGGCGCCCCTGTTTTGAAAGGTTATTAATTATGGTTTGATTTCTTAAATAGATACAGACTGATTCAGATAGTCTATTTCTTCTTTCATGAGTTCTGGCAAATTGTGTCATTCAAGGAATTCAGTCTTTTTCATCTACGTCATCAAATTTATGAGCAGAGTTGTTCAGAGTATTGTCTTTTTAATGTCTGTAGGATCTAAAGTGAAGCCCACTCTTTCATTTCCAATATTAGTAATTTGTATCCTCTCTTTTTCTTAGTTAGCCTGGCTAGAGGCTTATCAACTTTATTAATTTATTCATAGAATTAGCCTTTGGTTTCACGGATTTTCTCTTTTGATTCTGATTTCAATTTCACTGATTCTTTTCTAATTCTTATTATTTCCTCTGCTTACTTTGGATTTAATTTTCTCCTCTTTTTCTAGTTTCCTTGGGTGGAAATGTAGGTTACCAATTTTATATATTTATTCTTTTCTAATATATACATTCAGTGCTATAAATTTCTTAGCACTGCTTTTGCTGCATCCACTAATGTTGATGTGTTTTCATTTTAATTTAGTTTAAAATACTTAAAAATTTCTCCTTTGATCCATGTGTTATTTAGAAGTGTGTTGTTTAGGGGTGCCTGGGTAGCTCAGTGGGTTAAAGCCTCTGCCTTCAGCTCGGGTCATGATCTCAGGGTCCTGGGATCAAGCCCCACATCGGGCTCTCTGCTCGGCAGGGAGCCTGCTTCCTCCTCTTTCTCTGCCAGCCTCTCTGCCTACTTGTGATCTCTATCTGTCGAATAAATAAATAAAAGCTTAAAAAAAAGTGTATTGTTTAATCTCCTGGTATTCTGGGATCTTCTAATTATCTTTCTGTTGTGGATTTCTAGTTTAATTACATTGTGCTCTGAGAGTAGACACTATATTAGCTTTATTTTTTCAAATGTGTTTAGGTGTGTGTTATGGTTTAAAATACAACACATCTCACTGAATGTTCCCTATGAGCTTGAAAAGGATGTGAGTTCTGCTACTGTTGGATGACCGAGTTCACAGATGTCAGTTATATCCAGCAGATTTGATGGGTTTAGGGGATTCAACTATACGCTTACTGATCTTCTGCTGAATCTGTGTCTGTTCCATCTAAAATTAATACAGCAACTCCTGTTTTCCCTTGATTAGCATTAGCATGGTATATTTTCCTCCTTTTAACCTGAATGTGTCTTTCTACTTAAAGTGGATTTCTTATGGCAACATATACTTGGGTCTTGTTTTTTGGTCCAGTCCAGCAGTCTTTGTCATTTAACAGGTGCATTTAGACCACTGACATTCAAAGTTATTACTGATTTAGGAGGATTAAGATCTACCATATTTGTTACTCTTTTCTATTTGTTAGCCTTGTTCTTTCTTGTTTTTGTCTTCCACTTTTTTGGCCTCTTAACTGAGCATTTTATATGATTTCATTTTCTTTCTTCTCTTAGCATATTGTTTATACCTTTTAAAAACTGTTTTTAGTGGTTGCCCTAGACTTTGCAATACATACTTAGATAGCTAATCCATGTCTGCTTTCAAAAAAGACTATACCATTTCACAGACAGCATGGGTCCTTAAAATTAAAAAAAAATCCTCATTCTCCCTCCCATCTCCTATATCACTGCTGTCATTCATTTCATTTAATACAGGCATACATGTATTATATACATATATACACACATACATGTATTAATACACATATACACACACATATATAAAACATATAAATATAAACATGTAAATATAAAATATATAAAATGCATACTTAGTTGACTTCCACACTGTGGGGATTGGGATGCTGAGACCCCACACAGTAAAAACTCTGTGTATAATTTCTCTCTCTTTTTCAAAGATTTTATTTATTTATTTGACAGAGGGAGTGAGAGAGCACAAGCTGGGGGAGCAGCAAAGAGAGAGGAGAAGCTCTCCTCCTGGGGCTCGACCCCAGGACCCTGGGACCATGACCCAAGCCAAAGGTAGACGCTTAACCAACTGAGCCACCCAGGCGCCTCTATAATTTCTGACTCCACAAAAACTTTACTCCTAGTAGTGCTATTGACTGGAAGCCTACTGACACATATTTTGCACATTATATGTATTATATATTGTATTTTTATAATAAAGTAAGCTAGAGAAAAGAAATGTTAAGAAAATCATAAAGAAGAGAAATGTATTTATAGTACTGTAGTTATTGAAAAGGACCTGCATATAAGTAGATGCACAGTCCAAACCCATTTGTTCAAAGGTCAATTATATATACACATACATACATATACATGTATATGTATGTATGTATGTATGTATATATATATATATATCTGTGTGTATGTATGTATGGGGATATATGTGTGTGTGTATATACATATATAGTTCAATTGTGGTCTGAGAGCAGACACTGTATTATTATACTCTTTTTATTTGTTGAGATATGTTTGTACATTAAACCATATTTAGGTAACTGTACATGTACGTATAGTATATACCGGCATACACAACTGAATAACTGATACACTGTTAGTATTATTGTGAACAAACTGTTATCATTTAGATCACTTAAGAATAAGAAAAATAACTTTTTTTTTTACCTTTACTTAATCCTTCCAAGATGTTCTTCCTTTCTTTTTTTTCTATTAAAAAATTGTTTTTATTAGCATATAATGTATTATTAGTCCCAGGGGTACAGGTCTGTGAATCGCCAAGTTTGATGTTCTTCCTTTCTTTATGTAGATCTGAGTTTCTGAGCTATATTATTTTTCTTCTCTCTAAAGAGTTTGTTTTTTTTTTAAGATTTTTTTTATCTATTTCACAGAGAGAGTGAGAGAGCACAAGCAGGGAGAGCAGCAGAGGGAGAGGGAGAAGCAGACCCCCTGCCAGACAGTCTGATGAGGGGCTTGATCCCAGGACTCTGGGATCGTGACCTGAGCCGAAGGCAGACGCTCAACCATCTGAGCCACCCAGGCACCCCTAAAGAATTTCTCTTAACATTTCTTACAAGGCAAGGTATTTCTCTAGCAACAACTCCCTCAATTTTTGTGCATCTGAGAAAGTCTTTATTTCTTCTTTACTTCTGAAGAATAATTTCCCAGGGTACATAATTCTAGGTTGGTGGATTTTTCCCCCCTCAACACTTTAAATATATTTCACTATCTCTCAAATGCATGGTTTCTGAGAAGATGGATTAATTCTTATTTTTGTTCCTCTGTAAGTTTTTTTCTTCTGACTTCTCCCAGGAATTTTTCTTTAATTTTCTATAGTTTGAGAATGATATACCTAGATATAGTTACTTGGGGGCATTTATTCTACTTGCTACTCTCTGAGCTTCCTGGACCTCGGGGTTGGTGTCTACCATCGATTCAGGGAAATTCTCCATCATTATTGTTTCAAATATTTCATCTGTCCCTTCCTCTCTGTCTTCTCCTTCTGGTAATCCTCTTACACATACGTTAACACCTCTGTAACTATCCCACACTCCTTGGACATTCTATTCTGGTTTTTCGGTCTTTGTTCTCTTTAGTTTGGGGGATTCCTGTTGACATAGCCTCAAGCTCAGAGATTCTTTCCTTAGCCGTGTCCAGTGCACTAGTAAGCCCACCAAAGGCCTTCTTCATTTACGGGGCCCTCTCCAGTATTTTCTTCTCGTTCTCTGTTAGTGCCTCCATTGTCTCTGCTCCCGTTGCCCATCTGTCTGGCACGACGCTTACCTCATCCATTAGAACTCCCAGCACGTTAATCACAGTTGTTCTAAATTCCCAACCCGGCCATTCTAACATGCCTTGCCACACATCTGGTTCTGATGCTTGCTCCGTCTCATGGTTCGCGCGGGCTAGTTTCTCTTCTTCCAGGTTAGGCTGTGATAGTACCTCAGCGGGTTAGGCTCTGGTTAACTAGCTTCCCCTGAGGGAAGCTTGCTAAGAACACAGTGGTCTGGGTATGTCAAGTATGGTTACTTTGCCTCTCCCCCGCCATGGAAGCAGGAGGGGACTGCTTCCTCTGATCTTCACCGTGAGGAGCTGGCAGAGCTCCTAGAGGCAAAACGGACAATCTGGTGGGGGCCCTACCACGGGCTCTCCCTGGAGTCTTTACCTCCCACACTCGCCTCCACCGAGCCTCTAGGAATTCATCAGTACCGTTCAGGACCTCCGGCCCAGCACTGGTTCCCACGACACTTTCCACTCATGTGTCTCCCCCGTGACCCCCATGCTTGTCTGTCTCTCCCGTACTCGTCTTGGGGCCAGCCGTCTGCCCTCGGCCCTCCTCTCTCTCACGGCTCCAAGAGGAGTTGTTGATTTTTCAGTCTGTTGTGAGGAGGGAGCGGCAGCCTCTGAGCTCCTCTGTGCAGAAGCCCCCACAGGCCTTCGATGGGCCGTCCGCAGCTCCAGTCTCCCCTCCTCAGCCCGCCGGATGCCGTGCAGGCAGAGCGGAGGCTGAGAGTCACAAAGAGCTGCCTGTCGAGTCTGCTTCTCATTAGCTGTGTGATCCTGGGCAAGGGACGTCGTATTTCTGAGCTTCAGATTTCGTCTTTGAAGGATACCACCAAGACCTCAAAGGACAGTTAGAATAAGTTACTAACGGTTCAGCACTGAAGCCTGGGGTAAACTTAATAGCCTTGGGTTAAAGGAATAGAAGCTTCTCTTCACTGTCACATCACTTCCAGAACCTTGCACTTTTATCTGACCATGTCTGCACTCGGAAGCCTCAAAACCAGGCCTGCCCAGCAAGCCACTGCTCGAGATGCCAGTCCCCTGCAGCAGCCCCGCCCGGACTCTTCCCGAGGCCTTGCGATACGGCTCTGGGGTGCTTCGTTACTTCTCCGTGTATGTCCTCTTAATCTCCCCAGCTGGAATTTAAACTCCAAGAACAGGGACCCAATTCAGAACACCTTGCCAGTACCAGGGCTTCAGTGAGAATTTTTGATCAGGAGGAGGAGGAAGTAGGGTGGCGCTGGGGGCACAGTCACAAAAGTAAGCTAGGACCGAACACGATGCCTGAAATACAGCGACATGGAAACACCTACGTAACAGCGGGAAGAACCCGAGATGACCGGCCCTCTTGTCTGGGAGGACTTCTTCTAAAAAGAACAGACCCTGAACCGCACATGGTTAGGCAGTGTCTGAAAAGCCAGAGCTGTAGAATCAAGAGCCATATATCTGGGCAATGAGAAATACAACAACAGCATGTTTTCCTGATTTGGAAAAAAACATTAGGCTTGATGATAATAATAGTAACGAAGAAAATACATAGATACTGACTACGTGAGGAGCACCGTCCTAAGCACATTAAATATAGCATCCCGCTTAATCCTCCTAGAAACCCCATGAGGCTGGTACTAGTTTTCCTCCCATTTTACAGATTGGGACACTGAGGCTCCCAAACAAACACGTGGCTTGTCTAGGGCTTCCCAGCTCGTAAGAAGAGAAAAGAGACTCTACATATTCCAGGCCTCCATGACCTGCTGACCTGACGGTCCACACTCTCTCCCTCTATGGCCTCCTTGCTCTTCCTACAATACCCTAGATGTGCTCCTGCCTCAGGCCTTTTGCACCTGCTGTCCTGGAGCTGCTCTCGCACAGCTGCTCACACAGCTGGCTCCCTCAGCCCCTTCAGATCTCACCCAGCGAGCCCTAACTTGAGTAGCCTCGCCAACATCACAGTCCCTGAGACGCTGCCATTCCCCTGCAGACCTGATTGTCCTTTCGCGTCTACACTGCTAGCACACCACAGCTGCTACCTGTCTGTCCCTCCCGGTGATGGGGATCCCCGTTGGCTGTCCGCACGGTGCCTGGCCCGCAGGCAGGCCCACAGCACATACCTGCTGAGCGAACGCATATACTTACCTCACATCATTGCCACCATGAGCGAAGGATCCAAAGCAGGCAGTGAGGACCTGCAGGAAATGGAACAGGAGGTGGACCTCGGCGGTGTCCTTCTCCTCCTTCTCCTCCTCCGCGGGGTCCTCTCGGGGCTGGTCAGGATCGGTCAGCTCAGAAGCCAGCTTCATTTCCACACCCCCCTCATCGGCCTCGATCTCGGCTTCTGCGACCGCGTTGCAGTAGCTCGAGTAGCTGTCGTAGCGAAGTCTCTTCTTGGAATAGGACACGGCGTCGCCCACCAGCTTCTCGCTGTCCTCGGGCGCGGAGGACGAGTCGGCGGCCCTGAAGGTGGCGTGCACGGGCAGCCCGCAGATGGCGGCCGTGTAGCACGTGTAGCTGTTGTTGCGCCGCAGCAGCCTGTAGTTGTTCTCCGGGGCGGGCCTCTCCTCGGGGCCCCTGTCCGCGTGCATTCTGTGCAGCAGGTCCTTGTAGAGCCCCGAGTCCTTGTGCACCGTGTGGTACACATGCCCGTCGCTCCGCGTGTGGCCGTCGAAGCCGAAGGTGCCGTTGGAGATGGGCGATTTTGCGGAGCCATGGGTCATGGACAGTGCCCTTCCTGAAAAGGGGTAACAAGAGTCTCACTTTCCAGTCTTCTGAAGAGAAATCGTTTCTGAAAGGAAATAGTCCTCACTCCTCACAGCGGTTCTCTCTGGAAATGAGGGTTATGGGGTATTTTCTAATTTTTTCCCCCATGCTTTCTTTTCCAAATTACTATAAAGAATGTGTCCTATGGTTAAAATAGCAAAGGAAAGTTGGAAATGTACGAATGAATAATACGGCCTTTGAAAGTGATGCTATTTTTCTCCTAAAATATGTCTTCTAGAAATTACCACAGCACTCTTTCCTGTTTCTAGTAACCAATAAAGGGATAATCCTTAAAGGAACTTGGGGAAACTTCATAGAGGAAGTTCACTGGGAGACAGAAATTCTAGGTGCTCCTTAAAGGCCAATCATGACTGTCAGAGGCACTTATCCGTCAGATCAGCGGGGCAAAACCCATTTGCTTTCTTTGGGCCAAGTCTGAGGCCGCATCTACAGGAAGCGAAAGCAGGTGCCAGGGCCCCACCTTGCAGGAAGGCGGGGAGCTGCCCAGACAGGCTTGGCAGAGGCTGGTGCTCACCCATCATTCTCTGCAAATGTTAGGAGACAAAAGAACCCCACTGCCACAGGACAATCTCGATGTTCTCTGAGGTTTCTGTGACTCTACAGTAGGACGATGTCCTTGGTTCCAATTTCAGCTTTCTCCCGTGTCTTCCGGGAGGAAGGCACGCTTAGCGAGCCGGAAGGGCCAATCTCCGGCTGCTAGGTGACTGCCCCACAGAGGAGGTGCGTGCCGCTGCCCGAGCCGCACGGAGGCTGGGCTAGGCCAATGTGTGGGCTCCTCGGGAGACTAGAAATAGTCCTTGGAAGAAAATTACAGGCCCAGAGTGAGCCTGCTCTGTTGACTGCATGGTCTCCTGAGACAGCCTTAGCCCCTGGGTTCTCCCAAACCATGACACTGGGGAACACTTGTGTGCATTAAAACACCTGTGTATCTCCCCCAGAACTGCTCTCTGCCACCATGCAAACCCAAATCCTCTGCACATGACTTACCATAGGAGGCCCGGGGGTGGTTCCCCACTGATGTGCCTTCCGAGGTCCCAGCCAGCTCCCCCGCCGGCCCCGTGAGAGGGACAGTGCTGTCGTCATTGGCCTTGGCACCTGGCAGCTCTTTAAATACTGGGGACTCCGCTTCCTGAATTTTCCCAAGGCTTTCATCAGACACTCGCGATAAAGCAGCTTCTTTTTGTAATTTGCCTAAAGAAAATATAGCCATAACTGAAAATGCTGAAATAGAGGTCTTGTTATTAAAAAATGAATATAAAGATGAATATTTATCTTTATACTTTAGTACTACTTACTTGGGAAATGAAAAAATATAGTTACAGCTAGATAGAAAAAAATAAAGCGGAGAGTTCAATTATCTGGGAAAACCGAGCCAGAAAATTCCGCTACTGAGTACAAGAGGGGGGCTCCGGCCTCAGTTCTCTCCTCCAAAACCAACAAATAGAGATGGCTAGATCCGGTCCCCACGGTCCTGTCCAGGGCCAGCATTCTGTAATCCTACAACCATCTGGAATGGTCTTCTGTGTTCTTAAACTAACCTCAAAATCACTGAAATGTTTATCCTTTTTGTCTTCAGAGCTATTAGTTATAGTCTGTTTGGTTTTCTTCTGTTCAATAAATTATTGGTCTCCGATTTCTTCAGGTCACCAAATCTTAGGAAACAAGTAAATCATCTTCCAAAAAGGAACAGAGAGATCCTACTTACTTTTAAAAATCCTTTACTTTCAAAAGAGAGAAGGAGAAGGGATTTTTTAAAAAGCTGCTCGAAAGCTCTGTAGCATTCTTTTTAATCAGATCTGATGAGTGGTGCGGCTGATTTAATGATCTTACTGCTTGTAAATTCTCCTGGGCAAATCTCTAAGCTCTTATCTACAAAACTAAAGTGCAAGTATTCTCAGTTCCTCTGCTGGATACACTCACAGCATCTCCATCACGTCTCTCTATTAAGAGGGTTGGAAGAAACACACAGATCTTCCGAAACGACACTTCTGTACTACAGGGAACAAAGAAAGGTACACACAGATCTCCTACCACAAGGCGCTTATAATCAAAATGAGGGAGGGTAATATTTGTAATGATAACAATAATAATTAAGCAATATCGTTAACGCTTACATGAGACAGGTCTCATTATTTTCTGCTTTTTATTAATGAGCACACTGAGGTACAGAGATTAAGTCATTTGCGCAGTCACCCAGCGGTAAATTGCAGGCAGTTTAGCGCTATGGTTCGTGTCCTTAATCACTAGTGTGTACTTAAAACAACCAAATAAGAAATATATACTGAAATATCAAAAGATGGCACTGACCAAAAAGAAAAAAAGAAATTTCCTGGGAAGCCAGAATGGGGAGGAATGCCAGTTTCCTGCTGTTATATTAATAGCCTTAAGATGGAAAGTGAAGATTTTATAGTCTATTTGACAAGAACGTTCAGATAGTAGGAAAAGCCTTTAAATGTCAAAGCATTTAAGTATGGGGTTCAATCAGGCCAGCGGAATGTTTTAAGTGGCTCATTTTAGGCAGCAACAGCTACTTATCAACCCATTACTGACGTGGCTTTACAATGGAGTCTGACGTTGTATGTATTAATCAATGTGGATCTTTTTAGTATTCGTTTTTAAGTTTATGCAGTAAGACTGTGTGCGTATATGTGAGTCCTTCCTGATTGCAAGGCGTGTCTGGATCTGTGTAACCTTCACCACAAGCAGGACACAGAGAGATTCCATCACCTCCCAAAGCTCCCCCGGGGTAGTCAGACCCCCTGCCCAGCTCCTTGGCAACCACTGACTTGGTCTCTGTCCCTACAGTTTAGCCTTTTTCAGAATGTCATATAAATGAAACCACAACATTTGTGATTTAAAAAAAATTTTAAAAAGGGTAAAAACTTTTGTGAGTGGATGAAACAAAGGGTTTTTAGATGTGACACCCAAAACACAACTTAGAAAAGAAGAAATTGGTAAACTATACTTCGTGAAGATTAAAAACTGTGAGAAACACTATTAAAAGAATGAAAAGACAAGCTACAGATTGGGAGGAAGTTATTTGCAAATCCCCTGACAAAGGACTTGTATTCAGAACATAGAAATCTTTGAAAACAGCAGTTAAAAAGAAGCAAAAAATAAGAACACACACTTCATCAGTAAAGCTATATAAATGGCGAGTAAGTCCTGTTAGTCATCAAGGAAGTACAAATTAAAATCATATCACTACACACTGATCTGAATGGTTCAAAATAATATGGACAAATTTTATGCATTTTATTTCTTTCCCTAAAAGTCTTATCACTTTCTATTTTCATTTAAATCTATGATACACTTGGTTAAATTTTTTTTTTTTACAGGTGTGAGGCTTAAGTCGAGGTTCTTTTTCTGCATACAGATGTCCAAATATTCTAATACATTTGTTGAAAGACGACCCTTTCTCCACTGAGGTGCCTCTGTACTTTGTTGAAAATCAATGTGCTGTATTTGTGTGGGTCTATTTCTGGACTTCAGTCTGTTCTGTTAACGTGGGCATCTATTTTTTCACTAATACCACACAGTCTGGTTGCTTTATATGAATCCTATGAATCCTCCAACTTGTTCTTTTTCAAAATTGTTTTTGGCTATTCTAGTTCCTTTACCTTTCCATATAGATTTTAAAAGCAACTTCAAAATTTTAAAAGATTTTAAAAGATTTTAAAAGCAATTTTAAAAGCAACTAAATCCACAGAATATCTTGCTGGGGTTTTAATTTAAATTTTATTAAACCTAGGGAGCAATTTAACAAGAACTGACATCTTAACTCTTATGGGGTCTTCCAATTCATGAACATGGTATGTCTCCTCATTTGTTTTGCTCTTCTTTGAAATATGGGTTTTCAAATTCTGATACGCCCACACTGAAACACAATTGTCAGGCACACTCTGAGGCCAAAAGTAAATACTTCTTTTCTTTTGAGAGCCCTATAAGAGCATGTAGCCTCACAGCTTGCAATTATGTTGCTAGTGACAGAAAAACAACTCTGGCAACTTTCTGACCCATATTCTTTAAAAAAAAAAAAAAAAACTGCATTTGTTGAGGTGTAATTTATACATAAAAAAATACATACATTTTAAGTGTATAGGCAGATGATCTATGATGAATGGGTACACCCTATAAACACTCCCCCAACTGGGACAGAGAACATTTCTATGCCCCTGGAATGCTCCCGTGTGTCCCCTTGCTATCAGTCTCCTGTAAACTCCCTACCACCTCCGGCACCCAGTGGCTTCTATCACTGTAGATTAATTTTCTCTAGAATCATACAGTATGTACTCTTGTATCTGGCTTCTTCTACTCAAAGCAATGTCTATGAAATTCATTATGTTGTGGGTAGTTCATTTTCTTTAGTGCTAAGCAGGTTTCTAGTGTATGAATAGACCACAATTTGGTTATTCTTTCACCTATTTAGGAACACTGGGGCTGTTTCTAGTTTTTCCTGTTATGATAGAACAACTATATACAAGTATTTTTATGAATGTGTGTTTTCACTTTTCTTGGGTAAATACCTAGGAGTGGAATTACTGGGTCATGTGGTAAATGTAAGCTTAACTTTACAGGAAACTTATTCTAACTTCCGAAGTGGTTGGACCATTTACATTTCACCATGAATGCATGAGAGTTCTAGTTATTCCACCTCTTCATCAACACGTATAAATAGTTCCTTCACTTTTAGCCACTCCTGTGGGTGTGAACTGATATTTTATTATGGTGTTAATTTGCATTTTATATAATTTGATATAACTTGATATTATATTATGGTGTTAAAATGCATTTCCCTGCATTTTCCCTAATGTTTTTCATCAGGCCGGTAGAACCTGACCAAATAGTTAACTTGTAGTTATCCGAGGCAACCAGGACCTTACTGCTCACTCAAGTCATAAGTTACCAAGGAAAAGTTTGAGGGGGAAAGTAGGCAGGAGCCAGGAGACAAGGATGGGGCATGTATCTCAGTGCTGTGTTCCAGAGTCATCGATGCTTCCGGTTTCCTGTGTTAGTAAGGGTGATGGTGGATTACACCCGAAGCTCCAGGAACCAGGGATTTTGTGAATCAGAGGAAGAAAAAAGCCCTTACCTGCTATTTTCCTCCGCATCCATGGACACACGAAGAGCCATACAAAAAGGGCGAACAGCAGCGCAACACCAAAGGAGATGAGTGCTATCGCCCACATGGGGAGGACCAGACCAAGCACTGGGAAGTAAAAAGGACAGCGGTGTTGTCAGTGGATACTTTCTGAAAGGTCAAGCCTCACATCAACAAAACTTTACATTTCCTAAATCCAAAATGAATCACCTGGACTTTGTATTTAATAAAACTCTCAACCAAAAAAAAAAAAAAATCTACAGTTTTGGGGGTAGGAAAGAGGGTGTGTGTTTAAGACACACTCCATCTTGTCAGTATGTGGCTAAACTGAGTAGTAGTAAGCCAACTATTAACATTTTACCAAGGCGGCTCAAACAGTGGATTAAGTTGAAATAAAGCCATTTACTCATTATCTCAACACCGAGACTCTGGGGTGGACAAACATGGCCAAGAAGGGACTCTGCCGTCTTCTGCCCTGCCTCCAGCCCCGTCCTGGGCAGAGAGGAGCCAAGGTCTGGAAGCCTCACTGCACATGGCTGCTGCCTGCTGCCTGCTTGGGTTTCTGAGGCGTCAGCAGCCCTGCTTTAAATGGCCAGGACACTCTGACCACATCCACAAACTTTTTCAAAGTCAGCTTGGAAACAAAAGTTTTTTTTAAAGGACACTGACCTTCAATCTTAACTCTTCTTTGAAGTGTCAACTCATGGAATTACAACACAGAAAAACTTTTCATTAAAATTCAATAATGCGCACTAAGTTGCAATTACAATAGCCAATAAAAGGGGCGAAGGGCACATGGTAGAGGAATATCCCATTCTCCTGGGACTGTACTGTCTCCAGAACTCATCACTCCGCATCTTCTACACTTCACTCACTGCTGGCAACAGGCAACATTTCACCCGCATTCCCAGGTTTCTACTTAAACAAGCATCCTTGCGCAGGAACGAGCAGACATGTACAATACTCCCATGGCATTATGTGTAACATAAGAATGTGCAAGACAATGAATATGTGCATCACTATGGAAACATGAAATAAAAACGAGGTCGATCTCTGTATACTGGTTAAGGAAGAGTCCCACGATCTAGTAAGGAAGAAAGGCTGCCTGGATGTATATCATGATCCAATTCATGATTAAAAAAGAAAACCCCATATTTATACTCTTCCCATATGCACAAGTGTATAGAAAAAGTTCTGGAATGATACAATGGCTCTTCCTGTAGAGAGACAGGAAATCGGAGGGGGCTTTCACTTCTCACTACATATACTTTTGTACTGTACTTGGACAACATGTAAGAAGCATGTCACTTCTGTAAATTGTTAAATATGTTTTTAAAGTTTTAAAGGAATAAACTATTTTAAAGCCTGGCTCTTTGCTCTTAGATTACATAAATCTTTCATGATGCAGGCTTTGTTACACTGCTAACCATTTCATACATACAAAACCAGTCAATGTTATTCAGTTAAGGTATTATTAATCATTTTGGTAACCGTAAGAGGTAGAATGGGTAGTTAATACTGTGAGAGCCATGACTAGCCTACATAAATAGGAAAAACAAAAAACCAGAATCACCTAGCTTCATTATAGCTCAGGGGTTACCGGTGGGAGTACAGACACTCAGGAGCTCGAGAATCCACTCTGAGCACTCACTCTGACGTCAGGAAGCTACGGACTCAGGCCCAGGTGGTGGGGGGTGGGGGTAGAGGGGGCTGGGCCCTGTTAGCTGGCAGCCCAGCTCCTGCTCTGGTTCTGCCACTTGTAAAACCACTCAGGCTCCCCTCACTGGGCTGTACCCGTGGGTCTTGGCTTCCTGTCTTCTGCTTTACAACTTCACATCAGTGTCTTAATACATATGATAAAAAATCACGCCAAAGCTGGTTCTTGCCAAACTGAGTAGTAACTGTTAATTGGCAATATCGAACTGATAAACTAAGAACATCACCAATCACTCTTACAGCTTAAAAGTTGTTTTTTTGGTTTTTTTTTTTTTTTGAGAGAGAGAGAGGGAGAGAGAGAGAGAAAGACCATGAGCAATGTGGGGGTGGGAAGGGTAGAGGGAGAACTAGACTCCCCGCTGAGCAGGGAGCCCAATGTGGGAATCAGTCTCAGGAACCTGGGATCATGACCTGACCTGATGGCAGATGCATAACTGCCCGAGCCACCCAGGGGCCCCAAGTATTTGGTTTTTGAAGAGGTTTTCTCTGTGCCTTCTACTTTAGTTGATAAAATTGTTAACTGTGCCACGTTTAGCTTCATTGTGTGAATCTGATGTAAGAGAGGCAAGTCCTGGATACTGTGGGAAAAGAGAATCTGGAGATATATATATTTATGGATTTTATATATTATCTACCTCTCTATAATCTATTTTATTTTTATTTATTTATTTTTAAGATTTTATTTATTTATTTGACAGAGAGAGATCACAAGTAGGCAAAAAGGGAGGCAGAGAGAGAGGAGGGGGAAGAAGCTCCCTGCTGAGCAGAGAGCCTGATGCGGGGCTCGATCCCAGGACCCTGAGATCACAACCTGAGTCGAAGGCAGAGGCTTAACCTACTGAGCCACCCAGGCGCCCCCTGTATAATCTATTTTTTTTTTTAAGATTTTATTTATTTGACAGAGAGAGATCACAAGTAGGCAGAGAGGCAGGCAGAGAGAGAGAGAGAGAGAGAGAGAGGAGGAAGCAGGCTCCCTGCCCAGCAGAGAGCCTGATGCGGGACTCAATCCCAGGACCCCGAGATCATGACCTGAGCCAAAGGCAGAGGCTTAATCCACTGAGCCACCCAGGTGCCCCTGCATAATCTATTTTAAATGAGTGAGCATGTTTGCTCTTGGGCACTATTTTTTTCCATCCATGCTGAGTACAACCACAATAAAAGCAGAGAAGGGCTGCTTTCTATGTTCCTTCCAAGCCCGTCTTCATGTTTTCTGCTGGTATCCCATGGGAACCCTGAGGTGTCAGGACCAACATCTAAAAAAGAGAAACTGAGGTTGGCTATAAGACTTGATCCTTCGCCTTGACAAAAAGCCACACCACCACCTGCCCTTGGTAGCTCTATCATCACAATCTCTTTCGCCATCAGTTTGGCCTGGGTAGTGGCCAGAAAGCTCTGAGGTCACCCTAAGTCACGAGAAACTGAAAGGGAGAATAGGGGATAAACACATCACTGAGGGCAGAAGTGGAGGAGAGACAGTAAAAAAAAATCAAGGAAGAGAAAAACCAAAGGAATTCAGGAAAATGGTGAAAGTCATTGATAACGAAAGCAGAGAGGAAAAGAATGGGGACAGAATTTGGATCTGACCACATTATTCTAGCAATTTAGTAATGTACCAAGGCAGCAAATGAACACAAAGATTCACTTTAAAAGCCGTCACATAAGACATGCAAACGGACCGTTAACATCACATTGCTGTGATTGGTACTAAATATACAAAAGCAAGTTTCATGGATAACAAACAATTAAGTACACAAATCCGGTGTAGAAAGGCACTTGAGTCAATGCACACCCGAGGCAAAACTTCTGACAAAACTACTTTGCCTTGTCTTCCTGTGAGGATCTCAAACTGCTTTCCAACATCGCACCTTAAGTTGGCAATAAGACACAGGGCACCTCTTCATTCTGTGGACACGGAGTGAACTGCTCCCTTCCCTCGGCCAGGAGTGGCCACAGGAGCCCACACCAGACACCGACACCGGGGCTGTGAGGCCCAGCCCTCCGACCCAGGCACGCGATGTCCGTGCAGCTCAAGCTCTTTCCAGTTTCTCAGGAGCTAAGACCGGATGACCAGGGATGCAGCTCTAACCTCGAACATCTTCACAGTTCGATCTCAAATTCCCCAAGGATCAGAATATGCAGGAGACTTTTCAGAAACACTATCTTCTGGGTTCATTTCTTTGTTACACCTCTCGTTTCTCACCTCTGACGGTCATTATCAGAATCTATAGAATAAATGCAACTCCTATAAAACCAATAGGGCGTTAACTATATATTACTTCCCTTATACCCCCACTTCTCAGCATCTCTCCACAGCCTTTCTTCTTCTTCTCTAATTTTATCAATAATATATGCTTACTATGAAAATATCAGTACAAAACTGTATGATATACAATTATAAAAATTCCTCATCACTCTTCTCTCTTATACCTAATTTCTAGAGAAATACTATCAACGATTTTGTGTTTCTCTTTCCAGGTATTTTCCAAATATAAACATACAATATAAAATGCTTGTGAGAATCTTTTTCTTCCTTTGTTAAAAAAAATGAACGGATATAGAATCAAACTGATATACTGTTCTGCGATTTCATTTCCCCTATACAATACATTGTGGACATCTTTCCACGGTCTCACACACACACATACACACACTCACCTCTTTACCTCATGTGCAGATGCTGCTGCTGCTGGGTGAGGGACCACACTTTGACCCGGAAGTTAAACACAACTGCGACAGGTGAGCTTAGCCTATCAGCTCTGGCGGCCCAAAGCAGCATGCAACGGACTTCAGTGCTCATTCTTTCAAAACTGAACAAAACCAGGTCCCACACAACTGAAGACTTTTTCATTACAAATAAACCTCAGGCCTTTATCCAACCCAAGTGAGCACTTTATTTCCTAAAGTTATTTTTGCTTCTTGCAAATTATTTTTTTAAGGACAAAAATACAGAGACAATTTTTTAAAGTGCACAGGCTTTGAAGTAGAAGAATGACTTTTTTTTTTTTGAGAAAAGTCATGTCAAATACAAAGTAAAACAAATCAAACTCAGCCTAAGATATAAACAACTTCAAAATAATTTAGAATGGAGAAGCAGAGAAATCAAAACATAGCACTAGAGCTCAACAGCCAACGAGCCCCACTGAAGTCATGCCCATGTGTAAAAATGCTATTTATCAAAAGTTCTTACAGCTGAAACAGGGTAAGATTAATGTCGCTACTCATTTTTGTGAGGGAATTTCGTTCCTTCCTTTTACCTCTGAGGCAGCTATGTGTTGAACGGAAATGTTCTAAGGAGGGAAGGGCACTAGGAGTAATACCTTCCAGACCAGCAGGAAGGCAGACAAATTTTGAAAGGAGATTGACTGAGTCACCGTGGAAGGGACCCTTCTCAGCTCAGCCTTATCACCAAATATGACACCCACTGCTATCAGGCAGAGAGGAGCACTAGACAATGGAAGTCTGGTTTGAAGGGCAAAAGTTAACCTTTGCTTAAATAAACAGAAGATCTGGACGCACCTACTGGTATTCTACAAACATGCCCCAGGAGCCAAAATATTAGCAAAGTCCTTTTCTGACTTAGTGGGGAAACAAAATGACCTTCTTTTCTTTCCTTCTCCTCTAGGCAAGCCCTCCCCACCCCGGAAAACTCCAAGTAAGAAGCTTTCCAAACTGACATGTGTGGAAAAAATAAAAAGATAGGCTGACTCAGGATGTGCTGGCAACTTGAGGCGGAAAAGATGAGGCTACTTATGATTGATGGTCACAAAATAGGCCCTAAAACGTACTGCGAGTCACTATGGGCCGGGCACTGTGTGCGCACCCTGCCTGCATTGTCTCACATAATGTGGTGGCCTTTCTCGAAGTCCTCCTGCTGTCCTCACTTTACCATGATGCACAGAGGCTCAGAGAGGTGAGACGTGACGTTCCTGACAGCACAGCTGCCCAACCAAAGTCCTTAATGTTAACCCCAACGGGGCGAATACTACCTGTGCTTTCAAACGAGGAATGATCCTGGAGGTTCTTGTACAGATGTTTTAATATCCCTAATTAAGAGAGGTAGTGGGGCGCCTGGGTGGCTCAGTGGGTTAAAGACTCTGCCTTCGGCTCAGGTCATGATCCCAGGGTCCTGGGATCGAGCCCTGCATCGGGCTCTCTGCTCAGCAGGGAGCCTGCTTCCCCCTCTCTCTCTGCCTGCCTCTCTGCCTCCTTGTGATCTCTCTCTCTGTGTCAAATAAATAAATAAATAAATAAATCTTAAAAAAAAAATAAAAGAGGTAGCTACTCTTTTTACAGTACCTGTATATTAAATATATACAAAAACATAGAACCAGATTTCTAAATGTATTAGAAGCCTTTTTTTTTTTTTTTTTTTTTGAAAGAGGAAAGGAGAGAGAGAGCAGGAAGAGGGGCAGAGGGAAAGAATCCTAAGCAGGTTCCATGCCCAGCATAGAGGCCACCACGGGGTTCAATCTCATGACCCTGAGATCATGACCTGAGCCAAAATCAAGAGTTGGATGCTTAACTGAATGAGCCACTCAGGTGACCGTACTGGAAGCCATTTGTAAAGAGAATGAAAAGAAGGGGAAGAATGTATAAAGGTTGGTGTATTTTTATTTGTTTGTTTGAAGTAGGCTCCAAGTTTAGCACTGACTGTCATTAACGGTGGCAGGAGGGACCAGGAACTGTGTAGCAGGTGTCTAACCCGTGTCATGTGTCCGTGTAACGTCATCACACAGAACCAGGGGCTCGGGAGTAGGATTCTCTACCTCACTAGTTACATGCCCTTGGAGACTCAGCTCTGCCGTGCTTCGCTTCCCTGTCTGCACTGCCAGGGGACCAAAAGGATTAATTCATGTGTGATTTGGCTCACTAAAACTCAGCATTTATATTCTTTCTTTCTTCCAGCCTCCTTGCGAAGTACTGAAACTATCCTTAGTGTCTCATCCATCATACAGTTTAGTTTTCTCTACAGTATTTACTACTCCACTCAGATGATTCTCTCAGCAAATCTGCAACAAAACTGCAGCAAATGATGAGGAAATGGGAAAGAAGAGATGGCAAAAATTAGACCAAGTACAGAATAAGGCAAATTTTACTTAAAATCACACAGTTGACTTCTGACATTCAGAAGAACCACCAGAAGCAAGAAGAATAGAGTGTAGAAAAAAACAAAATGCAGAAATAAGAATAAATCATCCTCATTTATACCAATTCCCATTTCTGGGACTTGGTACTACAAAGGCATCCCCGGCCTCCCCTCAGTCCCCGTAATCACTAAGCCGAGAGGTGGCTGTTGATACTGGCTGGGCTTTTTCTTCTGCCACCCTGTGCTCTGGGAGCCGATATAAAATTAAGAACAAGAATCCCTGGAATTCCTTGAATGACACAATTTGCCAGAACTCATGAAAGAAGAAATAGACTATGTGAATCAGTCTGTATCTATTTAAGAAATCAAACCATAATTAATAACCTTTCAAAACAGGGGCGCCTGGGTGGCTCGGTGGGTTAAGTCTCTGCCTTGGGCTCAGGTCATGATCTCAGGGTCCTGGGATCGAGCCCCACATTGGGCTCTCTGCTCAGCAGGGGAGCCTGCTTCCCCCTCCCTCTCTGCCTGCCTCTCTGCCTATTTGTGATCTCTCTCTCTGTCAATAAATAAATCTCTCTCTGTCAAATAAATAAATAAAATCTTAAAAAAAAAACAAAACACAAGAGTGCCAAGGAGCAAGGAGATGGGATGCACACCGCAGCTCCACGATGGCTCTTTCCCATCCTGGTGCTCCAGGGCCGGCTGAGCGCCATGTGAATGCTTTGGGAGAGTCACACTTGGTGGTGGGATTAACTTTGTGGTGTAGAGCTGTGTTCTCCCCACGTCCAATTTTCTTATGTATTGAGAAGACAGTCTGTGACACACACCTTTCCCAGTCCATAAATTACAACCCCCCCGGGGCCACCAGGCTGCTTACATCTGAGGCTAGGGTTCCATCCCTCTCAGGCTCTCCTCGTCCCCATGAGCTTCGGCTTTGTGCTTTCCATATAACTTAAGGCAGCTGTGATGCTCAACCCCCAAGCTCCCACCCAAAGTCTGGAAGTCCTGATCATGAGTATTTAAACCCTGAAGATTAACACTCTGAATGCTGCAGAGAGGCCAAATCAGAAAGTTATATGATGTTAACATTCATTCTGAAAAAGTTTCTTTTGTGCAGTACTGAAGTACACACACATAATTATGTATGTCTGACAAAATAAAATCTGAGAAACACGGCCTTGATGACACTGAGTTTGAGGAATTCATAAGGACATTCCCCCAGTTTGGAAGAGGGTACTTCTCAACTGTTATGACATGCTACTCAGGGGAAATTTTATCTTTTTGAATAGGAAGAGGGAGATTTTGGTCAGATATGGCCGATAACTGAATCTTATTCCATAAAGAATATTCACAAGAAGAAAAATAACACAAACTATCTGCTGACTCCAGATATCCCCACAGTAATAGGTATATTTGGGATCTCGCTGTAGAAGGCCACCACAAAGAGCAGCAGGAGGAAACCTCTCTACCAAACCATGTACAGAATGATTTCATTGGAATGCCCACCCATACTAAAATGTTTGCCAATAGGAACACCATATAATGTCTCTCTTTAGCCATCAAAATGCAAAAGAAAACAACTTTTAACCCTGCACCCCCCAAAGCCCCTAAGAACCTAATAAGAAGAACAAAAGCTGTCAGAATGGGAAGAAGTAATTCTGAAAATAAAAGCACCACTGTTTTCAGCATCTTAAAAAAGCGGGGGGGGGTGGGGGGGGAGGCGCCTGGGTGGCTCAGTGGGTTAAGCCTCTGCCTTCGGCTCAGGTCATGATCTCAGGGTCCTGGGATCGAGCCCCGCATCGGGCTCTCTGCTCAGCGGGGAGCCTGCTTCCTCCTCTCTCTCTGCCTGCTTGTGATCTCTGTCTGTCAAATAAATAAATAAATCTTAAAAAAAAAAAAGCGAGGGGTGGGGGGGTAGCGTCCACTCACTGGATTCTTTGGTCAGACAAATGCCAGGGAGTTTGGCGTGTGTGCCACAGGCCATGTCAGAGCTGCCTCTGCGTGTCACCGACGTGTGGCCGCTACCGTTCACGTGCGCTCCCGCCTACCCCCCAAACTCCTCCGTGGCTCAGGGGAGGTGCTCAGTGTTAGACCCTGTGCTGAGACTCAGCACAGGAAGGCTGCTGTGCTTCCACAGCAGCGCAAAAGGCGGAAGGAGGACTTCAAATTTCTTTTTTCACTTGAAAGTCTGTTGCCTTTGTCCTTTACATACTTCTTGAGTATTTAAAACGAGGACATGCATTTACTACTCTTTTTCCTCCTCCATAATGAGCACGAAGGAGGTTTTTTACTGTCAGCCAACAACGGTGCACCCAATAAGACTGTGAAGTCTAACGATACACACCTTGCCTGCTGGATTTAAGCTTCCAAGGAATTCTTACCTGGTGCTCCCGTGTACATGATGGAAAACACATTTATTGCTATTGTAGCTGCATAGAACACTGGGAGTGCCCGCAGGCCATTGGGAACAGGGTCCTCCTGTATGATAATGAGATAAAGTGGAAGGTCAGGATTCAGGAAGCCTCTGGAGCCAACATAGGCAAAATGACAGAAAACACTGTTAAGAGAAAGGCTTCCAAACAGTGGTGTGGCCAGAATGGCAGGCCGTGTCACTGCCATGTGACCTGTTGCACATCAGCCTGGGTCGTGTCTCCTACACAAATACTGTTTCAAAGAGCATTATTGTGGCCAGGAGACACACTGAAGTGCTAGAAATCACATGAGCTGATGTCAGATTTAGAAACAGAGCAGAGCTGTGAGGTTAAGCCAGTCCCTGGGGACTGCAGCCCAGAGCTCAGCATCTGCTTCAAAACCGGTGGCGCTCACTCCTCCAGCTAAGTTCAGGTTTGGCCCTGAAAATCCTTTTGCAACCCATATCTTGAGGCTCGGCCCTTGGAGGAGGCTCTCAGAGAGCCAAGTGACTTAAACACCACCGCATTACTGTGAGATTTTACTTCACCCTATTACACAATACATTTTAGCTCTATTAAAATGTATAAGGCAAATATATTACCACAGGCTGTGATTTTTTTAAGATCTTTTCATAAAGCATAGTATTTAATCTTCAACTACGGAAAGTTAAAAAGAACTGGGGGTTCTTTGTCTAATAAAACATTTTTTTTTTTACAACTTGAGGCTTCTGGTACATTCCCTAAACCTAATACTTAAACAAGAATAGTACTGCATATGTTTTACACTAAATAACATCTGAGAGAATATTTGAAATGGAGGGTTTTAAGAAGATCTACAGAACATATCGAAGCAAAAATATGGACTGGAGCGCCTGGGTGGCTCAACTGGTTAGGCATCTATCTGCCTTCGGCTCAGGTCATGAGACCAAGGTACTGGGATCAAGTCCCATGTTGGGCTCCCTGCTCAGTGGGGAGTCTGCTTCTCCCTCTGCCTGCTCCTGCCCCTGCTTGTACCTTCTCTTTCTCTGACAAATAAATAAATAGATAAATTTTTAAAAAAAATAAAAGAACATAGATTGGGAACTCCTCAACACAGCACTGGCACACTAGATGTCACTTAAATAGTTCAAACAAGGACTAATTTCTAATAACAATGCAAGATACTGGTGTTTATATGAATCTGCCACCTACCCATGATAAAAAGAAAATGAGATCTAAGAACTACTGTGGGCTACGGGAGTAAGATAAGTAGAGACTAAGATTCCTACTACCAAATGCAAACATGTATGGAAATCAAGTGTGTCTGCAGAACAGTACAACCCATTAAGAACCTATTCTGGAATGTCTCAAGTAGCCATCAGCACTTGTCAAGAGGCTTGAGTTGAATGGTAATGGGGTATAAGGACCTGTAAGAGCAGGCGTTGAAAGTGATTCAACTGCATGAGACTCATAGCCAGACCAGCGAACAGGAAGAAGCCAGGACCCAGGGCAGGACCCAGAAGCCAGGACCCAGGTACCTGTTGTGTACCATGTGACAAGAACTCAGGCCCTGCTAGGAACGAAATGCTCAGGTGCTCAAATGCCCACTGCCCCTGGTTTCCAAAACGTTCTCTCAGGACGAGAGTTGCTGAACAAAGACACCCACCCGGAAACCTGGGAAGGTGTACAAGTGTTGAGTTTATGGTCTTTTAATTGAATCACTTTATTTTTTCTCAAATAACCTATTCTTAAAACTCAAATGCCAATTGTCTCCAGACCTGTCTTCTCTCCTCCATCCTTCTTTCTCTCTCTCCTTTCTTTCCTTCCTTCCACCCATCTATCCATCATCTGCCACTTATCTAAGCACCCGTCGTTCCCTCTTAAATACTAGTGTCTTCCCAAGCACAGCGCTGGGCACTGGAATACCAAAGTGAGCAAGACAGTCATGGTTCTACTTTCACAGATCTTATAGCCAGATGGCAAGCAGGCCAGCATGCAAGTCATACAACACCATACAGCACAATAGTGCAATGGTAAATAAAAACAGAGCATTGTAGAAGCATGAGAGGGAGGGAAGCAACCAGAACTAGGTGGGAGAAGAAAGGCTTTCAAGGAAGTGGCACATGATGGCTGGGTAGCAGCAGGAGTTTGCCAGGCAAGGATGGGTTCCAGGCAGAGGAAGTCAGAAAAGTGAAGTCTAGCAGGCAAGAGAGGGTGGCACCTTCCAAGACGTAAGTAAATATTAGTATGGAGGGAGCCCAAGAGAAGGAATGTAGCTTTGTATGGATCCAAGAGAAGGGAGTCCTCCGGTAGACTGCCAGGCAGCGCCAATGGGAAAAAGCGGCATCTTCAAGTGAGGATCCACTTGAGGGAAGGCCTGCCCCACACGTGCTCAGTGTGCGCTGCGACACAGGGACCCGGGGCCTGCTTTAGGGCAACAACCCCTTGATGGTTAAAAAAATACAATCAAGTTTTTTCCTCCAGAATAGGGATCTCAGTAAGTTCTAATTTCAATCTCCTTTCATTTTCGATAAAATCTACCCCCAATAAGTATATTTCCTTCTTTTTATCCTTTCCTCAGGGAGAAGAAAAAAAGTCAGTGTCTCAAGCTTGCTTTTTCTCTGTTAAAATACAGAAAACACTTTATATTTGGGAAAAGAAATTTTCCAGGTGTGTGTAGTGGTAGTCTCCTTCAAAATCTTCACACTATCACACTCTGTTCTGTTTAACATTCAGGAAAGAATTACTCTTCCTTTTCTGAGGTCTGCGTGCAATGCCAGGGAGCACTGACTAATGAACCAAATCACAGGGCACGAAACACTATTTACAGTGCTGCTTTCTGGGGGAGCCCCTCAGTACTCTACCTTGACTTGTTCTGTCGGCTTTATTTTTTTTTTTTAAAGATTTTATTTTTAAGTAATCTTTATACCCAATGTGGGGCTTGAAACCACAACCTTGAGATCAACAGTGACATGCTCTACGGACTGAGCCAGCCAGACGCCCCTTTTGGCCTACTTTAAAATAAAGTCCAATTCTAACTGCAGGGTGCCGTGCCTTAACAAAGTAAGAATACAATCATTCCTCTGAGTCCGTAACTACTCATTTCTATTAAATTAGAACCCAATTAGTTCTAAAACTTAAAAAAAACAACGGCCTCACTTACCTTCTTTAGGATGAAAATTCTGATCAGAACGAACAGCACGCCAGACATGAAACCAGACAACAGTGGAGATATAAACCAAGAAGCAACTGAATAATTAAAAAAAAAATCCAATGAATGTTAAAATTCTACATAAGTCATATTCATACAATAGAATGATAACCAACACATAGTACCTACATTAATAAATATTGCTGGAATTATTCACCTTAACTCAGAACCCAACCGATCCTACTTCCCTGGCAGGGCTGACCTTCACACGTGCACAGCTGTCCTCGCACACAGACAGAGTCCCGCATCCGTGAGTACACTCCCAGCACATGGTCAGGTAAGGGATCCCTGAGCCTGGCCTCGGAAAACAGTCTCCTGTGATTCTCTCTGAGCCCCTTCTGGCTGTTCTTCTTACCTATCCACAGATGGAGATCTGGTCCTTGCTCTACAGTAAAGTTATTTAAAAGGTGAGCCACCTTCCGTTTCATTTTCCTAGGTCAGCCTGGTACTGCCATCCTGACACTGTGGCCCAGCAGTTTCCATCTTGGCTGCACACTGGAAACATTTGGGGAGTTTTCAAACACCAGTTATGCTCAGATTCCACCCCCAGAATTTAGATTTAAAAGGTTTGGAATGGGGTTCTGGGCACTGATATGTTTTAACTGCTTCTCTGGCTAATTCTCAAGTATAGCCAGAGCTGAGAGACATTGTTCTAGAAGCCTCCTGGGATCTAAGGTGATTTCCCCAGCCATCTGTGTCCCTGGCTTGGGGGAGGTCAGGGATCTGTTTGACCTAGAGCTCTTGAGGCCACTGTGATTCTAATACGGGTGAGTAACCCAATGGGTGGAGATGGGGCAGGAGAGTGTTGTTCAGAACAGGTGGGTTTGTACTTATGGGGCTGAATGGATTTCCTCCCTCTTGCTAAAAGGCAGAGCCAGGAGGCCGACGATCAGACCTGTCATACCCGTCCCTGCTGGGCAGCTACAACCCAGAAAGACCGCTAGAGTGTCTCTTCTGTGGGGGCAGACAGGGAGACCTGCTGAATGCCGTGAGCTAAATAAGCCCGGCCTCGATCCGCGGCTTCCCCATGGCCACGAGCCCTGCCTCCTGGACATGGAAGGTATTTCCTTCACGAGGGCCTCGTTTTTCTGACCACAGGCTCATTTCAATCACATACATTTCTTTTTTGTCTGGGAAAAACAGATAGATACTGATTTTCAGAGCCAGATGACATCTGAAAAGAGCGGCATTAAAAAACTATTTAACACATAAAAGTTCACAGTCTCCGCTAGCAGAAATCTTAGGGGGAAATGTATTACCCACATAGGTCTTGTCTTCTAAAACTTAACATTTGGAAAAAAAAAAAAAAGAAATAAACCTTAACATTTGAAGGGAAAAATAGATGATAATGGTTACTTTCAATAAGACTTACTCTAGAGAATATAAACTGTGCTTCTGACAGGTAAAAGAAAATGCAATTACCAATCTTGACGAGCTCCATCCACTGTACACCTTGTGTGCCAATCGCGACAAGTGAGAATCCTATGGTAGAACCGACAATGCAGTGAGTGCCTGAGATGGGGAGTCTCAGGAAGGACGCAATCAACTGCCAAACTGCTGACCCTGTAGGTTGAGAGATTAAAAAAAAAAAAAAGTCAGATATAGAATACAGTACCTCAAGCAGCCACAAAAGGAAGAAATCCAAATTATAGTTCTCCAGAACAGTATCTCCCTAGGGTTGATTTTTTTTTTTAAAGATTTTATTTATTTATTTGACAGAGAGATCACAAGGAGGCAGAGAAGCAGGCAGAGAGAGAGAGAGGAGGAAGCAGGCTCCCTGCTGAGCAGAGAGCCCGATGCGGGGCTCGATCCCAGGACCCTGAGATCATGACCTGAGCTGATGGCAGATGCTTTAACCCTCTGAGCCACCCAGGTGCCCCGCTAGGGTTGATTTTTTTAATGAATTCTTTCTTTACAGAGTGCTAAAGTCCTGACAAAAATCACTCACTTAACTTTAGTCAAAGGGACAGTCTTCAACATTGAAGGGATAATGATGATTTATTGAAAATATTTCCAGAAAAGTCTCCTGATGCCAGTTATTAACCACCTTTTTCACAGTTAGGTACAGGTGCTGACGATGAACTTGTTCTTTCTTTCTTTCTTTCTCTCTTTCTTTCTTTCTTTCTTTCTTTCTTTGTCAGAGAGAGAGGGAGAGAGAGAGAGCGAGCACAGGCAGACAGAGTGGCAGGCAGAGGCAGAGGGAGAAGCAGGCTCCCTGCCGAGCAAGGAGCCCCATGTGGGACTCGATCCCAGGACGATGGGATCATGACCTGAGCCGAAGGCAGCCGCTTAACCAACTGAGCCACCCAGGCGTCCCCGATGAACTTGTTCTAATGTGAAGTGTGGCCAAGACCGAGCAAGAGATTACAGACTCTAGTGAACACAGAGAGGTAGGAAAGGCTGCATATTGGAAAGGAGGTCACTGCAGTTAACCCTATGGTCACATAACAAGGAGGGCTAGACACTGGCGAGGTCACATTGATTAGTCTGTAAGAGAGACTGTAATATGAAAACAGTGAATCATTACACTGTACACCTGAAACTAATCTAGCGTTACACATCAGTGACACCTCAATGAAAAAAGAGAGTGTGTAATTCCATGTTGCTTTTTTGTATTTGTCCCTCTCGTATGAGAAGTCACTAAGACATTTAACCCACAGGTGGGCATCTGCTCTCAGCCCCTGACCAGAATGCCAGGCATTTTCTTTGTATACTTTCTCGAGTCTTCTAATTCTTACCAGTTAAGAGGATCCTTAGCTTTGGCTTTGTGTCTTTTTACCTCAATTTCACCTCCTTTTCTAGGCTTAATGTTTTTCTAGGCTACAGTTCACTCCAGATATTTTCATAAGCAGATCAAATTTTGCAGTGCGTATTAAAAGCATCAGCTGGGCGAGATCACTTTCAGAAACAGTTGCTGAAAAGCTCATATAGAACTGTAAGGGAACAAAGGGCTTGGCTGATAAGCAGGGCACGTTATTAATCCCAAATGTTAATTCTGGAAATCTGGTTGCTTAGCAGCAGCACTTTTAAGCAGATCCCTGCATTTTCTTCAAAAAGATCTGACTTACAAAGGATCATTACTGGCTGTACAGGCCCTAGTTTGGGCAGCAATGCTGACCACTGCTCCGTGAAGCTGGGCATGCCCACCTGTAAGCCAAACTGGGCTGGATCCTGTCCGTGGCTACCCCTGAAGCACGTGCTGGGAGGAGGAGGGGCCGGCCCGGTGTTGCCAAACTGGTGACAGGCTCCGTGGCGGCAGCCAGGCCTCCCTGTGGACAATTCCTCAAGCCTTCACATCTAAGCCCCGAGCTTCTGAGTGACTGACTAGTTTGTGTTAAAAATAGAGCCAGAGTTTAGAGCACGTTACATGGCACAGAGCTGTAACTTGAGAAAGAAACTTTATGATTTCTATTCTTATAAACTGAAAATAATCTGGTGATGTTCAGAGAGGAGTATAAACTCACCCAGATGAATTCAGAACATGAGATTTTCTTTCCTGAAAGCTGCCATCCCTTCTCTGGTTGACTTTATGACATAGGTCCTGGAGCAGCAGGGTTTGTAAGGAAAGGTCAGGGGGGACAGGGCTGCCGAGTCAGGAAGGGGGCCAGGGGGCGGGAGGGGAGGGGCATCGGAAAGGAGGGCAAGGCATAGGCAGGGATTTGCAGGGCGCCTGGCAAAGTGAGAGCGCGAGGCCTCCTAAGCCTTGGGAATTTCTGAAGGCCAATGGGATTACATTAATGTTAAGAAAAACAGTGGGAAAAAAGACAGAGATATTTTAACTTAAGATAATGATATCTTATAAAGAGGAAGGGATTAAGTGCAGAATAAAGGTGTAAGACAAAATCTAGGGAAAGTTGGGGGAATGTGGGGAGGTGGCCACGCAAAGGTGCCCGGTCACACTGGAAGCAGACCGGCAGCGTGAGTGTGCTCGGCACAGGAAAAGGGATGGGGCACTTCTTACTTTGGTTCAAGGAGACCGCTTGTTCATGCTATTACAGATATTTCCATGAGAAGATGGTGAGTTCTGAATTCTCAGTAGATTTTTGGAACCATTGGTGGTTTCATATTAAGCGGACCGATCATTGCTTTAGGGGTGAGCTTCGTGTACAAAGGGGCTTAATTCTGGAAGTTTAGCTGGCAAAAATAATTTCTTCCACCCAACCAACCCAATGCTACCACCACTCTATCAGAAAGCATAGAGACCCAAGGGCTTGGGGAGACATTTCTAAAGAAAAAAGAAAGAATAGAATATGACAGGGGGAGATAAAGAGAGAAGAAATGGATATTGAATTTAGAAAAAGGAGAAAGGGACAATTCAGGCATTGGAAAAGAATCAGCTTTGGTTTTGGCCAATAATAATTATACCACCGCCTTAAATTAACAAAGCTCTCATTTGCAAGGAACCCAATTCTAAAAATCTAGTAACTCACATAAATTCCCAACAAAATAGGCTTTGAGATTCATCTACCCTATACACCAAAAGAGAAAGTAAGAAAAAAAGGAAGATTACAAGAAAGAAACCAAAGCAAACAACATCAAGTTATTCAAGCAAAACCTCAAATTGCTTTGGTTAACCTAAATTCTAGTTGAGGTAAGTATTCTTCATTCTTTCAGTGAAGAGCCAAAGGCCGGGGTGGGAGAACTGAAAAACTGGACAAGTCATACTGCCCACATGAAAAGTGAGCAGTGACATGAAGCTCTGAGCTCACGAGGCTTCTAGTCTAAGCCGGGGCCTCTGTGTGGCCTCACCAACAAATCTCTTTATAAACACAACCATGCCGGGGCGCCTGGGTGGCTCAGTCGGTTAAGTGTCTGCCAACTGCTCAGGTCATGATCCCAGAGTCCTGGGATCGAGTCCTGCATCAGGTTCCCTGCTCAGTGGGGAGCCTGCTTCTCCCTCTCCCTTTGCCTACAGCCCCCCTGCTTGTGTGTTCTCTCTCACTCACTCTCTCAGATAAATAAATAAAATCTTAAAAAAATATAAATACAACTATTCCTCAGAAGTTTTATCCAATGACAGAAGAAGCTACTGTTAAGACTTAATTTTATAAATGCTTTTCTTTATTTTTCCCCTACTTTCAACATTTCTTGCCCATATCATCCTGACTAGAGAAATCTTAATTTTAGCTCACTATGACTATGTCTTAGATTCCTATCACGACAACCAAGCATGACTTTTACAAAAAACTGTCATTTTTCTAAGGAAAATTTCACTGTTATCTGGCTATGATGAGAAACGGATAACCAGTGAAGGAAAAAAAAAATCCAGTCATTACAACAGCTGTTGGCATGAAAGCAATCATAATAAACCTAACGTCGTTAAAACACAAAATGTTGGGGTGCCTGGGTGGCTCAGTGGGTTAAAGCCTCTGCCTTCGGCTCAGGTCATGATCCCAGGGTCCTGGGATCGAGCCCCACATCGGGCTCTCTGCTCAGCGGGGAGCCTGCTTCCTCCTCTCTCTCTGCCTGCCTCTCTGCCTACTTATGATCTCTCTCTGTCAAATAAAAAAAAAAACAAACCCACAAAATGTAGAGAAACAGAACTCCTTAGCATGTATTACCACCGTCGTGTGCTTGGTATTTAATACCTTAGTACATCGGAATTGGATATGGATCAAACACCTCAACAATTTCTCAAACTAACCTGCTGTTGCAAAAAGATGGTGGGCCATCTTATATTTGGTAAATAATGTCCACATTCTGGGTGCTTCAGAAACGCTAGTGAGAGTCAAGAACTAGGGGCCTGTGGACTACAGCTGTGTTCTTGGTACATCAGCCACCTTACCTCCTGCTGCAGAACACTTCCTACAAAAGGGTATGTCCTGTTGAAAGCAGAAGGTGGTAGGATTCCTCTCCAACCATCTTCTCCCTAACCAAATTACCCATACAGATCAGCGGTCTGCTGTGACGTCATCACTACCCAGAGACAAGCAGAGCAAGAGTCCTGGGGGCTGCACTTAAGCATTCCTGCCTGAATCTTCTTTTTTATAAGGTAGCGAGGGCAGACAGGGCAGCACCCTCATGGTGCTTGCAGCTGATGGTCAGCCTGGCCAGTGGAGAAATCACATTGACTGGCTGGTCGGTCAGCTTTTTACAGTGTTTCACTGCCCTCAACACTTCCGCCTCATCTAGACAACTCGAAACTACCAATATAAGGTCATACTGTATACAGGTGACACACAAATGGTCGTTTGGCCAGAAAACAAAACAAACATCATCCCAAATGGAGCTCCTAGAGGTAGAATCAGAAAATCAAAAATCAAAATAAAAATCAAAAATCCCAGCAAAGGGATTAAAAATAAGGTAGAAGACTAGAATTCCCTGAAACATAAGCACTTGACATTGATTCAGTGAGGCTCAAAACCTCAAACTGAGGACACAAAACTTAATATTGGTTTTTTGGGATCCACATTTTCAAAACATTGCAGCCTAAATGATGAATAATCTATGGAAAAATAGGCATCAACTGTCAAGGATATCTCACAAGACAACCTTACAAACACATTCACCGAGACTTGTTATTTCTTTAAAGATTCTCAAGCTACTTTAAAATGACAGCTAGTCTACAAACATCTTTGTCTGTTACTTTATAAAAAGTACTTTTAGCCAAATCTATTTTAACAACAACATTTGCTAAAAATTTGAGAAAATGTTTCCTTGATATTTGAACATTAAAAAAAAATCAAGTTAAAATGCAGAAAGCAAAAATAAGATGTAGTATATATGAAACATCAAACCAGTTTTGAAGTTAAAACAAAAATCACACTTATGGACATGACAGAAATATCGGTACAGAAGTAGGCCATCGGATGCATTTCCCATTGATTGTAAAGAATAAGGCTACTTACCAACCATTGCACTAACTTCCCCAGCCATTAGTGTTTCTACTGTCTCGTTGTATAGGTTCACATCAATGATACCTTTTCGAATGGTCTCTCCCACTTTGGCTCCCAGTAACACTGAGCCAGTGGTTTCAAATATTGAAGCCAAAATGCATGCTTGTCTCAAGGTCACCACGCCAGAGCCCACAGCAGTACCAAATGAATTGGCAACATCGTTTGCACCAACAGAAAACGCCAGGATAAAAGCTATGATAAAACCCAAAATGACCATCCACAAATACTCATCCATGGCCATTTTGGAAAGTGGGCTCCGGGTACTTTTCTTTTGCAGAAATATTTTAAATAAACAAAGCTTGAGGTTATAAACGTCGTAAGGCCGAGAGTTCTTGTAAACAGTGAGTTTGCTCTGGAAAGTGCTGGACAATGTTAGAGCCTGAACAAACTGCTAACTGCTGGTTTTCAAACTACTGTCAGTATAGTTCATTTGGTTGTGTTCAGTCAGCGGTAAAACACATTCCATATTTTTCCTCCCAATCTGGGAAAGCTGTGATGTCTCCTCCTGTAACAGAAAAGAAAACAAAAGAAATCAATTACCCTAAGCAACCTGTAACAGTTTGTTCCATCAGAAATAAGTATTTTAAGCCTACAAATGGGCTCTAACTTTGGCATGTGACAGATCTAACCATAAAGCAACTCAAGGGAGATTTTAATTAGGTTAACGTCTCCCCCCCACACCCCCCCATGAAAAAAAGCTGTTTCTAGAATATCAGAGAGTGAAGTATGCTTGAGAATTACAAGTTGACAATAAGTCTTAACAGGATATGACTTTTTGCAATCTGAAAAACATATTTGGTCATTATTTTCAGAAAAAATAATTATTTTCAGAAAAAAAATTTTTTTTTTCTTTTTCAAAGAAAAAAATACCAATATTGCTTCAAATAGGTAAACGGTAAAGAAATGAGAAACTCAGTTACAAAGTTTTTCAGATACGTGGAATGTGCCTGATTTCTTGGACCGGTGATGACCAAATATTATTCTGTGACACCACAGGGTGTGGCTAATGACCTGCCTGAACATTTA
The DNA here is from genome assembly GCA_004024625.1 of Mellivora capensis. Lineage (NCBI taxonomy): Eukaryota > Metazoa > Chordata > Mammalia > Carnivora > Mustelidae > Mellivora > Mellivora capensis. Next base: position 105,499 of record PISX010001032.1, on the reverse strand, counting down.
CACACAAGAATGAGCACTTTACGAGCACACCGTGCATGTGTCTGAAAGAAGGCTTACAGGTTCTAGTATACAGTGACATATACTTTGTTTACATCTAGTATAAAGTATACTTTGTCAGAGGCTGACAAAGGTGGAAACTGAAGGACCTCAGGAGGAAGAGAGAAAGCTGCAGAATGAAATGATCCTACTGAAACACGATTCAGATAATCCTACTATTCCCCGACTACCCATCCCTCACTCAGAGGAAAGGCCAAAGGCCTCACCCCACGGCTTGGAAGGCCCTCCATGGTCTCCTGAAGGCCCGGCCCCAGCCCACTGTCCTCAGCTCCAATTGCCCCTTCCTTCACAGGCTCCTTCTTATTCCTTGAAAACACCAGACGCTCTCACCTCTGGGCCTTTGCACCTGCTGATCCCTATGCCAGAAAAACTCTCCCTGACAGCTGTGTAGCTACTCATGCTATTTAGGTCTCTGCTCAAATGTCACCATCAGAGAGGCCTTCCCTGACCTCGTGAAAGAGCAACCCCTCCCCCCCGCCCATGCCATTATCCACCCCTCTCACCCAACTTTTTGGCTGTTCTACTTATCACTGCATTCATTCATTCTTGTCTGTCTCCTTTCAGGAGGGTGTGGGTACTTTACTTGGATTCACTGCTGTATCTCCAGGACATTGAATAGTGCCTGGCATGCGGGAAGCCCTAACCAATTTTTTGAATATATGAAAAAAAGAGGCTATTAAACATGGAGAAAAGTCCTCTAAGATAAAAAGGCAATGTCACAAAATTAGTATATCCATGAAGTAAAAATGTCACTAAAAGCTTTGGAACTGTGGTATTCTATTATTATACAGCCGAGGTACCAAATCTGTATTTTTTTGAATGAATTTTTTGACTTAGGTGCACAGAATGGTGCTTATTACCAGCGTGGTTCTTCAGAGATGCTTATTGACCTGAACTAGATAAATTAGGTTCATATGTCATGTTACAGACAGTATAATGATCAATCAACATTAAGATTATTTAGGGGGAAAAAACAGGACACTAAATTTTATGTATATTGTGATCATGGTAGTGTTAAAATCCATATAAAAAGACAGGCAGGTTAATATACTAAAAATCAGAACAGTGGCTAACTGAGTAACATGCTTTTCAAATTAAAATAGTACATAATAAATATATGGTCATAGAGCCATCTACGTATGCAATGCTATAGGCATATAATGAAATAGAAAATATACACTGACAGATTCTGTCACTTCCTAAGATTTGAAGCCAATGCAGTTCTAGAGATTTAGAGCCCATGTGAGACAAATGAAAAGACCATCCTAACGGTAAGGGACAATATCCTACTAAAAGAGTATTTTATTAATATCACGGACACATCAGATCTAGAAGTGAAAATACAAAACAGGAATATTTTGGACCAATATGATCGAATCTTAAAATGGAATTCTTGATGAAATCTTGTCAGGTTAGCTTGCCAACAGGGCGAACAAGAACAACATTCAACAAGTATGTATTGAGAACCTCCCTTGTGCCAGTCACTAGGAACATGACGATGAGTGAAAGTGGATGTGGGGCTCACCAACCCGTGAGGGGGGCAGATGCTAACCGCGTAAACACATAAACGTATGACCATTGGCTGTGGTGAGTGCCAAGGAGGCAGGAGGCCCGCGCGGCCCATGGCATTGTGAGGGTGCAGTTCTAGGCCAGGACTGGGCCTGTGAGAGCAGGGAAGGCAATCTAGGAAGGGGCAGTGAACTCTGGGATGGGGGAGGCATTCCAGGCACAGCCGGGGTGGGAAGGGGCAATACGGGGGAGGACAGGCAGGCCGGTGTGAGGCAGTGTCCAGCAAGCTGAAGACGGTGGCCACCACGCAGTCAGTAGGGTGTCACTGCAGGGTTGTAACCAGAGGGAGGCCCACATGAGGAGACTTTCGAGAAGGTCACCGTGGCCGCCATGTGCAGAAGAGGCTGGACAGAAGAGGGAACGTGCTGAGACGGATTCAGGGCTACCGTGTGTACAGGCAGCCCCCCCAGAGGCCCCTGGCCCGGCGTGGCCGTGCCACTGACCGAAGAGAAAGGACGCTTAAGGAGGTTCCTGGGGCTCAGGCGGTGGTGGCCTATGCGCGGGGACCAAGAGAGACAGATGGTTGCTGGCTGGCGGGACTGGGCTGAGAAACAGCCAAGGGGAGTTTTTATGTTTTCTCCTCTGTATTGTTTCTAGTTTTGTTTTTACCAGTGAGGGCGAGGTTCACGCACAGGCTCACTCTGGGACAGGCTGCGCACAGAGGTCAAATCCAAGAGCACCAAGGCAGGTATGTCCTCAGCCCGGTGGGGCCTGGAGAGGCTTTTAATTGTCTTTGTTACCTTAGACACCATTTCAGACCAGCACCCCTCCCCTACTCAGATAACCTTAGGTAATTAATTTCTACAACTGTGTCCGTGTTCTTTAATGCAGGTTTTCTCCTTCATATTATGTTCAATAAGCATCTGGTTGGGGAGAAAGGCTTTTTTGAGACCAAATGACTTCTCTTTTGTATTCTATTTATAAGACTGGTTTTTTTATGGCAAGACCCAACACCCTGGTTTTCTCCCTCCTCCATTCGTTTGTATCAAATGGGAGCAAAATAAAACAAAGCACTTCAACAACCACACAGTCCTTTGCTGAAACAGAGCTTGGCACCCCCGCAGGGGGGCCAGGGAGCACCGAGCACAAGGCTGAGACAGGACTCTGTCAGGAGTACAGAAGCCCAAATCCAGAGTGGTCGAGGTCTGGCCGGTGTGACACCAGACAGTGCTGGCTGCTGGAAAACAGGATGGAGGTGGGCAATCAAGTCCGCGGGGAAAGGCTGGCTTATTCAACAAGTGATGTTGGGCCAACTTGCTCATAACTACCTGGAAGGAAGAAATAAGTTAGATCCCTACACCTCCAGCCAAAATGAACTGAAGATTTAAAAGTAAAAACTGAAACCTGAAGAAAAGAAGAAAACACAGAGGCAAATAGCTACTTAATATTGGGATGGGGGAGCCTAGACCTGATACTGAAGAATCGACTCATTTGAGTTCATAGAAATCATGTCGTTGGGAGACAGAGAGGCCTGACCTGTGGAGGCGTCGCAGGGAAATGCCTCCTCTCCTGCTCAGCAATGATTCTCAGCGAGGACGCAATGGCATTTAGATCTTCCAGCTAACACTTTGGTTCTTCTCTCTCTCCTGCAAGGGCTTCTCCGAAAAGGGTCAGGACAAGCCTCCTAATTCTCTTGCCTCCCCCCCAGTATGAAAGCCTCAATTCCTATATGGCTTCGATTCACAGAACTGAATGTGCCAAGATACTCTTTAATTTTCAAATGCCACTGACCTCTCACATTAAAGGAACAGAGACCTTAGAATGTTCGGAATCACTGGAAGAGGTACTGAGGGGTTTCATAAGTTCTACCTCCCAAACTTGTAATGTTAACAAGATCCTCACTCTCTTTTCTCGGGGCCCTTGATGCTTCTGAGCAAGCTTCTCAACTCTGAGTCCTGCCCACCATCACTTCTGTCCCTTGATCTCTGAACCAGCCATCCCTCTGTCACCAGGCCCAGTGAGAGCACTGGCAGGACTCCTGAGTCAAGGATTTATAGATTCTCTTTCTAGAATTTCCCTCTGTGAGCATCTGCTTCAGTTCTACCTCATACCCTCTTATCTACACTAGAAATCTGAATGTTGAAGAAAAAGTGAAAACAAATATTCTCAGAATATTTCTAGATGAATTTGTACATGGTTTAAAAACAGGGACATGGCTGAGCTATAGCACTTAATAGACATTAATTAAAAAAAAAAAAAAAAAGAAAGCTTGGTTGGGAGGCTTCCTGCCCTGAAACTTTGCTAAAGGTAACATCCAAGATGACCCTTGGCCTTCTCAAGCAAATGTGCTAAGAGGATGCCTGTTGCAGACCTCCATCCGCCCTCCTCTCTCTCTTAGCCTTGGAGTCCCATCAGCCCCTCAGCTGGCACAACCCATCCCAATAAGGTCTGGAGTGGACTGTGGATTAATTAGGACTCCTTCCCAGGGACCTTGTGGTTTTAAAGGCCTGGGCCATAGCCAGCCTCCCTTCCTCCCGTTTGCTTCTGGCCTATGCCAAACTTGTCCCTGAGATTTCATGGTCTGCACCCAGGCCAAGCTCCCCCAACAACAGGTGAGGGGAAGGAGCCAGGTCTTCCATGCAGAGGACCCCGGTGCTCTGAAGTAATTTCCCAACACCTCACTTAAACCCAAAGTCGGGGCGCCTGGGTGGCTCAGTGGGTTAAACCTCTGCCTTTGGCTCAGGTCGTGATCTCAGGGTCCTGGGATCAAGCCCTGCATCAAACTCTCTGCTCAGCGGGGATGCTGCTTCCCCCTCTCTCTCTGCCTGCTGCTGCTCTGCCTACTTGTGATCTCTCTGTAAATAAAATCTTAAAAAAAAAAAAAAACCAACAAAAGTGACTCACACCTACCCTCTAGAAATGTAAAACCTATTTTCCTAAAAGTTAGGGTTGAGTCTTGACTTCTGACACTTTGGTAGAAATCTGAAGACAGATAGTCTCTTTAACGTTACGGTGTAAAATCTAACGACTCTCTGCCACCTGTGAGTAAACCTGGCTGCTCAGCCATCAAAACTATTAGCTTTTCCCAAAATTATGAAAAGATAAAAATGGAAGATTCATTTTTGAAATCTTACTTACAGAATAGTATAGCAGAAGCATTTTTTTCTTTTCAACACTGAGGAGGTAGATATTGTCATAAGGAGTTTCTATCAACACCATCATTCTTGAATAGCTCATGAAAACATCTCCTTTACACTCTTAAATTTTAAAAATTAATTATAAATAGTATACTTATGATAAAATGTACTGAGTTTCATATTTTCACAATAATGATAAAAAAATGGAAACAGGGCAAGAATGGCTCTGAAACTTGCTTTAACTACCTTTAAATGGCATATTTTACGAATATGCAAGGCAGTCTATGGGAGCACAGGAGCCTGGAGAAAGGCAGATGATATTGTGACTGAAGCAGAAGCAAGAAAGCAAGAGAGAGAGGGGAAGGGGAAAGAAAGAGGGAGGGAGAAGGGGGAAAAATGTCCAAAGGGAAGGCAAGACAACTAAGCCAAATGTTAGACCCAGCTTGGAACACAAGGACACAGAAGCAAGACGAAGCAAGTTTACTCAACGGGGACAAAGAGCATGAGTGTAAAGCCTGATAATCTTTATTAAAGACGTTCAAAGTGAACAAGCTGCAGATTTAAAACCCAAAGTAAACTGGCAATAAATGGCAAGGACAGTTTACTAATACACTGTGGCCATCCCCAGCACTTCATGTTCCTCACCGTCTCCTTTCCTCTCTGGTGTTAAAAAAGGAACATTTGTTTCTCCTGCATGAAGAAAGGGAAAGAGCTCAGGACCTGCAGTCAGAGGTTCTGGGTCCATTCCAGTTCAGCTAGCTACTAGCTACAAAACTGTGGACAAAGTCATTTAAATGACTCATCTGGAAAATGGGAATAATGACACAAGATGTGGTGGCTATGTAAAGATCAACACATGGTGACTATTACCATTATTAGCAGATAAAGCCCTGGGGTCATGGTCAGGAAACCCAGGCCTACTCCCGGCTTTGTTACTAGCTAGCAGTGTGACCTTGGGAAAGACACATCCACTCTCTGAATTCCATTTCATCATCTGTAAAATGGGGATAGTAATAACACATGTACTTGGTAGAATTATTGTTAGGATCAAACCTAACAAATGCATAAGTGTTTTGTAGTTGTGGTTAGCCTCAAGCCACCTGAAGTTATCAGTATCACTGTAGACACAGGAAGAACAACTTGAAGCTCCAAAAACCTTCTAGAAGGATCTTTCTCACTCTTACGCCCCCCCACCTCTAGCAGTCATGCAGATATACCCACCCCACCTCCCTCTAGTCCTGTTCTTCCTCCTCAATGTACAAATTCTGGCCTTGTCTTTGATTAAAGACTGACATACATTGGAAGGCACGGGAACAGTTTTGAGGGTTGAATGGAGCTGAAGAAGTAGATGAAGATACCTCCAAAAGGTGCTAAGAAAAAATATCATGCAAAATGGTAAAGCAACTTTGGACAACAGGATGGCAGTTTCTTATAAAACATATGCTCATCACGTAAGTCAGCAGTCCCATTCTGACATATGGTCACCCAAGAGAAATGAAAACACATATCTACACAGGGAACTTTTTATTCTATATCTTGAGTATGGTGGTGGCTACGCTACTGGGCACGTGTGTCAAAATTCATGAAACTGTACACTTGCAATTAGTGAATTTTATTACATATAAATTATACCTCAATAAAACAGACTACCAATAACACTGGCATATATAACCACGTGAAGTGATGGACGTACTCATTAAGCAGATGGGAGGAAACCTTTCACAATGTATATGTGTATAGAATCATCATGGTGTACACTTCAAATATCTTACAATTTTATTTGCCAATTAATTATTTACCTCAGTATTCTACCTCAATAAAACCGATATGATACTGGTCATAAAAGTATATAAAATATTCATTCTCGATATGTTTCCCTTCCTATATTGCTGGCTTTGCCTTCCCCCACCCTCAGCTGCCTTAGGTTAAATAGTTAAAAGGAAAAGAAGAGAAAAGAAATGGGAAGGAAGGGAGAGAGAAAGAAAAGTAACTCTCTTATTGAATGGAAGAAGGAACATTCTACTCAAACATAGTAAAAGCAGCCCATTTGACCAATCGAGCAAGGGCTCAGGGACAAGGTGTCACACCTTATTTAAAACAATGGCATCAAGAAGCAAAGAGCAAATACAGATCCGTGAGAGGACGTGGCTGACTTAGAAGTGCAAATTCAAAGTTCCACAGAAAGGGACTCAGACACAACTCTTTTTCGAGGCCAGAGATGAAAGGGGAAGGCCTGCTGTGGGGACAAATTAGACCTCTCTTCCCACCAGGCACATACTATTTCCGCAGAGAAAGAAAAGCAGGGCGTTCTTGTGGAGCCAAGTCTCCAACCTCGCTTCTTCAGGATCTAAAAGGTGGAAACCCATTCGTTAGCATTGAGGTTTACGGCAAATATAAATACTTCAGCTGAAAATCACTCCTATGGAGGCCCACAGATGAAAAACAGTTTAAATCTGGACTTGCAGACACTTCATATACCAAAAGCTTCAAGGAGGTCAACTGAAATAAGTTAGAGCATAAGCAAGCTATAAATAAAAGTGTCACCTTGCTCTGCTACTCCAATACCGACTCTACAATGGGTTCGGAAACGTTCTCTCTCATAAGTACAGCTGGAAACGATTTAAACAGTTCTGGGCAGGAGCATTTATTTTTCGTATGGGAAACGGTGCCAGGCTGGGTCAGACGCATGGCAGTCCCAGTACGCTGTCTTGAACAAGAAGTACGCAGAGACGGTATGGGTGGCTTTATGACATGAACATCACAAGTCCAAGAAAATAAGCAAATAATCTGAAATGTGAACAAATACTGATGTACAAAGATGTCATTTATTACAATCATGAAAAAAAGGAAACCATTTAACTATCCCCCAGATAGGAGGAAAAGCTAAGGAAACACTGATGACTTCTAAAGAGGAAATATTATATAGTAACTTAAAATGATGTAACTTGGGGGGTGCCTGGGTGGCTCAGTCAGTTAAGCATCTGCCTTTGGCTCAGGTCATGATCCTAGGGTCCTGGGATCAAGCCCCACATCGGGGTCCCTGCTCAGTGGGGAGTCTGCTTCTCCCTCTGCCCCTCCCCCTGCTCATGCTATCTCTCTCTCAGTCTCACGCTCTCCCTCTCTCTCAAATAAAAAATAAAATAAAATGATGTAACTTGAAGAATTCAAGTTACATCATTGGCATTGGAACATTCTCTGCAAAGGGAAAAATCAGCATACAAATGGTGTGTGCCAAATGATCTCAACTATCCTTGAGAATACACCAGCAATGAGACTTTAAAGAAACACACCCAAGGTTCAGAGTGGCTCTCTCTAGCTGTTCTTGACTTTTTTTTTTATATTACCCAAAACTTCCTACTATGAGCAATTGCTACTTTTAGCATCGGAAAAACCCTTCAAAACACTACTGAGGAATGCACACTTTTTTTGAGAAGTTAGGAATGCACCACCAGTATACGCTTCATTTTTGCAATAAACAAAATGAATTTATCATGAGTCTGTTTTCAGCCCAGGCCTCGCAGACAATTCTTCTTTCAAGTTATGACCTACAACTTAAGAGGTAAATATACCTTCTATACTTTTTATTGATCTTATCTTTGTTTTTCACTTTCAAGAACACCCCACAGTTCTGGCATCTGAGCACGGGGTGGAAAGGTCGCTGCACGGTTCAGAGCCTTCTATCATAGTCCCAGCTACAGGATTCTAAAGTGCATCCTCAGTCACACCTGGTCCTCCTTTAGAATTCTCCCTTCATCTTTTCTGTGCTTGAGGACTGGCCATCAGAACTAAACTTTACCCAGAAATTAAGAAAAATGTCCTGCTGAAGCCAAGTACTCTGCAAGTCTGATTGAAGCGGTATTTGAAGTTAATGCTTACAAGAAACAACCTATGATTAGTCTCTGATTCCTATTTTGGTTCACAGAATTAGAGAATCAGAGAACATTAGAGTTTGAAAAGACTTGAGAAGTCATCTGGTCCAATTCTGGTCACTCTGAAGATGTGACTGCCCTAACTGAAAGTAGACAGGAGATGACTATTCCCTAAACGTGATACCCACTGACTGCGTGGGGGGTGCTCAAAGGAGCAGTGTAAGGGGGTGCCCCTGGCCGGCCTTCCTAATGATACTAGCTCCTATTTGGGGAGTCTAGATTCCTTGGGGAGGGAAAGGCAAAGTGAGCAGGGAAAGAGAAAAGGGTAAGAGGATGGGTTACAAAGAATGCCACAGAGCCATGAGCCTTGGAAATTTTCAAGAGCAGATGGTATCTTCCAGTCCTGTCCAGCTCAATTATTCTGTATCAACCAGAGACCACAGGGCTAAGAAGGGGCAGTGCAGCCTGCAAATGTGAACCACAGGATTGTGCTGTGGGGAGAGGGGGTGGAAATTCCTAACCCTTTCTAGAACAATGAAATCAACGACTTCATGAGTGTATGGAATATGGCACAAACTCATTTTGGTCCTCTGTGTAGTTTCTACTACAGACCCGGTGGGCTCAGCCCCTCTGGACCCTGTTTCTTTTCCAGGCTCATTCCTGCTGTATTCACTCTCCCTCCTGCATTTTTGTCATTCTGACATTTAAGTTTGTTTTTGGCTCGTAAAGTGTGTGTGTTATTTAGATGTCTTCCAGTAGCCTTTTGCTCTCTGGGAAAGCATTGTATGAATATATTAAGTAAATATGTTTTTAAAAGGATAAAGAAATAAATAGAAAAAATAATGAAAAGGAATCAAGACAATTTGGCCTGAAGAAGAGAAAGAGAAGATGGAGAAGGCCCTATGGAACCCAAGTAAAAAATAGTTTTTTTAAAAACTGAAAGACTGCCTCAGGACACAGAAGTGCCATTTCCTAGGAGATGCTCAAATGGAATCTAAATGACTGAGCAATTATTTTCAGAAACTTTAATTTGTTGTTTCTATTTTGTTTTTATTTTTTATTATTTTTTAATGATTTTATTTATTTATTTGATAGAGAGAGATAGTACAAATAGGTAGAGCGGCAGGCAGAGGGAGAGGGAGAAGCAGGCTCCCTGTTGAGAACAGCCCAACGCAGGACTCGATCCCAGGACTAGGATCATGACCTGAACCAAAGGCAGACACTTAACTGACTGAGCCACCCAGGTGTCCCTGTTTTTTTTTTTTTTTATAAGATTTTATTTTTTAAAAGATTTTATTTATTGGGGCGCCTGGGTAGCTCACTCATTAAGCATCTGCCTTCGGCTCAGGTCATGATCCCAGGGTCCTGGGATCGAGCCCTGCATCAGGCTCCCTGCTCAGCAGGAAGCCTGCTTCTCCCTTTCCCACTCCCCCTGCTTCTGTTCCCTCTCTCACTGTGTCTCTCTGTCAAATAAATAAATAAAATCTTAAAAAAATTTTTTTGTTTATTTATTTGGAAGGGGAGGGGCAGAGGGAGAGGGACAAGCAAACTCTGCACTGAGTGTGGAACCTGATGCTGGGCTCAGTCCCAGGACCCTGATATCACAACCTGAGCTGAAATCAAGAGTCAGGCACTAAACCGACTGATCCGTCCAGGTGCCCCTAAAGGTTTTAATTTTAGGAAATCTCTATACCCAACACGGGGCTTGAACCTACAATCCCAAGATCAAGAGTCACCTGCTCCAACAACTGAGCCAGCCAGGCACCCCTGTTGCTTCTATTTCAATTTTATAATTTGATGATTTCATGAAAAAGTTACTATAAGGAAATACATACCGGCCATTCTCTATCAAAAGTGTGGAGATAAGGCAAATAGTCTTTCATTGTAATAAGACTGCACTTGGAGAAGAAAAAATTTCTTTTTTTTTTTTTTTTTTTAAATTTATTTTTTTTTTAAGGTTTTATTTATTTATTTATTTGACAGAGAGAGAGAGCGAGAGAGGGAGCACAGGCAGACAGAGTGGCAGGCAGAGGCAGAGGGAGAAGCAGGCTCCCTGCTGAGCAAGGAGCCCGATGTGGGACTCGATCCCAGGACACTGGGATCATGACCTGAGCCGAAGGCTGCTGCTTAACCAACTGAGCCACCCAGGCGTCCCGAGAAGAAAAAATTTCTAACTGAATGGCCTACTGCACATTGCAATGCACTCCCATTAGAAAGGTGGAATTAACCTGCATAATTTTTTTTTCAGGATTATGACCGCCTCGCTGGAGTGCTGTAGATACAATGCTGCTTGAAAGCACAGGACAAGGATGGCTGCCCTCTATACATTTATACATTTATTCCCACTCTAGGAGAGAAATGGCTTCTAAACATTTTTCCCTTTCGGTGTATGCTACAGATGGATTCCCTTCAGATAGTCTAATTTTTTTTCTTCAGTCATAACCAAAAATAGATTTGTTTTCATGAGCAAATCACTTAGCATCACTTCGATCACATGGCAAACCTGGGAGCACTTATCCCGGTTCTGTGTCCTGAAGTGTTGGACTGTTTGGCTAAACGCCAAGAGCTATATTAGGGAAATACCTTCTCTTCGGCTGCAGTTTAAAATGGAATTATGTATGTAAATAGATATCGTGGTTCTTACAGATTTATTTGCTAATTTTGGTCTGATTACAGTAGAAGCTCAACAGAACTATGAATGATACTTATAAAAACACTGATTCCTGATACTACGACATATTCTTTCTATTAATAGAACATTAATATAAATAGGAGAGTTGATAGGTGGAGATTATTATCTTAACTATTTTCCATGCTCAACTTACAGCCGCATACTTCTTGTTCTCATTCCAGAGCTTCTTTCTTAAGCAATACTTCTTAGGCAGCAGAAAAAGCAAGAGGGAGCAGATGATTAAGTTGATTCAGTGAGACTTTTCCTCTTCACAATGTAAGAAAGTTGGTTCAGGTCTCTAAAGTGTTTCATCGGAAGTCTGCAAACGTGATTCAGTTCCACCCAAATTAGTGGTATAAACAGTCTAAACAAGGCAGTAAGTTCAAAAAATCGTTCATCTGGTCAGGAAGTCGGGTGGAAATCTAGGACATTTTCCATATCTCTCATGGAGACAACCGAAATTGAAATCTTTTTACTAAATTAAGAAACCATAAGCATTTGCTTAACATCACCTTCAAAGAATGATGAAAATAGCAGTTTAAAAATATCAGAGAGATAAGTTTTTAAGATGTCTTTGAATATTATTTCCTGAGAGTGTTCCTGCTACTTAATTCCTTATGAATGACTTGAGATAAACTTTCTTGGGCAAGTCACTGGCTTCCTTTGGCTCAGTTTTTTCTTTAGAAAACTTGGGAGCTTGGGAGGATGCCTTGATGTGAACATGAGGAGCTGTATTATAATAACTAGAAAGCAACTGGGTATAAGCTGCTCCTTGGTGTTTGAAATCAGTTATGAGAAGAAAGAAGAAATATATAACTATATGGTCTTTTGTCATGACCCACTTAATTGCCTCTACCGGAGCTCGTGTGTGTGCGTGTGTGTGTGTGTGTGTGTGTCTATTTCAATTACTCTCTAGTGTCACTTCCTTTCAGCCTAGCGAACCTCCTTTAGTATTTTTTGTAAGGCAGATCTGGTAGCAATGGATTCTGTTTTCATTTACTTGGAAATATTTTCAATTTGCCTTTGCTTTTGAAAGGCAGTTTTGCAGGGCAGAGGACTGTCAGCACTTTAATATGTCCTCTCACTGCCATCTGGCCCCCGCTGTTTTTCGTGAGAAGTCAGGTGTTAATCTTCTTGCAGGCCGCCTAGAACTGAGTCAGTTCTCTCTTGCTGCTTTCCGCATCTTTTTGTCTTTCAAAATTTTGACTACATGTCTGGGTGTGGATCTCTTCATGCCCACCCTCAACAGTCAAGCAAGAGTCTGTCGAGCATCTTGGATGTATAGCTTAGTGGTTTTCATCAAACTGGGAAAGTTGTAAGTCATTACTTCTCTGAGTATTTTTCTGCCTCTTTCTCTCTCTCTTCTACTTCTCGTACACTTAATGGTAACCTATCTTTTTCTGAGATTCCGTACGCTTTTTGTCATTCTTTCCATTCTTCAGGCTGCATTATCTCCATGGCTCTCTATTCAAGTTCGTGGATTCTTTCTTCTGAAAACCCAAATCTACTGTTGAGCCCTCTAGTGAGTTTTTCATTTTTTTTAATAGTTTTCAATTCTAGTATTTCCATGTTTAATTTTTTTGAAAGATTTATTTATTTACTTGGGAGAGAGAGGTTTGAGAGAGAGAGCGCACATGAGAAGGTAGAGGGCAGAGGGAGAAGCAGACTCCCTGCGGAGCAGGGAAGCCCGATGTGGGACTCGATCCTGGGACTCCAGGATCATGACCTGAGCTGAAGGCAGTTGCTTAACCAACTGAGCCACCCAGGCGTCCCTCCATGTTTAAATTTTTAAAATTGTGGCAGATAAACATAAAATTTACCATTTAACTACTTTTAGGTATACAGTAGCTTTAAATATATTTAATATATTATTAATATATTAATATATTAAATATATTTAAATATAACTTACATTGTTATGCGAGCATCACCACTATCCATGGGCAAAACTCTTTTCACCTTACAAAAACGAAATTCTGTACCCATTAAAGAGTAATTTCCTATTCCCGTTCACCCCAGTCCCTGGCAACAACCATTCTATCTCTATGAGTTTGACTACTTTAAGTACATCCATATGAGTGAGATCAGTGTGCTTCTGTGACTGCCTTTTCTCACTTGGCATAATGTCTTCAAAGTTCATCCATGCTGCAGCATGTGTCAAAATTTCCTTCCTTTTAACAGACTGAATAATATTCCATCGTATGGATATAACACATTTTGTTTACTCATCCAGTGATGGACATTTGGTTTGCTTCCCCTTTTTGGCTACTGTGAATAAGACTATTCAAATGGGTATACAGAGGTGCCTGGGTGGTCTCGGTCAGTTAAGTGTCCAACTCTTGAGTTAGGCTCGGGTCATGATCTCAGGGTTGTGAGACTGAGACCCATGTTGAGCTCTTGCTGGACATGGATCCAGTTTAAAATTCTCTCTCGTTTTCTCTCCTGCCCCTCCCCACTTTCTCTCCCTTCCTAAAAATAAATAGGTAATTAAATTAAATTAAACCAAATGGGTGTACAAATATCTCTCCAAGTCTCTGCTGCTTTCAGTTCTTTTGGGTGTATATGTAGAAGTGGAATTGCTGGGTCATGTGGTAATTCTGTTTTTAATTTTTTGAGAAACTACCATACTGTTTTGTATAGCAGCCACACCATTTTATATTTCTACCACAATGAACAAAGATTCCAATTTCTTCACATCCTCACTGACACTTGTTATTTTGCTTTTGTTTCGTTTTTTAGCAGCAGCCATTCTAATGGGTAAGAGGTGATATCTCATAGTGGTTCTCATTTGCATCTCCATAATGATTAGTGATGTTTAGGATCTTTTCATGGACTTGTTGGCCACCTGTATGTCTTCTTTGGAGAAATGTCTATCAAGTCCTCTACCCATTTTTAAATTGAGTTGTTCTTGGCTGTTGAGTTGTAGGAGTTCTTTATGTATTCTGATGCTAACCCCTTATTAGATAAATGATTTGTAAATACCTTCTCCCCTTGCAAAGGTTGCCTTTTTATTCTACTGATTATGTCCTTTGTTGTGCAGAAACTTTTAATGTTGATGTGCTCCATTTTATCTATTTTCACTTCTATTGCTTGTGTTTTGGGTATCATATCTGCATTTGGCTCTTTATCATTTCTATCTCTTTTAAAAGTAGTCCCTAGTTGATGATCCACTGCCACCATATCTTTCTTTAATTCTTTAAGAATCATTTCTTTAAATGAATATATTTATAATAGCTGCTTTAAAGTCTTTGTCTTGGGATGCCTGGGTGGCTCAGTCAGTTAAGCATCTGCCTTCGGCTCAGGTCATGATCTAGGGTCCTGGGATCGAGTTCCACATCACTGGGCTCCTTGCTCAGTGTGGAGCCTGCTTCTCCCTCTGCCTGCTCTGCGTGCTCTGCTTGCCACTCCCCCTGCTTGTGCTATCTCTCTCTTACTCTCTGACATAAATAAATAAAAAATCTTTTTTTAAAATAAAGTTTTTGTCTGCTTTATTCAATATATGGGCCCCCTCAAAAGCAGACTCTAATATTTCTCCTATGTATCTGTCATAATTTCCTGTTTCTTTAGTTGTCCATAATTTTTTGTTGAAAACTGGACATTTTAGATAACATCTTGTAGCATAGTCAGGTTACTGATATTCCCAGCCCCCAGAGGTTTTGTTCCTGGTATTTGTTTATTTGCCTGATCTAAATCTGTGAAGTCTACTTTCCACACAGTATACAGCTGTTTATGTCCCTGCTCAGATTTTTTTCTCCCTTGTTTTCCCATTTTAGTCTGGCTTCCTGAGAATCACCCAAAGCCACTTAACTGGTCAAAGGCTGTGCATAAACTCCCTTAAGTAGTTAGATTTTCACCTTTCACCAAATGATGGCAGGAAGGTCTGAATGCAAAGGGGCAGCACAAAGGTAACCTCTGGGGCATTTTAATTATTATTTACCCTGTATGTGCTGGTGCTCACAAAACCCTGAATTTGTGTAAAAACTCACAGAACTACAGTGTCACCAGAAAAAGTGAATTTTACTATATATATTTGTTGAAGTGGCCATGATTTGTCCTTAAAAAAAAAAAAGATACTTCTATACCTGTATTGCTCTTGCATAGTTGGATCCAATTAGATCATTTGAGTTCTTAGAAGTTCACTACTTAATATTTAATGAGGAGATAGAAAACAAAACCTTTCTCATTATACTGTTGCCAATTGAGGGTCATTTGCTCTCAGAATGCAATAAAATGAAAGCTAAACTTTAAAAAATGTATCACTGTAATACTTAATAGTTCATATGACAATGTCAAGTTTTTAATCCCTGATCAGAAGTTTCTTCTGGATTAAGCTTTAAGTCATTTTTTTTTCAAATAAAAATTCTGGAACACTTAATTTTTACTGACAAGTCTCAAAGAGCCGGAAGACACTGTGATTTAAAGATCAAGGAAAAAAAAAAAAAGTAAACAAAGGAAGAGATGGCAAAAATCAGGTCTGACAGAAGGAGGTGCTTGGCTGGACAACCTACCCTCTAGGTTCCCAGGAAGACTCAAGTCTGCATAGCAGGCCGAGGCAGAAAGTGACAGAATATCCTAGCATTCCCTCTTCCTGCTCTAGCTGCCACTTTAATTCCAAGTCAAGTCTTAAGCAATCACGTTCTTTTTAAAACATTTATAATAATAGATAAGCTCATCTGTAACTCCTAACCACCTTACTACACTGAGAGCATTCATATCCTCCTACTTTCAGTTTTAATCTTTAAAGGCAAAACCAAACAAAACCAAGAAATGAACGAACAAATGAAAAAATAAAAGGGAAGAAAATAAACTCGGTCCAAATCTTTAAGCTGAGATCCAGTCTCCCCTCTCTCTTCCTAAAGCCACCCTTTCTCTTGACAGCAACCAGAGAGTTTTTCTACGTTTTCTAACTTGGTCTAGAGTCTCAGAATCTCAGAATATAGTCTAGAAATATTTTTATCTGTTCTGTCGCTTTTAAAAAGCTATTCTCTTGCTTTGAGCCACTCAGCCTGCAAAGCATTTCACCAATCAAACTGTAACCACCTATTTTTTTCTACCTTGACACACATGTGGCATGTTACACATCTGAGCTGACCCTCTGTGAGGAGGGCTGGGACTCGCCTGCTGGTGAGGACATCCAATGTGGCGATCGCAGATCTCACTGACAGCAGCCCTTAGTCCACTGCGTGCCTTACTGGGGTTAAACTGTTCCCCAACATCTCTTTCTCCCCTTCCTTCCCCAGAAGAAATGAAAATAAACCCATGTGGGATGTGTCTTTACTTTCCTGAAGAGCCAACAGTGCAGAGAGGAATGACACGATTCTTCCTATCTTATAACTGCAGGAGAGAGACGAGATGATAAAGAAATACAGGAGAGGATGACAAGAAGAGCACTCCTTGTAAGGGTCAAAAATGGTAAGAAGGAAACTTGAAAAACCAGCTTTCTTAGTTCCAAGTATTCCAGGAAATACTCTTCTATGAGTAACAAAGGTCCTGAAAGGAAGGCTAGGCCAAAACATGGTAGTACACACATGCTACCAGATTTCTTAAGGTATCAGTCCCGTTGAGAGTGGCTTCAATACAGTCTCAATCTAGACCTCTATCCCCAAGAAAACCTGGTGACAGATTCTACTCATTTAGGCCCAGACTTAGGAAGACACTTCAAAGAGACACCTTTAAATAACCACCCAAAGTACTTATTCTCACGCATTACCACACAAAATGAGCTAAAAGGGAGGCCAACTCTTTTTGCTCACGATTTTCTTAAATCAACTGCCACCAGTACTAAAGAGTTACCCCAAATAACCTTCTGATTAAGGCCACAAGAACATCCTAGCAGCATTTGACAGAAATAATTGAGGGAGCCGGTACTCTCTTAAAATACTGTCACTTTTAATAAACACTGGTGAGATACACTTTGATACTGCAAAGAGAAGTGCTTTGGAAACACTAGCTAGGTGGCTTGTTCTTTCCATCATCCCTCATCACTGTCACTCAAAATGTTCTCTGAGCTTTACAGCATATGGTTCCACCATCCACTACTTTATATATAAGATCAAGAATGATGGCCCCTTACAAAATTTAAATGAATAATCCCACCATAAAGTATTATTTTAAGGACTTAAAAATATGCTGGATTCATAACTCCTTTCCTTTAAATAATACTGAGCCTGAGATCTTATTCAATTTGAGGTCATATTAGAGTTCATTGAACATCCACTGCCATGAGTAGTGAAAGGAGACCTTTGGTGAATACCTTTTATACTGCAGAATTCGCAAAATTACCCTTTGTCAATAATTGCCATGCATCAGTTTATGTGGGCCTCTTCCCAAGAACCAAGGTCTCAAGTCTCTGCCTTAAAAATAATCAAGTTTTCCCATTATAAAAATAATACACACTCATATAAAAAAATCTGGGAAAAACAAAAGAAAGTAAAACAAAGAGAAATGCTCCTCGCTCACCACTGAAAAATAACCATTGTTTTGTGTACATTTTCGTGTACTGGTTTTATCCACTGGAGTACACATTACTTACGTAAGCCACTGGCAGGCCACTGCCAAATTAAATAAAATATAAAAGTCAAAATCAAAATGAATTATCATTGCAATGTTTTGAAAAGAAAGTTTTTCATTATTACATAATACATGCTCATTGAAAAAAAAAATCTAACATACAGGTAGCCAAAAAGGAGGAGGAAAAATCGTCTATCAGCTCACCTCCTTGAAATAACCATTGCTTAGTTTGGTGCACAGCATTCTTTTTTTCATGTACATATAAGTACCTTCCTTTTAAAAAAAGAAAATGAAGCTATTAGGCCATTAAAAATTGCCTTCCAGTTGGAAAATGGTTATACATATGTATTTTGTGAACCTGCAAGGTTCACTCATTACAGATGGAATGCCATCATTTTAAATGGCTGCACAGAGTTGCATTATGTGGCAACACCATCAATTATTTAACTAGTACCTTATTAGGTTGTTTCTGGGGATGTTTTATTGACACATTAGGCCAGTAATTCTCCAGTAGTCTAATAATAAGCAAAGGAGCTTTCCCCCCCTTCTTTCTCTTCAAGTTTAATTTTTTTGGACTGAAGAACTATAATAAAAAAGGTTTAGCCCAAGCCACTTACCCACTCTCATTTTTAATGAAACATATGTGGACTCAATATAATCTTGATTTTAAAAACAAAATTATTTTTGCCAGGGTGAAATACCGAAGGGGATGATTTCTTAGTAATTTCTCTTTGTATAGAAATGAAAACAGCCTGTTGCCTGCGATCAGTAAGAACCAAACCAACCAAACATTTGAATTTTCTATTGGATTTACAGTTATTGAGAGTTTGCTGGTTTTAAAGAGAGCATTTTGATATTCAGACCACTTCAGGGTGTTAAAAAGCAGTGGTGTCTGCCTCTGGATTTAGGAGATATAGCAATCTTATCAGGATTTCATACTTTTAAATGGACACAGAAGGAGAAAGTAACAGGGCATGCAGCTTCCCGTCTGGGAGGTCAGTATTTTCAAACACAGCCAGGTCTGCAGACCGGGCAACCCTGCTATATACACTTGCCACCTTTGCCCCTCTGTCTCCCGTTACGAGGCAAACTGGAGTTCCAGCCAGGCTGCCCTCACTTGTCTTTTCTCACTTCAAGGAACTCTGAATACTCTGCAAATGTGTAATTAGCTTTAGCTATAAAAGCCAAGCATTCTACCTATCCCATTTCTAAGAGCTAAAAAATGAGCGCACAGTATCCTGGCCAAGACGGAGCAGGTCTTCTTTGGAGACAGCCGTGTGCCACTTGTGTGACACTTTTCAAGCAGCACTGGCAAAACATGTCCTCTGAGAATGCTTCGTTAGGACCACAAAAAGCTTTTATGGTACAAAATGCTACACAAAGTATAACAAACAGACACACTTTCAGTAGTTTGTGTTTTCAACCCAAGACGATTCCATCAGGCAAAAGCGCAAAGAGTAGAGGGACACCGACGAGGAATAACTATTTTGAACGGGAAGGGAAGAACTGCCACCTTCCTAATTCTGGATAATTTATTACACAGGAGGGGGCAGAGCAACCCGTGGCCTTGAACATTTGACTGAGTAATTAACCATTCAATTGCACTAAGTGCCTAGCAGTGTACCACGGACTGCTGCGGATCTAAAAACGTCAGGATGAAATAGGTCACCACCCTTCACCTCCAGCAGAGACCCTCCAAACTGCTAACATGTGCCCATGATTGCATTCTCTTTAGGTCCTCCGGCTTTGCTCCTACGCCTAGGGTGTCAGATGGAATTTGCCATGGCAGGGATGAGGTACGGCATTCCCGCAGGTGACAGAACAGCTCACAGACAAAGGTCTCCTGCAGAAGGGACAGAGTTGGGAAAATGGGGTACGGTCAAACTTCCCCGAGAGCCAACTATCTTCTGACATGGGCTTCAGGAAGAAACAAAGCGACCCACCCAGCCAGCAGTCTGTGACAAAATGTTCAGCAGCGAACGTTCCTTGTTTTGACCTCTGCCCCAATTCCCCTTTAGGTGGCGGTAAAAAGTCACATGGGGAGGAGGGCGTCTACTGAACGACACCGTGATGTTATCTGATAATACAACAGTAGCATCACATTTTCTCATCTGATTCTCATTTGAAATGGGCACTGTCTTAATTACTGAGTTCAGAAAAGTAATTGCAAAATTTTCCTGGTTAATTATTAATCTTCTCGAAGTGACAGAGGAAATCCAAAGCAAAGTCAGGGCTAGAAGGGACTTTGAGAGGTCATTTATCTATAGACTGCAGAGAGAATATAAAAAACATACAAATACAGACCCATCTTTAGATGACTTCCAGAAAAAGGCGTACATTTTCCAGTACTGAAACTCTCCATTTTCTAAAACCTGGCTTGGTACGTCCTCTAGCGGTCCTCCAACATTAGTGGGCATCAGAATCACTTGCTGGGGTTTGTCAAAACAGAGACTGCTGGGCCCCGTCCCCACGGTTGCTGAATCCATAGATCCTGGGTGAGGCCTGAGAGGGCGCATTTCTCACAAGCTCCCAAATGGAGCCGATGCTGAGAACCAGCAGTGCACTGTGAGGACCACGGTACTAACCTAACCTTTGCGGGACTGAACCCTAATATTCTCAATGGAAATAGATACTAGCTGGTCGCCATTCCTTGGTTCTGAGGCATATACTTACTTGCATAACAATTCAACAGTCCCCTGGTCATTTTTTTCCCTCCAGGCTAAATAACAGACATTTCCTAACATCTTATTATAGATACCATTTTTCAACCCTTTAATCATTTTGTGAGGTTCTTTGTTGAGTCTTCTCCAAGTCTCTTAGTTGGGGAGCCATGAACTAGACCCAGAACCTTGGTCAGAGACTGGCTGAGATTGCATATAAAGGGAAAAATGACTCACAGATTCATACAGTGTATTCCTATTTATTAATCCCCAATACCCAAAGCTTGTTTTACTAGTTCCCTTTTGATTCATGTTCTTCTGACTCCTTTATGAGTTGCAGTAATGCTTAGGTGATCTTCGTAATGCCTTTCTTCTGAGAAGCTCGAAGCACTTCCCTAATTCAACAGGTGACTCAACACCCTAACCCAGTGCAGGGTTAAGGTACTAGTTCAAGTGCATATCAGTTCAGGAGGCAAGAGAAAAATCTGGAATGCAAATTCAGATTTCTATCCAAATATCATTATATTGGGAAAGATGTTTCCTACATTCATTGCCTTTTATAAGACACTAAGTTTACCTCCTTCATATAAGCATTATTTTTTTTTAAGATTTAATTTATTTATTTGGCAGAGAGAGATCACAAGCAGGCAGAGAGGCAGGCAGAGAGAGAAGGGGAAGCAGGCTCCCTGCCGAGCAGAGAGCCCAATGCAGGGCTCGATCCCAGGACCCTGGGATCATGACCTGAGCCGAAGGCAGAGGCCTAACCCACTGAGCCACCCAGGCATCCCGCTTTCTTTTTAAATTTTTTTTAAAATTTATTTATTTGTCAGAGAGAGAGGGAGAGAGAGAGAGTGAGCACAGGCAGACAGAGTGGCAGGCAGAGGCAGAGGGAGAATCGTTGGGAATTCTAACAGGGAACTGGCGCTGGGGATCTGGTTGCTGGGGTCACTCTCATCTATCTCCATCACTTCCGCAGCTGCTGAAAGAGAAAGGGAAGGAGCACCCTGAGGGGCACTGCAGTTTGTCCTGTTTGGCAAAAACCCAGAGAATCTGAAAACTACCCCACAAGCTACCCCCAACCCTCCCCTCTCCATTTTGTTTTCCTTTTCTTCCCTTTCATATTATGGTTTCTGCCAGTTTACTTAGTGTGTGGTGTTGGGGGCCGGTCTCTGTGTAGTGCCTAATTTCAGCACGTGAGTCCTCTGCGAGTAGGAACTATGCTGTCTTTGTGCATTGTATGTGCTCTGGGGGTGCTTAACACGTGCTAAATAATAACAGCAGTGCCAGTATTTCCAGGAGAAATCAGAATTCCAGCAGAGGGCCCAATCCTATTACCATCTACTTGTGTACAAGACAGCCAGAGCTCAAGGCGTCCCTCTGTGCACTGTTCCTTTCGTTTTAGATAAAAAGAGTTGAAATTCAGTATAACAAAGCCTATTCCTACAAAATTTCCTTTTGAAAGAGAACATTCTAGAGATATGATCACTGTGCATCTGCATTCAGCTCCAAACCAAAAGGCAACCTGTTAGATAATATAAGTTCCCATATAACCGCATGTGAATGAAGAAGACCCCCCCCCACAACAGAAAAGCCTCTTCTTTCTTCTTTGCTTCCCTGAAAAATCTCTCAAAGCTTCCTCGCAGAACACTAATTCTCTAGGAATAGAGAAACATTCAAATAAATCTACTGCAAGCGGGAGCCACTCTGTCAGAGCCTCTGGGTCTATAACTATTTTAAGAGGCAGAGGGCTAGGAGGGGGGCAGGCTGCCAGGGAAAGCAGCTTACACAGGACTGGAGGACAGAAATGCACAAAGCCAACTGCAGGGAGGGCGACGGTGATGGAAGGTGCAGGTGTGCACAGCACATGCGCGGAACTGTGGGCTGCTGGGCTCTATCTGCAGGCCCCACAGCGGCCCGGGCTGCTCAGCACCTGGACCCCTCACCTGTTACCCTGAGTTGAGCTCACCGTGATGGGTCATCCCCAAGGTCCTAACTAGTCAACAGAGACTCTACTAATGAGGGAACCATAACTAGTATCACTCCATCAGGCACAGAGGAGAAGAAGGAGTGAAGAGAATCACTGGCCCAGCGAACGCAAGAAATTCCCACACTGACGCTTATATCATTAAAACGATCTCCCCTTTCATTCACCTGTATCAGGCTCTCACAGCACATAAATCACTAAAAGGGACACTCTGTAAGTGTTTATGAGCACTTTAGCAACTCCTAGAAGAACACACACTTCCTCTAGTAAAAATACCTATGGAAGCTTCTTTCTGTTAAATTTTAAAAAATGGATACATTTTGAACAGCCTTTCTTTCTACAGGACTAAAGGACAGTGGAGGGAATGAATAACAGCTTGAAAACCATCGAGAACCGACAGTGCACCTTTACAAACACTCCACTTAGATGCTCACGGAGCCTAGCTGACAATTAAAAGTAAGAATAAGACCCGTTTACTGTCTTCCGATGGAAGTATGTATTATGAAGCAAATACTGGAACAAAGTCCCATTTACTACTGAAGTTGTATTACAGACTTTGCTGTTATAATTACAATGAATCTGGACTGTAAATTTCTCTTCGGCTCAACAAAAAACAAGTTTTAATAGGGGCTGTTTTCTAAAAATAGCTCAAGAACTCGGTTCTGTTTTCCCTTCTTACATTCTTTTCCTACTAAATGTACCACTGAAACATTTCCTTTCATTGTTGACACCTTAGGTCATTTGTGGATTTAAAATCAGACAATACATAATAACGAAGAAGTCTTTGAATAAAGCTTGCAAAATGGGAAAACGGCATTTGAGGGAATGCCTCCCTCCTTGCTCACAGAGTTGATACGGACATGGGTGCCTGGGAAGCAACTACTACACGACCTATTAGAATAGTTTCAGTAAAACCAATATTCCTATAGGTGATATAATTTATGTGTTAACTGATTTTTTTAAATGTCCTGCCTGGTTCTGTTATAAGCACATTGTTTGGCATGAAGTTAGGTATACTCTGATTTAAAACACACCTCAAACTAATTAAGCAAGGTGCTTCAGATCTTATTAACAATAGTTGATGTTAAAATCTTTAGTTTTCTTCAGTCTGAATTTAAATTGACAATGACTTGTTAATTTTAAGAGCAGTTATGATTTAAAAATTTCATAACCTTTCGTTAATTTTGGTAACTAACTCCATCTTCCAGAGGATGCTTTCAATTACTTTGTAAAGCCTTCCTCCTAAACTTATTTTTTTAAGTGCTTCTCTTTAGGGGTACACAGTTCTATTTTTAAACAGAAAATCTTCTTAGAAAAATAAAAACTGTCTGTCTATACATTTTACAAAGTTACATATGATGCTTCCATTATTTCTGCATATAAACTTGTGGCTCACAGGAAGTTTAACAGAAATCCACTTCTAACTTTTTTTCCCCCTAAGATTTAGGTTACCATAGAAATAAAGCTCAATGAGACAACCATTCCATTAATCGAATATTTTAACAGATAAAATAAATAATCTACAGACTGCTTCTGCAAAGATAAAACAGTAAGAATCAAATACTTTCTCTCGGGAAAACCGAAAAAGGCAGGTTTCTTGCAGTAGGATACATGTAAAGAAAAACCTTTGCCACCGTTCCTAGAATCCTCTCAAGTCTCCACCCTAAAGTTTCCAGTTTTCCCAAGAGATAAAAAATTACTATAGGAAGATTTAAAGAGAAAAGAACAAAGAGAAATCTTAAAAATCCACCCACTACTTACAAGCACTTTCAAAGGAAATCTGAGCCGCAATTCTTCAGAAGACTGCTCTCCCGACCATAAACCCAGTCTGCAGTCTAAAATAGATATCCTATCACATTAGGCCGAGAAGTCACATTTCAGCTTACTAACTTCTACTTGGGTAAACAGTTTTACAACTCATAGAACAAACCCTGGCTAAAATTAACCGCACCGGCGCAGCAGGCAGGAACTCGCTGATTTGCATCATGTGTGCCGGGATTTATTCACTAGGACAACATCGGTGTCCTCTTAATGGGAAATTTGGCCAAGGGGCGTGCTCTGCGGAACAATACATAGCATCATGATTATGCTAATTACTGAATTCAGTCCAATAATACTAACTTCTTTTAAGATGTTTCCGCAAGTACTGACAAAGAGAAAGAGTAAGCTCTTTTCCACCACAGGCGTTCACTTGAGTTTTCAGCACATTCAGATCAGACAGAACTTTAACAACAAGGTGGCAGTGCTGTTTGCTCCTCACAAGGAAAAGCAAAGTAAAAGGACATTCTGTCAGATTCTTTAAACAGCGTGACTAGATGCGGTACTATGCGAAATTAAATAGGCATCAAATAGACATACTAGAAGTCTATCAGTAAGCACTCTTCAATGAAAGCATTTTTCTGGATATAGAATGAGCTCATGTTACTTACTTGCTTTCAGGCTTTGTCTTCTGCACCTCCCAAGGAGCTGCTATAAGGACATAGGTTCACTAATAAATTACAACTGAGAACAAATATCTCAAATATTTGCAAAAGACATTGTCCCTGACAAGAAGCATTTTGAAATGCATTTAACTGCCGGAGTGGCTGGAACTGGTAAGCTGCCCCCCCGCCCAGGTGACTGACCATTTATAAGGCACGCTGAAACTCAAGTTAACAGCTAAAGACCTCAAGCATACATCTGACATTCAAAAGAAAGTAACATAGAACTTTCTTTAAAATATATACACTTTCTTAATAAGTACAACTTATATCAAAGCCACAGAACCGCTTAACATCTACTCAAGATGGTTCAGATTTAGTTTTAGACATTCGAGTTCTGATGACATACTTTGGTCTGGTCACTTTATGAAAGACATCCAAACATATTCAAACATCAATCAAATCTCCAGACACCTCTGGGAGAAATTATCCCCCTCCCCTCCTTTTTTTAAAGAAATGGGTAAAACAGGGAAATTCAATGACTTGTCCAAAGTTTCAGTCTGAATCAACACTGGATTATTCCATCCCCCTCCTAACCTCTCTAGGACACGTCTTCCATATTAACCATTTAGCTAAAATCCCAGAAATCTTTTCAGAGCTGTTTGTTTTCCTGATTTTAAAATGTTGTGTCAGTTTAGAATTCAAGAGATTTTTATTTTTTTTCTGTTCAACTCCCAAATCCCAGGTTTGTGCTCCAGGGGCTAGCTCCCTCCTTGACTCTATCACAGTCAGGTATCCTGAAGCACGGATCCTTAAGACCTGACTATGCCCTTATGAAGCACTATCCACCTACGGCACAAACCCCCAAAGTGGTAAACAGCTTGACTCCTGTTGGCATGAGCTGGTAACCACCAGCACAGACCACCTCTCCAGGTCATTCGCAAAAAAGGCTAGCTGCTGGTCTGGCATTCCACCCCTACCGCCCAGCTGTAAAGGGCACTTGCTCTCCACAGCCCACCCCCCACCCCGCCCAAGAGACGATAGCTGATGTGCACTCACCACCACCCCAAGCCAAAAATCACTGGAGGTGATTTCCCACTCCATGCCAAAGGGAAACAATTTGGCACTCATCAAAGATGACTAACTGCAGATCAGTATAACTAATTCTTAGTGATCCGCAGCAATTCTGGAAGTCTTGATGCAAGAGAAGACACTGTGAGGCTCTTTTTGACACAATTAATCCTTAACTGATTAATAACTGTGATTAATTAATCACAGTTCAGAAGAAGAGTTTCTAAGCTAAAACATGATTTCTTCCCTAAACCAGAAAGAAAAAGCAAACACACCAAGTTTACTTAGGCACTGGAATTTGCACTGCAGAGGAACAATATGATGAATTCTACATCCATTATATGGAAGGCAGGGGACGCTGAGCAGTTTTCCAGTTTCTCATGTATCAAATATGCTGAGTATGACTCTACTGTTTCTTTCAACAGTGGCCACACCTGTTCCAAAATGGAAGAACCCAAACATTCCAAAGAAAATAGTGTATCCTCCAATTTACATTAGTCACTCTGCAGCTTCCTTTTCATTAGTGAAAATAATTTAAGAGTCAACTGTACTTTTGTTCCAAGCATACTTATGACAGTAGAGAAAAATCTGTGTGCATCATTAAAAGCAAGGTAAATTCTCCCCATTCATTCGCATGAATTTTTGGTGTTGGGGGAGGCAGGACAGGCAGTGCTATGTGAGCGGAAGATGGTGATCTATGGAATCTTTAGTGCAACAGATCCATGCAATTGAAACAAAAACAAAAACAACTGTTTTATGAACTGGCATTAATCAATTCACCTGGATATTGACCCTCTAGAGTAGCCACACACATAATTTTAAATTTTCTCGCCATAAGGTTAAAGAAGGGAAAATAACAGGGAAAATTAATTTTAATAACATATTTTATTGAATTCAATATATCCAAGATACTATCATTTCAACATGAAGTGAGTATAAAAATGACTAATGAGCTGGTGGGATAAATGGAAAGCTGAGGAAAGCTGAAGACCAGAGACAGCCTGAAAGGGGAGGAAAAATCATCTAGAAAGGAAAAGACAGAACCAAAGGAGGACAAATAGACCAAAAGGAGGGAGAAGAAAAGAATTTCTCCCCAGGCATGGAATTCAGTTATAAAATCACAAAGCAGATACTAGAATGCTCCCATAAGGGGCTAGGTGCTGCTGATAGAGAGAGGACAGACAAGGGCTCTATGTTCAAGAAGCTCACACTCTGGTGACAAGGACAGACCCACCTAGGCAAACACAACGTTCTGGTGAGTATGAGGACACAGTTATGTGCACTGTGCTCTGGGAGTGCACATGGGGGGGATAAGAGTTAGGGAGAGGAACAGTTAATTTTTTTAAATGAAGGTTATCTTCTAATGACATTTTAAATATATGTTCTAGAATATCTCGGGTTTCTGAATTTCACTTTGGAACCTTTGAAGAGTCACGGTGACATGATAGGAGGGATCAGTTATATTTGAAAGATTTAAAAATTACATCTGGAACCAGCAGTAAAATTTCCATTCTGAGCTTTTATCATCTTCAAATTAAACGTGGTTATTTGGTCCAACTAGGGTTGTAGAGTAGGGAAAGAGTAGAAAGGAAAAAAAAAAAAAACCTTTCCTGTTTTTCCATGGTTCCCAGTTTTTCAAGGGTGACATGAAATACTCAAAGTCTTCATGCTGGAAAAAAAAAACACACAATCAACCCACTAGTAAGCAACTCTTCTTCGGATGTAGCTGTAGAGTCCGAAAGACCTAGGTTCAAAATGTAGCCTCCCACCAACCAGCTACATGCCTTCTGCGAGTCTGCTTCCTCCCCTGTAACACAGGGATAATGATGTCAACAGCAAGGGCCAGTGTCGGCGCTCTCTGAGATGCCACACAGCACAGCCCACGGGAGCTCTAAGTGGCTGCAGCCAGTATGATCACACCCCTTCTATCATCACTGTGGTCCTCGCTGAAGATCAATTTGGGATATTTATTGAGTGAGGGAAGGATGCAAGGCTCCCCATTTTTATAGCTCAAAGCTTCAAAAAATAAAAAGCCAGAAGGGGCTTCAAATGATTATTAAGTATTTCAGGGAAACCTAGGGTCTATAAACTCTCTCTCTGAAAACTGTAGCTTTGAGAGCCTGCACACTTTTTTCTCTTTTTTACACTTCATGTTGCTGGCCTAAGGTCACATCAGAATTTAGAGACCTTTTGCAGTAATGACCCCTTATGTATTCCTGCTTCCCTGCATCTACCATTGGGTAGTCCCTTTCTATATTAACTAATTTGGCCAGGAGGACAAGGGCAAATTTGAAAAGTGCTGAACCACTGGGGCTTGCCTTCTCTTGCTGCACTGTGGAACCCTGAGAACACTACCCAGAGGAGCCCTGGGTAGCCTACTGAGGGTGAGACGACCACATGGAACAAAGATATACCATCAGCTGTCGAGGCCCCCACACCAGCCAGCACAATGACCGCTGGACAGGTGAGCAAGGCCATCCTAGACCACATGGCCCCAGCCAAGCTGCCTGCTGACCGCAGAGATCACCCAGGCTAGCCCAAACCAAGGTCACCAGGTGATCTACAGAATTGTTAGACATAATACATGCTTATTGTCCTAAGTCACTAGTATTACATGATTTGTTACACAGCAAAATCTCACTGATACACGTATCTTCAAAAAGTCTGTAACATTCCATCCCTGCATCTCCAAATTAAAACTTTTAAGACTAACTGATGTCTGTTATTCTTAAAATTCACAATTCTGATTACTATATTTACCTTATATCAATTATTGTTAGTCAAACTAAAATGAAACAGCCATATGGTCTGATTATAAAATCAGTTATTGCTAAAATCGGAAGTTCTATATTTATTCCATCCTATAATTTGAAACAAATATATGTGGCCTTCAATGCTACAACTACACATATATGCTAAAGAAATGATTCGTTCATCCTAGCCTTCAGAGTGATTATGTTGGCATAGATCATAGCTATTCAATCTGTCAAAATACTTCAGAAATGGATTAGAGTACGAATTTATCCACACATGCACAGAAAAATCTAACTCCAAAAGAATAAACCATTTTCTCTTCAGCATTCTTTTTTTGGAAGCTAAAAAAAAAAAAAAAAAAAAGTACATACATAGCAGCAAACTGTTAGTCAGTTCTTTTTAAAAACTTTGGTAAGTAGTTAATTCAGCATGATTTTATTTTTATTTTTTAAAGATTTCTTTATATTTGAGAGAGAGAGAGAGCACATGCAAGCATGAGTAGGGCGGGAGGGAGGTGCAGAGGGAAAGAGAGAATCCTCAACCAGACTCCCCTCTGAGTGCAGAACCTTGAAGCAGGGCTCAATTCCAGGACCCTGAGATCATGACCAGAGCTGAAATCAAGAGTCAGATGTCCAACCAAATGAGCCACCCAGGCACCCCTACTTAGCACGATTGTATAATAATTTATAACAGGACTATGAACTTAAGGCAATATTATTACTGTTGTTGTCTGAATACTTATTTTAATGTAGTTAATTTTTTAAAGTATCTTAGAGTAATACTGGGAAATTTTACCCTCCGCATGCATTCCTAATGGTCATCCATTTAACAAACATTTGTTGAACAGCTGGTTCCTGCCATCATGAAACTCCCAAGTGCCTGCAACATTTGTACGAATGGCACGATGTTCATGACTATAGCAAAAAAGAGTGTGAATGATAGTTCTGCCTTCAAGAGACTTATCATCTGGCATGAGACATGATAGAAAATATAAACTTCCTACGATAGGAGAGAGTAATCAGTAAGTATCTCATTTCATTCCATTAGGAATCTAATTAGAGGCTTTCAGCTGGGTTCATCAGGAAAGGCATCTTGGAGGAAGTGACATTTTAATTAAGCCTGCTGGTGAGCTTTCAAGAGCAAAAGGAGTAGAAAGAACATTATAGAGAAGCAATGACCTCAGCAAAGGTAAAGAAAAAGGAAAGCTATAATGTATGTCTGGGGAATGGAGTGGATTCAGAATTCATCTCTGTCTGGGTTCAAATTCTAGACTCATCATCAGTAGTTGCTGACCTTGGGCAACTACTCTTGCTGTGTCTTTGTCTCACCATCTTTAAAATGGGGACAGTAATAGACACATTTCATATGGTTATTATGAAGATTAAATGAGTTTATGTTTGTAAAGCATGTAAAACACTGGTGTTTAATATAGAAATATTTTATTAAATAAATAAATTTGCACATTTATGCATACACAGCAAGGTAGATAGACAAACATGCATGAATATATAGACATAGGTATACCACTAAACAGAGTACCTGGGATGCGGTAGGTGCTAAATATGCTTTTGATTGTTTTCCCCTCGTCTGGAGTTCATAGAGAATCACAAGGACATGGTCGGACGTTTTCATGCGCCCCAACATTAGCCTTCACTCAGTTAAAAGAGCAGAGACCGTCCCTCCTCTACTTTGGGAGTTTCCTCCTTTCTCTTGGAGCAACACTTCTGCATTTGCTGATACAAGATGCTCTGCTTTAAAGTGCTACACAGACAGAGCCCAGCTGCCAGGTTTGAACAAACAAGCACTAATATGTAATAAACACACCTTAAATGAAAAAATTAGCATAGGCTTATTAAGTACAATCTGAACTTCTATAATTCATTAGTATTCAAGCTAACCCAAAACAACAAACAAATGTACTATAATTTGAGAGTTTAGGAAAAACATTAGATTTAAAGCCATTTTTTCAAAAGATATTTCAATAGTAACAAAATCTTACTAGTTCTACTCTAATTTGGCTTCAAGGGAGTCATATATCCACACTGAAAATACTTTAAAATGCAACCTTATTACTTGAATCTATTAATAAAATGTTAAAGTGAGTTCTCTCCATTTTTTTTTTTAAAGATTTTATTTATTTAACAGACAGAGATCACAAGTAGGCAGAGAGGCAGGCAGAGAGAGAGGAGGAAGGGAAACAGGCTCCTCACTGAGCAGAGAGCCCGATGTGGGGCTCGATCCCAGGACTCTGGGACCACGACCCGAGCTGAAGGCAGAGGCTTTAACCCACTGAGCCACCCAGGCGCCCCAGTTCTCTCCATTTTTAAGGTGAAAGTACTTGAAAGGAGTCTGTTTAAATAAATAAACATCCTGCAATCTCATACTATTTGTCTTTCTTACAGATAATACAAAGACAAATTTCACCCACTGCAAATCAAACTTTGTTGCCACTCCCATGTTGGTGGCCAGTATGTGGACTGATATGCCATGCCAAGCTGCTGATCATAAACACCCACTTCTCTGTTTCTTTGATCCAATTACAGTAAAACTATCAAGAATCAGGCAACAAGCTACTAAGCTCCAAAAGCTTTTGGTACATTAGCACCAAGTATTAATTTTTGTTGTTCCAATGCACACTGCTTCACAGCAATCGAGCTTACTTCAAGAGCATGTACAATCTTTTTAGGGTAAGAGCTACTCTACTTTCTGACTTGAGATTTAAGACTTTCTAAGGAAAAGAGTTCTGGAGAACACTTAAGAGTCATACTGATGGGATCATTCAAATAAAAAATTCAGTAGCTTTTTTTTTAAAAAATTCAGTAGCTCTGCAACCATTGGCGAGTCACTTAACAGAATTCTCTCTTCCCACCTATAAGATGAGGATAAGAAGCCACTTCCAAGGACTGTTGAGAAAACAATTTACCTATAGCACTCAGAACAGTACTTGGCACAGATTTCTATATATAAAATATATTTTTTTGTTTATATATATATATATTTTTAGCTATAGAAATTAACACTGAAGGGGAATTCCAGGTTAAACCACCTGTATGTGGCAGAGAATCTACTTTGGGGTTCTGGGTTTTTAGGTTTCCTCTCTATCTTATTTTGGATGAACAGCGTACTTGCAGGCTAAGAAGGAAAGGATCCTCAAAATAACAGCCCAAAAGCACCAGTTTTATTATTGATAATTTCAAATATGTTCTCATGCGTCCCCAAGCATTTGTAAGATCTGTTTGAAGGACAAATGTTCAAGTGTGTGATAGAATACAATACCTGGTACCAACTACCAAGGGACTTGGGAAATCAAGAATGCTTTCTCTAACTTTTGACGGCTCCGCTGTCGATGGACGTGGTCTGTTGACATATTCATAAGAGATTCTAATTTCTCTTGCTATAAGAATCCAGTAGGTAGGTAGTTTCTTCCAGGGGTGGGCGTGGTATAGTCTAGTCTCTTGACAGTAGACATATATAAATGTATCTCTTAAGCACTAAATAGCTCATTTAAAACAGTGCTCCGATGTTGGGTGCTCACCTTTCAAAACAGCAAAAACCTACAGGATTAACAACTCAGCTCTAAGAATTGTAACAGCCCAGTAATTATAATAATCCAAGAAGCCATTCTCAGAAACACCACAGGCCAGTTCCTCTCTGTAGGCCCTGGCTCACTACAAGAAGATCGGACAAACAGTACCGGGGTATCTGTGGTTGATTGTAGACTGTGAAATAATAGACAATTATCCATTTTAGACCTTAATGCAATCATTGTAAGCGTTGGTTTCTTCTTTTTCTTGACATTATTTTTTCCTGTCCCTCCATTTGCCAGGAAAGGGTGTGTTTCCCAATTCCTTGACTCACATCTGTTCCTAAAAATGCTCTTAAAAAATGACTAAAAAGTACTCTTTTTAGTTTCACAGACTGAGATTCTTTTATGTAAACATATTTAAAGGAGGGTAAATCTTGATAAATCCAGATTTCTTTAAGGCTTCTTAAAATACTTCTTAAATAAGATGAATGGAAGCATAAAAGGATACCATATTAATACATTCCAACTAACATTCTGACTTTGAATAAAAAAAATCTTGTCCTTATTATTCCAGCTTATAAGATTATAAAGTAATCAGAAGCCGGTTAGACAAAGGGTATTCTAGTTGTTCATACACAGCATATCAGAATGATGTACACCCAACTCATGACATCAAACTAGTACTCACTGTCCTTTGTGTAAGTGTTAAATAAGCCATCTCTTCTCCTAAGAGTGTAGTTGGCGGGGGGGGGGGGGTGCGCATTCAGGAAAAATAAGTAAGATTAAACAGCCCCCAGACAATATCCAAAAGAACCTCTCTTAGATCGTTTACTAAAGAAATCACCATTAAATTAATCCTGGGCACTGAAGAAACAGGAAGACTAAAACACACTGAAGTTACTGTTCTTTAAAATGTGTTGGACAATTCTGAGACACACAGAAAAAAAAAGTATTAAAAATAGCCAACAGTAGGACTAGGCAGCAGCTAAACATAAAGGCCAGGGGTGAGATCAAAATTAGAAACATATAATGTCTGAAGAACTGTCCATATAAGGGTGTCTTTAAATCAGTAACTAAGTTAGGATAGTCCACTGGGGAAAATAAAGTTGCCATCATCATGATGGCTGATTCCCCATCTCTCATTCAGAAATCTCTGGAAAGTCTCAGGAGACAAACATGACACGACTTTATGCTATTATGTTTGATAATGTTCAATAGTGTTTGGAGAGGTTTTCAACACTGGTCTCGCCTTTCCTAGTCCCAGATGAGAAACTCCATGTATTGATCTTTTATTCTTATAAAAGTACAGAAGAGCAATAGTAGAGGATTAGACTTCTGCTGAGCATTCCTTACCACAGCGAGTACCGCCATATTTACTTTCCCCAACCCCATGGATTTCCAGATTCCCCAGAGTAGTCTGCTGTTTATTCACTGTCTTTTACTCATTCATTAGACTCTCAAGGAACTCCTTTAAACCTGGTGTCAACACGAGAGAAATGAAATAAAGGAGGATCCTATCTTCTAGGAGTTCAGTGTAATGTGGAAGATAGTAACAGACAAGTAATTATAATACACTTTAAGGCCTATACATTTGTACAGAAGTAGCGCTGCAGTTCTCTTTCGGGGTTGGGGGGGGTTGTTTTATGATTAAAATGACCAGGCAGAGAAAGGGTGAAAGACATTTTAGACAGAGCGAGCAGTACAGGCAAAAGTTCAGAGGGAGGAAATAACATGGAATGTTCTGGGAATAGCAAAAGTCTATATCCAGAGAGCAAGTGGTAAGATAGGAATGGGAGAGGAGGCAGAAGATCAGGCTGAAGAGGCAGATCTGCACTGGGCTGCTGAGGACCTTAAGGGCCACGCTAACACGTCCGGCCATCATCCTGTAGCCCTGAGGCTCTCAAGTCTGGCCACACATTAAAATCTCCTGGGAAGCTTTAAAACAAAATATTGATGCCCAGTATTTGTCAGTATCAATTGACTGGTCTAGGATGGGACCTGGGTACTTCTTTAAAAGCTTCCCATGTGTTTGGGGGGAGAACCACTGCTGCAGGCAACAGGGAGTCAACACAACTCTGTAAGTAGGATGGTGATGTAAAAACATAAAAAAAAAAAAAAGTTCACTGGGCAACAGTGTGAGAGATTACAGGCACAGAGCCAGAGGAGGAATATCAGTGCATATGCTCCTGGATACAGGCTAGAGAGGAGTCCAAGCCAGCAGTCATCAACATTGTGTGGGTCACTGACCTGTGTGAAAGTCAATGATAAATGCTAAAAGCCCTCTCCTTAGGAAAAACGCACATATGTCAAAAGATGTATGTTCAATTTCTAGGGGTTATGAACCTCTTTGATTATGATAAATTCAAATTTAAAAACCCTAATTTAAAATTAAAATTTAAAATTTAAAAATTTAAAATTAAAATTAAAATTTAAAAACCTAAAAGCAGGGATGAGAAAGAGGAAAGACTCCTGAGACAGAATCACTAGCAGAGAGGATACTTAGGTGAGGGGAAAGAAGGGGAATTAAGGATGACACCACCACTTCTAGCTTGAGCTATAACTAATAAATGCACATTGTGCACTCACGTAAGCATCAGCAACCATACCGAGTGCTAACATGTATATATCTCACTGAATTTTCCCAATTCTGTAAGACAGATGGCTACCATACTGATTTTAGAACTGAGGAAACTGAGATTTAGAGACAGACATTAAGTAACTTGTCCAATGCCACATGGCAATATAGTGGTAGAGCTGGAATTTAATCCAAGACAGTAGGACTCAGAGCTCACAGTGTTAGCCTTCTCCAGAGCTACCTCTGGTGAGTGGTACCCATGGATGAAAAAGAGGAGACAGGAGAAGAGAGCAGAAGCAGGTTAAGAATGAGAGGAGGAAGGGGTGGGGGTGGGGATACAAAAAAATTAGTTTTAAATGTGCTATTTTCAAGACAGTATAAGACATACAGATGACAGTATCTTCTGAATCAGGAAAAAGAGAAAGGGGTCACGAGGTCAGAGCAGAAGATACAGAATAGATACTGAGTACTCCGGATGGACCCAGCACCATGCTTTCTCACAATGCTTAGGGGCACCAGCACTATCTTTCATGGGAAATCAAGGCCAGTCAATGAGTGGTGGAGCCCATCTTAAACCCTGACCTAAACTTCTAGGGCCCTATAAAAAGGAATGGAAACCATGGGGTCCCAAGTGGCTGCATCTCCCAATCTATTTTAAAACTGCTAGTTGGAGACCCAGGGTTTATTTTTTAAAAAGCTTTATATAAAATAATTTGGACAATACCCATTTTTATAACCTGAAGTTCTTTTACACTGTTTTGACTACTTGAGGGATAATAAAAGATATCTCTATTAACCAGCTTAAACAAACATTAGAGATCCATTTTCACAGGGCAGTATGCACACTGAGGGGCACATATATATGAATGACACAGCAGGACACCAGTTCTCTGGTGTGTTACCATGACTGGAGTCAGGTCTCAGACAATTAGTATAATGGAGATAGTGTGCTTGTTTCCTGAGGCCACGTCAAGTGGCGAAATTCCCTTTTTTACTCTTTTTGTAGCTTGAAAAGAATGTGGTTTTTCTTCTCTCTAAAGTCACGAAAAATAAAATCTTCAACCATGCTTACTCTACAAGTCTAGACAAGCTAGCTACTTTACGTTTAACAGCAGAATAATGCATTCATCACAGTTTCAGATAAAAACCTATTACAGTTGCTGGGGGGTGGAGGGGTAGGGATAGGGTGGCTGGGTTATGGACACTGGGGAGGGTATGTGTATGGTGAATGCTGTGAAATGTGTAAGCCTGATGATTCATAGACCTGTACCCCTGGGGCAAATAATACATTATATGTTAAAAAGAAAAAAAAAAACCAACCTATTATAGTTCAATGTTGCAGTACCTAAACGGATAATCATGTAGTCTGTGAGTCAAAAACACTCCTCCTATAAAAGTACTTTTAAAGAGCCTACAATATTATCCTGGAATTGTCTTCTGTTTAAGAATTAAAGTACCTGAGGAAAAATATAAAATTCCAATTAACAGAGTTTTAAAGTCCTGTTAAACAGTGGAACACTTTCTACAGCCCTACCCCAGTCACTCATCACTATGACTGAAGGACTCTACTGGGAAGTCACTGCTTTCTAGACGTGCCCACCCCATTACTGGAAAACTCTCACCAGAGCTTAGGTCAAGTCAAAATCTTTAGCCTTGTAATATTCATTCATTCATTCAAACATTTACTGGGCACATTTTCTTGTCTTTCTATTCCTTCACCTACAAGGGTTGCCACCATTGTTCTTTTACACCCTCTCCTTCAGATCCAAAAACCAAACTCCTTCAGCATTGGTGCACTTCTGAGTTCAGGTCTCAGTCCATCCCTAACCTTGTCTTCCTCGTTTCCTTGTGTCTCACCTCAAATGTGGTTTTCAGACATAAAAACAACCCATCAAATGTGGTCCCACATGGCTCATATTTTTAACAGCCACATTACAGAGCTAGCTCACACAAGCCTGTGGGCAAATCAGCTCCTACCTCTTTTCATCTTAGGTGCATCCAAGATTGTCCTCCCTGCCTAAGCATTCCTCAGTTCCTGCAGATGTTTATCCTCAGTATTTTTCACCTTGCTGATTTCAGAATATTATTATGACCTATTCAGGTTATTCTGAGCCTGGAGTCTGCTAGCTATGGCATTAGCCATCTCTCCTAGGCTTATGCCATCTGGAAATTAGAAACATATTTCAATCCAGATCTTTGCAGAAAGAGGATACTGTGATTAAAAACGTGCTATCAATGACAACTCAGTACTCTACAGGTTCTGTAGACTAAGTACTATTCTCTGATATCTGTATTACCAATTTTTAACTAGTTTGAGGGGCAATAAAAACCCCTTTGAAAAGGTAATAAAAGCCATTAAATGTACAATGTATACACAACTTTTCAATCAATATCAGATGGTTCACGGACCACCCATGAAGCCCATCTGATGGCCACTCATTAAGGTACTCCATGTTAGGGATTCTAGGACCTATGAAAAACATTTCTGGCCACGAGGATTTATTAATATCCATTTCTAAAATAACTGATTCTCCTATCTAATGTCCAACTTAATACCTAGGAGCCAATTAACTGGAAATCAACTGACATTATTAGTCCATTAATTCTCAGTATCAAAGAAAGTATCCAGAAACTAAAAAGTATCCAGAAAATCTGACCAAAACCAAACCATGGATTATAAGAATGCTTTACAAAAAAAAGCAAAAGTACCTAAGCTTAAATATACAAAGATACACCATTGTTTGTGGTAAATTAAAAAAAAAAGCAAATAAAAAGTTAACACTCTGTCCATTCACAGGCAAATGGCTCAATAAATCATGGCATATTGAAAATGTTATTCATTTTTTGAAAGTAAGACTTAGATCTGTATTGACCTAAAGAAATATCCATGATATATTAAGGAGGAAACACTTCATAATAACTTATAGAGTATGATCCTATTTTAAAAACAAAAAACTCATAAACCTTACATCGTTAAACAAACTTTTATGAATATAGAAAAAGGTATGGAAGAATCCACATCAGGCTATGAACAATTTGTGAGGTATTAATTCTTTTTGTCTATACTCATCTTTCCATAGTTTCACTTGTTACACTTTTTGCCAAGTAAAAATTAAAATAAAGAAATAAAAACTAAATCAGGCTGACAATAGGATCTATCAGTAAAACCTGAGACCTCTCACTGCAACACCCCATGCAGGTTTCCTAAATGCTCCATTTCCCAAAAAGTGTCCTACCCATTATATGCCCCAGATGAAACTTAGTTTCCTTCTGACTTGTCAATGATTTAGAGTTTCTCACTGTTTGGGGTATTTCATTCCAAAGATAGGCATTCTTCTCTGTTACACATATTAAAGCTCTGTTACAGTTTCAGTGTGTCCACAAGTGTGGGTACCCTCCCCTCTAGGAAAACAGGCATCTCCACAGAACCATAAATAAAAGGTATGTGGAACCCACATGAGTCTAATACATAAGAGATGGATGCTTGCAGCACAAATGCTACTGAATTCTAAGGTGAAGAAATATGAGCAGAGAGGCCATTCCTGCTGGGTCAGTGGCTCTCAACTCGGGCTAAACAGGAGAACTACCATATTTTATTTTTTTTTAATTTTTTCGATTTTATTTATTTGACAGACGGAGATTACAAGTAGGCAGAGAGGCAGACAGAGAGGGGGAAGCAGGCTCCCTGCAGGGAGCCCGATGCGGGGCTCGATCCCAGGACCCTGGGATCATGACCTGAGCCGAAGGCAGAGGCTTTAACCCACTGAGCCACCCAGGCGCCCCGAGAACTACCATATTTAAAAAATACCAAGGCCTGGGCACCACTACCAGAATCTAATTTAACTGGCCCAGGGAGAGGTGCTTGTTTCACTTTTAAATTAACCGACAATATTCAAATGAGCAGACTTAAGAACCACTGCTTTCTACATTTTGTTTCCTTCCCTTCTACCAATTTTTAGAGCTTTCCTTTTGTTAGTTATTTTAAGACTATTAGATATATTTGTGAAAGCCAGAACTGATCAACCATCTAATGCCTGTCCACCACACATAATTTATATTGTCTTTCTGCTGACTTTTGATGCCCAACTTCAGTAATAATTACTTAAATCTATGGGTATTATCATTAGAAGCTCTTCACATGTCAAAAGCATTTGTAGCTTCGCCTTAATAATGACATCATTTATTTTTAATCTTGGAGACATTTATTTAATAAAATATCTTAGGACCCCAAACATTATGTTGGAAAACAAATGTCCAACATTACTCGTTATTTGAAATATTGCTGGATATTGATTAATGGACTTCCTGACTCTTCGTGCTCATCTTTACAAGTATTTTAAAATTTCAACATCTACCACATTGCAAAGAACTGGTAAAAAGAAAAAGGTATTACTTGAAATATGTCCCCCACTCAAATTTAGAACAGTAATATACCCAAGAAAACTGTCAATACAATATGAAAGGGGATTCATTAACAAAATGAAATATTTATTTAGTACACATGATATTACAGTACAAAAAGATCTGAAACTAATAATACACTATATGTTAATAAACTGAATTTAAATTAAAAAATTAAAAAAACATATTACAGTACAAAAAGACAGGATTCAATACTTTGGACTGATGCTACAAATTATACAGAAAGATTTTAAAACAGAGGACACTATATTATTTATAATGGCTGGCATAAAGAAATACCTGCTCTTAATATCTGCGTATGGCACTAGCATGTATTTTCAAAAAAGCTTACAATGGTCCATTTAGAAAGTTCTGATCCAGGAACTGTAGTCCTAAGCATTTATCCCAGTGAAATGAAAACTTAGGTCTACACAAAACACCTGTACACAAATGTTCACAGCAGCTTTGTGATGACCCAGCACTGTAAACAACCCAAATGTCCTTCCACAGCTAAACTGTGGTGCATCCACACCAATAAAAGAACAGACTATTTGACACACACAACTTGAGTGGCTTTCACAAGCATTATGCTGAGTAAAACAAGCCAATCTCTAAAGATCACAAGCAGCATATGACTCCATTTATATAATATTCGCAGAGTAACAAAACTAGAAAGCTAGAGAACTAATTAGTGGTTACCAAGGGTTTGGGGAAATTATAAAAGAGAGCAAGAGGAAGCTTTGGGTTGATGGGTCAGGGATACAGTCTCCTGTATCTTGATTGTGATGGTGGTTACACAAATCCACACGTGATCAAACTGCCCAGAACCATACACACCACACATACACACAAATGAGTGCATATAAAACTGGAGAAATCTGAGTAAGCGCCAGATGGCACCAGTGTCAATTTTCTGGTTTTGATCTTATACTATAGCTACCTTTGGGGGAAAACTGGATGAAGAACACATGGGACAGCTCTCCGTATATTTGCAATTCCCTATGAATCTGTAATCATTTCAAAATGAAGGTGGGGTTTGTTTTTTTAAGTTTGAGGAAAACAATGAAGGTTTGAGGAAAATGTAAAGGGGGTCACTTATTTAAGATACACATACCATTTTTCCTAATCAAGTGAAGGTATAAACAAACAAAGGGGAAAGATCTAAGGATAGCTTCAATGTTTCTGAAGCATTTATTATGTGCCAGGAACTACAGCTTATCTCATTTAACTCAACAATCCAATGAGAAGACTACTGATTAATATCCTCAGTGTTCAGAGGAAGAAACTGAAAGAAGGTAAGAAATTCAATCAAGATCACATGTTGACAAAGTAGTCAAGATGTCAAAAAGAGACAATGTCAAAGCAAAGAGGACTTTAAGAAAAAGTATCCTTTACGTATCAAGAAGAGGTTTATAAAGTAGCTTAAAATAGGCAGCATGGGTGAAATGCTAGAG
The DNA here is from genome assembly GCA_004024625.1 of Mellivora capensis. Taxonomy (NCBI): domain Eukaryota; kingdom Metazoa; phylum Chordata; class Mammalia; order Carnivora; family Mustelidae; genus Mellivora; species Mellivora capensis. Next base: position 64,901 of record PISX010001032.1, on the reverse strand, counting down.
GTCAATCACAGCACAGGATGATGAATACTATGTCCTCCAAGAACTTAAAATTCCTAATACACATTAGCCTAGGAAAACTGAATGTACTTAACAAGAGATGTAGTTGAAACTGATTATTTTTCATTAATCTTTCGGCTTTTGCTTAGGAATGAGAACAATGATTTCTCTTCTTTAAAAGATGTTCACTGAATGGGGCGCCTGGGTGGCTCAGTGGGTTAAAGCCTCTGCTTTCGGCTCGGGTCATGATCCCAGGGTCCTGGGATCGAGCCCCACATCGGGCTCTCTGCTCCGCGGGGAGCCTGCTTCCTCCTCTCTCTCCCTGCCTGCCTCTCTTGCCTACTTGTGATCTCTGTCTGTCAAATAAATAAATAAAATCTTAAAAAAAAAAAAAAAGATGTTCACTGAATGAAAACAAGTAGATAAAAGTGTGCCAACATTCAGAAATAATACAAAGAGGGCACTCAAAATGGAAAGAAAATTAAGCTGACTATAACAAAGCCCACTCACGAAAGAAAACGGAAAGGCTGTCAGAAAAGTCTAAATTAGGTTAGAATAAAACATGAATCTGCATATAATGAACAATATGAGCTAGCAAGATGAATATTTATTAGCAATAAAATAGTTTTGAATAAAATTATGCTGTTAAGATTGGTTTCGGTCTGGCTTAGAAAAAGCAGAAAGAAAATTTCAGCCCTCTTTTTCACTCCTTCTTCAATTTAGATCACTGCATATTTTAACAGCATGTCAAAAAACCAGAAGCAATTCTAGGATAAATTCAATGCAAGTAAATGGGTATTTAGGAGAAAGTTTCCTATTGCGGTTGCAAAGTGTCTGAGACAGGGTTGTTTTTCCAGGAGAAAATAACACCTCAATTTTAATTTTAAAGATCCAGTGAAACCCCAAGAAAATATGATACTTAAAATACTGGGAGTATTAGCCATCCTTCTAAATTGTTGACAGTCAAGTAATCCACTTAGTGTGCTGCTTGAAGTAAACAGGGTAATTGCAGTTGGTTCTGCCTTTAGGATCAGCTCTGATTCAAAAGGTACTCTTTCCTCTTAAATTCTTAAAAGCAAATGAAAATGCAGTGATGATGTCAACACACTGATTCTCTTAGAAGCTTTGTAAACTCCTAATTCAGGAAACAGCATGCAGGAATTTTACTCCACGTTCAAAAATCTCTCTACAGAAGATGTGAATAGAATGACCATACCACTACGTTCTTGTCCATGGCTTCAGTTAATAGAATAAAATCTGAAAGAGATTTTATACTTGGACTTTCTTTTCCATGCACAGATAAAGACTAAAGAAGGGCCAAAAAGCAAATGTATACAACTGGGGGTATCTGTCATACAGGTCTTTATGGATTTCTCTGCTCTAAAGAAATCTCATGAGAGGTTAACTTATTTTTCCCAGGTAAAACCCTAATACATTTTTTATAAAAGCCATAACCTAGGGATGCCTGGGTGGCTCAGTCTGTTAAACATCTGCCTTCGGCTCAGGTCCGGATCCCAGGGTCCTGGGATGGAGCCCCACATCGGGCTCTCTGCTCAGTGGGGAGCCTGCTTCCTCCCTCTCTCTCTGCCTGCCTCTCTGTCTCTTGTGATCTCTGTCAAACAAATAAATAAAATCTTAAAAAAAAAAAAATCTCTCTAGGGGCGCCTGGGACACTCGATTGGTAAGCATCCCACTTCTGATTTCAGCTGAGGTCATTATCTCAGGGTCCCGGCATCAAGCCCCACGTTGGGCTCCCTGCTCCGTGGAGAGTCTGCTTCCCCATTCCTTTTTCCTCTCCCCATGCTCACACAGGCTTACTCTCTCTAAAATAAATAAATATTTTAAAAAATCTATTAATTTGGGGGAATTATAGCAAGTAAATGTATTTTCAGTAATGCTTGATTCTAATCCATGGTGAGTACAAATTTCGGAAGTTCTTACAAATAAATATCCTCGAATAGAAATATTTTTAAGGTAGGATAATGACATTGTGGTTGTGTTTTGAAAAAGATTTCTTGAACATATTGAAATATTTACAGATAATTTAATATCTGGGATATGCTTTAAAATAATATGGTGGGGAGGGGATTGGATGGGAGTTTAAACAAGACTGGCCACAAACTGACAAGTAAAGCTGAGAGATGGGGACATGGGGATGAATTATTCCATCTTGTCTTCTTTGGTATGTGTTTGAAATTTTCCAACATAAAAACTGTATATATCTTTGCAATAGGATATAAAATATACTCACATAACAAGGAATTCTGAGCAGAAATTCAAGTTTTGTTGTTGTTTTTGGACACCACACCCAGCACAGAGCAATTTAGAGCTCAATCTCACGACCCTGAGATCATGACCTGAGCCGAAATCAAGGAGTTGGACACTTAACCGACTAAGCCATCCAGGCACCCCAGAAATTCAGGTTCTTGAATGCTTCCATTATGGCAAAATCCCAGGCAATCATCTCACCCTGTGGTACAAGTTCCCGAGTTCTAAAATGCAGGGATGGAACATGATTTCTAAGGTTGTTTCCAGTTCTTAAGTTTTTACTCTTTGAGAATGCTGTTTTATTCTTCCCAACGGAGTTTACTGTGTACAGTAACGGATTCTATACTGAGAAGGCACAGGTGTCTGAAGGCAAGATGTGATCTCAAAGCAGCTCTCTAGGTCCACCGGTGCCACCCCTGCCATCAGCTCTCATCACATGAAAAAGAAAACAGGGGTGCCTGGGGGGCTCAGTCAGTTGTGTCTGCCTTTGGCTCAGGTCTTGATCCCAGAGCCCTGGGATCAAGCCCCACATCGGACTCCCCGCTCAGCAGGGAGTCTGCTTCTTCTCCCTCTCCATCTATCCCGCCCCGTTTGTGTGCATGCTCTCTCTCTAAAAACAAATAAAATCTTTTTTTTTTCAAAGATTTTATTTATGTGACAGAGAGAGACAGCGAGAGAGGGAATACAAGCAAGGGGAGTGGGAGAGAAGCAGGCTTCCCGCCCAGCAGGGAGCCAAGGACTGGGATCATGACCTAGCTGAAGGCAGATGCCTAATGACTGAGCCACCCAGGCACCCCAAAATAAATAAAAATCTTAAAAAAAAAAAAAAAAAGAAAGAAAGAAAACAGAGAAGCAACCACATGATAAATACACCACTGTTTTTCACAGGCAAGGTAAAAATGCTCACACTTCAGAAAAATTTGCCTCAGGTAAGGGTATAAAAGGCAGTCCCTTTAATACAGCAATTTTTCCTAATTATCAAACAATACTTTCATAAATATATTTTGAAGACTTCTCATCAGTTTTGTTTATACCAGTGAAAAATCTGATAGATTACCATAAATCAGGGTTTAGCTAACTATATCGTTGTAGAGTCTTACAATGGAATACCATGCTGCTATGCAAAAAAAAAAAAAAAATGAAGGTATTAACCCACAACAATAGGGGGTACGGTCTATGGATACAGGAACCAACTGAAAGACTCCCAATGGCCACAGCTAGAAAAATTAGAGCAATAAAGTTATACTGGATTTAACTCGAAAGTATCAATATCCATTGGTCTACACTGATTCAAATAAATGACTCAATAGAGATAAATGGGAGAGGACAGATAAATCTCCTGTATAGAAGAATTCCAAATAATGTAGGCAGAAACTCTGCTTTTGCCCTTCAGAAGGTAGAGCATAATTCTTGCTCCCTAAGTGTGGGCTGCCGTCCTTCCAGAGAGCACAAGAAAGCAAGCAGAGGAAAAAAAAATAACTTTACAATACAAAAACCTGACAAACACCACCCCAGCCAGGATACCAAGGTCAATATCAACAATAAAGTCGCACAGATAGGATGCACCCTTGAAATGATGTTATAAAAATAGCATTTCACCTCTGTGGCCTCCCTTAGTCTAACCCCATATAACCCCAATCTAACCATGAGAAAAACATCAGACAATCCCAGCACAGAGGCATTCTACAGTATCTGACCAGTACTTCTCAAAAGTGCCATGTCCTACAAAACAAGGAAAGTCCGAGAAACAGTTACAGCCACAGAGAGCCTAAGGAGACATGACGATGTATTGTGGAATCGTGGATGGGATCCTGAAACAGAAGACATGAGGTAAAAACTGGGGAAATCTCAATAAAGCAAGGGCTTCAGTCAATTATGTTATCAGTTTTGGTTCATTAATTGTGACAAATGCCCCACACTAATGTAAGAAGTTAATAATAGGGGAATCTGGGAACCCTCTGTATTATCTGTGTAATTTCCCTATAAATCCAAACTGTTCTAAAATAAAAGGATTATTTTTTAAAAATAAAAAAAATTAGTAAGATATAAACTAACAATGATGTGAAATGATGGCCAATATATAATAAATGAGAAGTGTTACTAGACAATATCCATGCTATGAACTTATTTTTGTTTTAAAAATATACATATATGTATTTTATTACAATGTCTGCATGATTATACATCAAAATGTTAACCTCTGAATGGTAGTTACTAGTGATTTTCACCACCCCCTTATACTTTTCTGTATTATCTGATTTTATTCTTTCCACTAAGCATTGATTACTTTGAACACTGAGCCTTCTATAACCTTATATACTATAACCAAAGTTTATTTTTTTGGGAAAAAGTTAGGCATACAGCACGGGATTAATAAGAGTACTCCCTGGTTCAAAATAATATGCATCTGTAAAGGTAAATTTTACTTTTCCAAGAGGAAGTATTTTATTTTTTGAAGATTTGAGAGAGAGCATGCGAGCAGGGGGAGGGGCAGAGAGAGAGGGAGAAAAGCGGACTCCTCACTGAGCACAGAGCCAATGCAGGGCTCCTTCCCAGGACCCTGAGATCATGATCTGAGCCAAAACCAAGTGTTGGATGCTTAACCACTTAGTCACCCAGGTGCCCCAAGGAGAAATAATTTAAAAGTTAGTATGGAAAAATGAATGAAAGCATGAGATTTAACCAGACTTAGCTTAAATTCCTGGTTTTACCACTTATTGGTGTGACCTTAGGCAGTTCAATAACCTCCCTCAATATCCTCATTTTTATAGTAGGAAATATGTAACACAACAAACCTATTGTTCTGGAGAACTGCCCTAGCATTTACTCCCTTGTCAATATAAACATACATTATATATTATATATGAATGGGTAGTATATAAAAACCTATTTCATAACATCAAATTTTATTAGAAAGAATTACATTAGCAGTAGCAAAGAGTTCAGTGTATGTCAAGAGCCTGGCCCTACGGAGGACCCATACTGGCATTATTCTTATTGGTAATAATAACTAAAAAGCCAAGAAAAAAATAAATCACTATTTGAAAAATTTAGTTTTGGGACACCTTGATGGCTCAGTTGATTAAGCGTCTGCTTTCAGCTCAGGTCATGATCCTGGGGTCCTGGGATGGAGCCCCACATCCGTCTCCTTGTTCAACGGGGAGCCTGCTTCTCCCTCTGCCTGCTCCTCCCCTGCTTGCACGCTCTCTCAATCTAATAAATAAAATCTTTAAAAAAAAAAAGTTTAGTTTCTCTAAGAACCTAACAGGGACAAAACAGTAAAAGACAAAAACGTACCTCAGCTCATTCTACACCATCTGCAGCAATTTCCCAAATATCTCTGCTAACTAAATATTTATTATGGGTATTAAACATGTCATTATTAACATGCCCACAGACCTGAGATTCTTCCAGAGAACACAAGTGAAAGCCACTTTTCTAATCACAACCAGCTTAAACTAAATTTTGGAATATTAATACATCAAGTCTCCCTTTCTATGGAAATAGTTTCCCTATCTCTGACTATAATGTCAATACAAATAAATACCAACCATAAGATACAAACTAAACTATTTAAATCTCATGATTGTAAATCATGAACTTTAATAGAGATGCTCTAAACAAGACACATATTTTGATCTGTAACACAATTCTGGGCTGGTTGTTTTATCTCAATACTGTTATCTTTAAATCAATATGACAGACCGGTCTAGTCTCATTATGACTTAGTGGACTTTTATAACAAGGCCAACCACCCAGAGCAGAAGAATCAATTTGTTTCATCGAATGAAAAGTTTGCCCAGTCTGATTTATCATATAGTCTAGTACACACACCCTTATCTTAAAGACCCCTTAATTTAGGAAAAAATCAACCATGAACAAAGTAATATTAAATTATTGGGCCAATTTTTCCTACTACATAAGAAAATGCAGGCTGTTAAAGGAAGTTAATTTAAACACCTTTTAAAATAACAAAAACATAGATAAAATTCGGGAAATCTATTCATGTTGGTATATATAATCCAGTGTGGGGACTACAGCTATACAAAGACTGATTTTATAAAAGTTTCTGTCCCCAGTAAGTCTTACCCAACTTTCCCAAAAGCAATCATTACAAAGACCTATTCCAATGATGTTGTCACTCTTGCTAAATAGTTTATAGAAGCCTGTGGCACACTTTTGTCAAATACATTTAATGGTAGCAAATTTTAAATTCTCTGAGAACAGCTCTGATTTATGGGAACAGACAACTGTCACTGAGAACTACAACTGGCAAATAGATCAAATAACCTCCTTTTGACTTAAAAAAAAAAAGGATACTGACTACAAGGTTTTGAGTAAGTTTAGTTTTCTTAAAAACTATTAAAAGCAAATTTAAAATGGGAATTCCAAGCATTCTGAGCAGCAATATTATCTATGCAATGAGAGTATAATCCTATATCGTGTTCTCCAAATTTTAAATAATAATTGAATAAAGGACCATAACTGGTACCTCATATATATTATCTTGGTTAATACATATAACACTGCTAGATAATTATCACTATTTCAAGGGGAAAACACGGAGTCTAAGTGCTCTGAGTAACCTGCCCACGTAATAAGGGAGACACCAGCAATTACATCACAGTCAGAATTTATACACAATATGTAGACACAGTTATATATGTATGATACCTAACTTTCTTAGGTTTTTGACCTACACAATTGGTCTGTTCCTATAACAGCAGCTACACATGTGTATTTTAGCATTTGCCATACTATACTGCAATCATCTACTTACCAATTTTCCCTTCCAGAGAGAACAGACTATGCTTTGTTCATCTCTGTAATGACAGAACATAGTCCTGTACTTAACACATCTACATACATTTCTTCTTAGTAACTTATCCACAGTTCTGATGTTATTTTTACTAGCTGCTCATAGGTGGTGAATATTACAGAAACATTATCAGACCAGTAACCATTCCTTCAGCTTCAAGATGCTCAACCACCATCACAATTAGAGAAGGCTCAGCCAGAAAGAATGTTCCATACAATTGACCCCAGTGTGTATGGTTATTTTTAAAATCTGAAGCACCACATTAAGTGTATAGGGCTCTTGTTTTTTTAAGTTTCATAAAGCTGCATCTACACTTACATTGGTCTACTTCCAGTAGTTCAGATACATTATAGAAAACTCAGTTACAGAATCACTCCACATTCAGTATATACAAAAACTATGGAAAAACATAAGACAACATAAATCATCAACAGCATAAAATAAAAGCTTGCCAATAAGCTACCTTTTCATTATAACATGACTACAGAGTCCAGAGGGGCAAAACCATACAATTTATGTGCTTTTCCACATGAGAAACTAACAGAGTCAGATGTTAACGGCATTTTTGAGAATGTTACAGTGTAATTATAAAATGACACAGGTTAATATTTAAAGCGACATCAAGTCTCTCAAAATAAAATGAATGTTTACAAGATTAAGTTTCTGTTCTGTTAAACATTAAATAAAGGTGTTGGAACTTAAACGGAAATGTAAAAATACAGATAACCTAGAACTAAAACTAGTTAACAGAATTAATGGTATTTTTCCTTCTGTTAGGGGACCTTTTACCTAAAAAAATGTTAAAGTATGTGGTTTGTTTTCAGTTTTCTTTCCAGTTCTAGAAATTGACGATGAATCCTTTTTTAGTATTTACCTTTCTCTTCCCACCTTCCACCCACTCCTATCCCCAAACCCGGTCTGGATGTCTTTTTTAATCTTTCAAAACAAGGGAGTGAATTCAAATGTCACGAACTCTTGGATAAAGAGTTAAAATGACAGCATCATAGGACTATCCTGACTTTCTTTAAAGTAGTATTAGTCTTCTAGAATACTAATCTAATTCTTAGAAGCAGAAAACACAGGAAGCTCAATGTTCCAAGAAAAGTTAATAATAATTGATTCATCCTGGCTACCCAGGAAATACACAGCAAGGATCTGTGTTCTATGCAAATACTGACAACAAACCCATCTAGTAATACCTACCACCCGGGGACAAGAAAAACAGAAATAGAGCTCACAAGGCAAATGCACAATGACTATAAAGTACAGAAAGAAAACATCAGCAATTAAGAGGTGAGAACGGATCAGAGCTGCATGAAACAATAGATCAGGGAGCTTATACTGACAGAGGTAGATGGAGCAGTGGAAAAGACAAGATCACCACCGATGGGAGATGAGCGTGGGATGCAAGTGGACAGGAAGTGAGGTGGACACAGGTGAGGGGTAAAAACAGGAAGGAGCTAGAGATGACAGAAGCTGAACTGCAAGAGATAACAACAAAAGACTTGGAGGCAACAGAGTAGGAAGGAGGCCCACCCAAGGAAATAGACAGTAAGAACAGAAATCACTTTCAAAGGGAGGCTGAATCCTGGAAAAGGCAGGAAGTAGGCAAAACACAGAGAGCAAGCAAGGAATTCTGGACAGATGGGGAAAAAAAAAAAGGTAAAAGTGACACGAGGTGATAAATAGATAAGGTAGAAAGGAGAAAAATGGGTGAAGCAAATAGGCCTACCGGGGAAGGAAATATTTTTTAAAAAATGGTTTCTGGGGGCGCCTGGGTGGCTCGGTGGATTAAGCCGCTGCCTTCGGCTCAGCTCATGATCTCAGGGTCCTGGGATCGAGCCCGCATCGGGCTCTCTGCTCAGCGGGGAGCCTGCTTCCCCCCCTCTCTCTGCCTACTTGTGATCTCTCTTTCTCTGTCAAATAAATAAATTTTTTAAAAAATGGTTTCTGGGGACGCCTGGGTGGCTCAGTTGGTTAAGCGGCTGTCTTCGGCTCAGGTCATGATCTCAGCGCCCTGGGATTCGAGTCCCACATCGGGCTCCTTGCTCAGCAGGGAGCCTGCTTCTCCCTCTGCCTCTGCAGGCCACTCTGCCTGTGCTCGCTCACGCTCTCTCTCTCTGACAAATAAATAAATGAAATCTTTAAAAAAAAAATAAAAAAATAAAAAGTGGTTTCTGGAATTTCAGCTTATTAAATTTTAAAAGCTGCTCTTTTGCCTACATTCCTCTCTGCTGCGTAAAACCTGATTCATAAAAATAGAGGTTTCCTCAATTTACAAAGAAGAAAATTATGGATCAGGTCAACTGACTCAGTTGCAAAAGTAAGAAGAGTTGAAAACAATAAAATTTACTATTAATGATCTTAGTTGTAAGCCACAAACCAATTTTTATACTGAAAATGTAAATATACACATTAATGACTTTAATGACCAAATGCTTCATTTGTTAAGTACAAAAGCTTTCTCTCCCGCTTCATTTGCTAGTTACCAAAGTGCTCTCTCCCCTCTTCCTTCTCTCTCTCTGCACTTAACCAGCATTTGGAGAAATTCCTGCTTCTTACTGCTTCCCCCAAAAAGGAAAGTGCAGAGTAAGAAGGTAGTATTTACATCAATATTGCTAAGAAGAAGTTTGATGGAGGTTTAAAACGAGTTTAAAAGAGTAATGGTTAAAAGATGTTGTAAATTTTCTATAAGTTTTTACAATCCATGTTATTCTGTTCTCCTAGATAACTAAAAACACAACACAGACATCATCCTTCATTTCCACCTAAAAAGAGTAGAGGAAAACCAAACATTGAACAAGAATATAAAAATAGTTAAGAAGAGCAAATCTGAAAAACGAATGGAAATTATTCTATTCTTGATCTTAGAAAATAACCTTGGGCAGGAGAGAACAATAACAGAGATCTATTTATGATGTAATTCTTATTTTTAAACTGAAAAAATATGGACATTAGATCTTCAGGCTAAAAAAATTGTGCAAGAAAAAGCAGGCACACAGAGAGGCTGAGAGTAGATAAAAGAAGATGAATCTAAAGCCGCAAGACTGTGAACAAACAGCAGCACATTATGAAGAAGCAATTCATCAACATCCTGTCCCTGTAGTAATTACCGAGCTGAAGCTGGTTTCTGCAGCCCTTCCCATTTCTCCTACTATAACCACTAGTTCTCCATCGACGTGAAATAAAACTCTGTTCATGAGGGGACTACCAGCTATTGCAGTAGAGGAAAGTAACTCAAATATTATACACAAAAGCAGCTGGGTTAACAGAGGTGCTGTAAGAAAGATATAAAGATATGTGCTAGAGTCTTTCACTCATATTTTCAGAACTATCTTCTTTCAACTCCTCAAAACTTCTAAATGATATTGGGGTTGCTTCTTGAAATCTGCCTTTTCTTCTTCTTCTTCTTTTTTGTTTTTTTTGTTTGTTTGTTTGTTTTTACCATTCTTCCATGAATATCTTAATGAGTCACTTGGCCATACAGTCCATTCACAGGCATCATGAACATATTATTATCGACTTCTGGAAATGGATGCTACTCCACAGGCTTTAGGAGACTTCTTGAAGGAACAAACCTGGTTCTTTGGTCTCTGTTGAGGACATGCTCAAAACAGGATTCTCTCTCATACTCAAAGATGACATGGAAGCCAAGCTGAGCTTTTTCCAAAGTAAGATGCCTTTAAAAAAAATTTTTACAAAAGTTAAAAATCAACCAGATTTTAAAACACGAAACTCTAATAAAGCAGCACAAATTCTCACACAGTACTACATTTTAGCTAAGATTGAAAAATAAGTAATTTAAATAAAAAAATTTTAACCTTTCACTTCAGCTTTAAATACACTATATTTTCAAGAAACTTTAACAAAGCATCACAAAGTACACAAAATACTGCAAATAATGGACAGTTCCTGAAATTAGTACAAAAACATCTATTAAAATTGTAAAGAAATTCTGGTGATTGAAGTTTTAATCTTTACCATGGCCAGGACAGAAATCAGACTTTGAGAAAACACAAATTTTGCTGCATTCATGTATTACTTGGAAATTATGTGAACAAGCACGGTTTGTATTAAGCTGTAAAATGAGCTACTGAATTGACTTGGAAAATTTCTTTCAGCCATAAAATTCTGAAATTACATGTTATCTGGTGATACAATCTTGGTACCACTGAACCAGCTCTAGACAAGTCATCTGATTTTGCCTCAATTTTCTTATCTATAAAATATAAGGCTGGCACTTACAGAGGGCGGCAGGCATTAGGATCACTTAAGGATCCTTTAAAATACAGATACCCAGGCCCAGCTCTAAAGAATCTGAATCTTTAGGATAAGGCTAGGAGATCTGCTACTTTCATCATAAACCCTGGGTCATTCTGACGGACACTCCTACTTAAAGAACCACCGCACTAGATCAGCACTGGATCACATTCAGGATCCTGCTCTGAAAACCCTAAAACTCATCCAATGGGGCAGTAGAGATTTTATCAAATTATCCCATACTGATAGAACAAAAATAAATGAATTAGTGCTTCATTTTCTCTCTCCCTAAAACCCCCCATTTAGAGAAGAACCTGAAATTAAGATTAAAGCTAACACACCAGTCAGAAAAACACTTCAACATAGATTATTTTAACTCCAACTATTTCCTAGGATGTTTAAATAGAACACAAGGGTGTGACAATATCCATAGTTATAAGCTGCTTCCCTGACAGGCCATCCCAAAATATGTGCTGATATTAAAGTGACAACTCAAATTATAGAGCTATCCCCAAGACAAACAACATGATCTCCTGCCCAGCAGAAAGGATCTAAAACACAGAATACTATACCTGCAGAGTGTGTGTCCTCCCTGGCTGCTAACCAGGATTGGGGCCCATGCTTCATTCAAGGGCACTTCCTCCTCTGATTCCTGGACAGTGGGGGTGCTGACGTATGTACTCCCCTATCTCTGGAGTCGTTTAGATTCAGTGACTCTGTTGATGCCCAACACCCCCAAAATAATACTGTCAGCTCCTGACAAAAAGGACACAAAAGTGGGTTTTCAGAGAATCCCATTTTTCTTCATCTTGCTTCATCTTGCAGCCCCACATCCAATTCCACACAGCTTCAGAATCATTTCACTCCAGGTCTGTCATCCAATCAACAGCACAATTTTACAGTTTTTTTCCACCAAAGAAATATTTCTTGGTTTGAAGAGGCCTCCTGGCCCCAACAGTGCTCTCTACTGCCCAAGACAAGTTGAAAAAGTGGATTGAGATTCTACGTAAGGACAAAAGCAAATGGATAGAAGCACATAGGAAACTTTCAGTAACACTCACTTCCTGGTAAATTACTACCACTAGGGATGAAATCTAGTAAGTGTTTAAAAAAGAAAAGCAGTAAGACATCAAGTCTCATTCAATATTATATCTCACGTAAGTTTTCCTGCTGAATCGCTGTCCTAGAGTTCAGTACCTACAGTTATAATCCTCGTTTAGCTCTGAGATTCAAAATTCAGTTTCTCTCCCCTTGCCTTTAGTCATTTCAAAACACTGCCCCGTAACCATTTGTCAGACGCTTGTATTTGGAAAATCTACAGCATTGTTTCTGCAGTGCAGTCATTGCAATCTTTTATGCTATTTTGAAATCTGAAAGAGGCGTTTACAGTTGAAAAAGTAGTTTAGATCTCTCTTCTTTGGTAAAGTAAATTTCCCACAGAAACGACACTGACTGGGGCAGCCAGACCACCTGGGTTCATAGCCAGTCTTCGTATTTACTATTTGCATTGTGATCTTGGGCAAGTAACTTAATTACCCTCATTTTAAAAAGGGGATTCTAACTGTACCTATTACTTCAAAAAATCGTTATGAGATTCATATAGGCAAAGTCTCCAGGAACAGTATCTGGCACATTTTAAGCACTACATAAATGGTAACTCTTATTATCACGTTGTTTCATTTAACTATAAATTTTCATACTGTTGTACACAATGTTTGCCTACTAAAATACTACCTACTTGAAGACTGGAAGCACATTTTCAGTATCTCTGACGTTTCCCCTATGGTATCTAACATTCACTCAGAAAGCAAATAGTAAGGGGAGCCTGGGTGGCTCAGGGGGTTAAAGCCTCTGCCTTCCACTCAGGTCATGATCCCAGGGTCCTGGGATCAAGCCCCGCATTGCTCTCTCTGTTCAGCAAGGAGCCTGCTTCCCTCTCTCTCTCTCTGCCTGTCTCTCTGCCTACTTGTGATCTCTGTCAAATAAATAAGTAAAATCTCTAAAAATAAATAAATAAAAAAGAAAGCAAATATAAACCTACTCTGTAGATACTATACTGTATAAACAAGGAAACATAGTACCTTATCAATATATATTCTCTGCCCTCAAGCAGCCTCTATTTTAGATGGGGAAAACAAAACACGGAAATGCTCATATAACAGTATAAAGCCATAAAGGATTAAATGCCAAAGTATGTGGCATAGACATCTAACATTCAAAGGTCTTTTTTTGTGAGCTGAAGATTCTGTGAAGAAGGTAAACTGGAGTGGCCGGGCCACTAAAGTGGGATCTTCAGTAGTGCAAAGAAAAGAGGATTCCAGTATATTTTTGTTCATTCCACAAACAGTCACTGAGTGAGTACCTTCTGTGTGTCAGGTTCTGTTCTCGGCTCTGGAGATATGACAATGAGTGACAGAAAAGATCCCTGCACTCTGGAGCTTTAAAGGGCACTACACATGAGAGCCACGTTTTGAAGGAATGAGAAGAGCCTATCTCCCAAAAGTATGAAACTACATTGCTTAAATGCCTTACAAACAGGAGCCAATGCTGGCATCACGGTCGCTCTGACTTTCCAACAACGACAAACATACAGAAATGGCCGCCATGAAAAATTCAGTTAATTTTCATGTACTGTATTCTAAATGTTACATTGTTTGTAAAACACATCAAAGGGATATTCTCCATATTTCTGGATACAAATAACATACAAGAGATTTTAAACACATAGAGTTAATACTACTGGATTGATTTTCGTAACAGAGGCCATTGGAGGCCCAGTTCCTAAATTTTGCCCAAATGAAAAGCCTATTAATGCTGTGCTGTATACCCCTGAGCTTTGTCTCTACCCCCAATCCACACCCTTTTTCCTTTCTTCACTTGATCTATTAGCGGCTGCCCACAAATATCAAATATCTACTAGGAAAGTGCCTGAAGATGCATGTGGTGACAAGATGACAAGAATCTGTTAGTCACGATGGGTGGAAGTATTAACTCCAAAAGAAAATACGTGTGCATTTTCTTCTTCTTCTATCATTCCATCGAAGACAACTCTCTACTTATCCCCTCCCCAAAAGAAGGCCTGGAGGTAAACGAGCCCTCTTATAAATACTGACCGGCAAAGCATTCCCAATCTCTTCCTCTCCAATGACTGGGCCACTAGAATCAGGAGACAGGTTAAGTCCAATGTGCACTCATCACAAATAAGATGCATTTTTCCAAAACATCTCCCTTGTCCTCTCCAGTCCTTTTCATCTACTTCTACTCTCACAAGTTGCAAACTGTTAGACCTCACCATCACTCTCATCATTGTTATGCCTATACAAATCATTGTATTTTTGGAAACACAGTCAAAATAAACTTCTTGATTAAGGATGTTAAAACTGCTCAATTAAATCTAGTCAAAATGTTCACCTCTTAATGCACAATGTACTGGACTCCAAACTGCTGATGATATTAAAGGCAAAATAAAAAATTAGGTAGAGACCCCACAATGCAGATAATCTAACATTCTTAACATTTGTATACCCACAAATGTTAGACTCATCAACAAAGTAATAACCAATCCACTGGTTTTTATTTCCTTGGTTTGATATTGGAAAATTACTCTTCTTGTTTCATCATCATTCGTCGATCCCTAATTAGGAATGCCACTTAGAAAAAAATATGGTAGGAGGGAGACTTTCAGAAGGCCATTAGGGCTTCCCCAACATTTACCTTCTACCAATGTCCAAGAATAGCCTGTTCGTTGGGCGATGATGGTGTGTTATGGGAACTTGGATAAATGAGACACGGTGCTTTAGAAACTATCGAATACCCAAGTAAAGAGAATAATTGCAGTTCTATGCAATTTTAAAGACTTCTTCCAACTTAAAAACATATTAATTTACTCTATGAGTCATTTTATATTGCCAACACCCTTTTTCACAAAAGCAGAAACAGAAGTAATTAATAATATACATACTCCACATTTGGACCTATTCCAATCAAACCCATGTATTCAAAAATTTTTGAGCAACCTGTGCTTACACAAAAGTTATCCCAGAAGATTAAATGAGATAAAGCATGTACCATTTGGCACAGGCCCCACAAACAGGCAGTACTCAACATTATCCATTATTATTGTTCCTAATTTTCCAACTTCAGAGTCAAACTAAATGGTTATAAGGCATATATATGGCAATGTATATATAATACATAAACACTAACATGTATTAATACTATAAATAAAGCTAGTACCTTACTGTACCAAGCAATGCTCTCCAGACAAAGGTGAGCTTAATTTTAACAGAATGAGCCACAAGAAAAGGCAGAGAAAACTTGCTAAGGGATTTGGGCTAAATGTTAGCTCTTACCTCTGCTGATTAATTAAGACTACAACTTCTGTAAGGTCTAGGATGAATTATAATTAGCAGTCAGCTGACCCTAGAGAACTAGCTCAACATAAACAGTTAAGACCTCGAGCATGTGGACAAGTGACCATTTATTCCCAAGGTTGCTACCAACCACTGAAATCTGATTACTTCAACACTGATGCTGAAATCCTGCATAAATTCATTACCTCTCTTATGCTAGAAAACCTATTTCTCAAGTCCCTATACACACATTTTTTTTTTAAAGACACAAAAATCACTTCAACTGACAATACTGCAGCATCCTGGGCACATCCAGTTTTTAAAACACAACAGTCTCAGCCACGCAACATTTATTATGACAGAGGAAGTGGAGAGCATATGCTTTCTCAAGTTAGGTATCAAAGTAAATATTAAAAGTAATTCTTTGTCCTCATTACGGGAAAAAAAAAAAAAAAAGTCTTCGTGTTTCCCAGCTTAATCCCGATTCGTGGGACAATGCACATTCCCCCTCCCACGCTTTGAGTCACGCCCGGGCGCGCCGAAGTGGGGCGGGAAGAGGCACGGAACTCCCGGGTAATGACCTGCCCCCGCTACTTCTCGCCCGGTTTTGGCACACCACAGCTACACCCACGTGGACTTCCAGACGGGGCCGGCGAGACCCACCGCCAGCGCCGGCGCCCGGCGCTCCCGCCCGCCCAGCCCTACCCGCAGGGGGCTCCGGGCTCCGGCCGGGGGCTCGCGGAGGGCGGGGGGCGCGCCGGTGACGCGCCGCGAGGGGAGGGGGAAGGGAGCCCGGCTCCACTCACGCGCCCGGGGGCGGCACCGGAGCAGTCGCTGCGTCGCTCCCGTTCAAAAACTGAAAAGGGGGGCGGGGAGGGCGGGGGGAAAGACCTGGCTCCTCGTTTCATCCGGAAACCGGCGGGCCGGCAGGAAATGACGAAGGCAGAGGTCGTCCAGGTCCGTTCGGTAACCGGGCCCCGCGCGTCCGGCGAGACTCCGGGGGGAAAGAGCCCCGAGCGGAGCAGCCTGGCCGCGTGCCGCCTCCCGAGCCAGCAGCGTGAGTGGACCCGCGTCTCCGCGCCTCCCGGGCCCGAGGCGGGGCCGCGTCACCCGGCCCCGCCCCCCCGCCCGCGCGCCGCCCCTCCCCGCCCCGCCCTGCCGGGGCCTCGCGCGGGAGGGGGATGGGACCGCTGCCTGCCGCGCGTCCACGGACCGGGGCCGTGAGGCTCCTGCGCGTCTAGCCCGTGCCTCGAGCCTCTCAGGGTCGTAAGGAATAGTGCGGCCCCGAGTGCGGGAGATGCGGGCAATACACCGAAGCAGCCGCGTCGGCGACCCGGGGACGACTGCAGTTGAGCGCGAGTGTTTTCAGACCCCGCAGTGTTTCCGCAGCCTGCGAGCGGCGGAGGCGCAAAAGATGTCCCGGCGGCTCTGGGGGCTGCCTGTGGTCGCTTACTTGGAGGGGGTTATATTTTATACCCGCGCGACTGGAGTTCTCTCCGGGAGGAGCGGGTGTCGCAGAACCGGGGGCACGACTGGAGGGGTTCAGGCTTGGGTGTCAGTTACTTGTGACAACCCTAGCCTGTGCAACTTGGGGCAAGTTACGTAACCACCACTCCCACCTTCCCGGTTTCTCCTGTAAAATGGAACTTCATTGCCTCCCAGCAGAAATTCAGTATGTGGACTGCCCTACTCGTAAACCCACAAACTGCCTTCTTCCTCTTGCTTGAAGGCCTGTTACCTTGTACCCTTCTGATTTAGGGGCTCAAACCTTCAGTGTTTCAGAGGACAGAGAAAGGAAGTTACATTTACGCAGTGGATTGTGTTGTAAGGAACTATGTAAATGATTCTAATCCGAATTTGTATTAAGATAGCAAAGCTCTGAGAGACAAAAATGGCAACATTTAAGGCATAATGACAAGTGCTACACAATTTTAGAACCACCTAGATATGGAGTCAGGAACCTGAAATCAGGAAACGGATTTTAAAACTTATGATCTAATCACTTGGAATAATCACTTGGAAAATTTTCTCCTAGTTCTCAACCTAAAAGTTAATCAAACTAAAACTAACCCCTTAGTTGCATATTTTGGGAACTCTGTCTCTGGATACTAATGTTTTACTTGGGTCTTAATTCAGCTCATCCTAGAATTTCCTTACCGAAATTGTTCAAGCATTAGTGTCCAGGAAAAACATGTGAAAAAAGTTCAGTTTTCTGAAAAGAGCCCTCAATGACGATCTAGGCACATGGCTTGCTACCTTAGTGATCTTGCTGAAATATTAACTTCCCAGGAATGAATCACTGTAATGCCCATGGGCATTTTGCTTTAGAAGAAGGCTGTGGTGGTATGAAGTAACTACTTAGCAAGTATGTATGTGTGCACTTGGTTAGACTGTAGTGTGCTGGGAGGTGACAGTCATAGTTCAGGCCACATGTGGGCCATGGGTCTGTACTATGACTCCGGACAAGGCCATTCCTTATTCCTGGCAGTCTTGCAAAGTCGTGCCATTGGTCATGATGGAGGACTGGGCAGGAGAGACCTACCCTCAGTGCAGATCTTTCACAACTACAGTACTAAAAATAATTCAAGTGCGTATCCCTGGAACTGTGGAATGGGAGTGTCATTGCATACCAATGATGTTGTATAGTACATGTTGTTTCATTCATGTTAAAATTTTACCATTCTGGGTCAGTAGTAATTCAAAATCCTTCTCTAAATACTATTCAAGATAGACATATTTGTAGCAGGATGAAAACAAGCTCTGTAGGAATATACTACTTATTAAGTGGCCCATGAACAGAATTTTGTGAGAAATTGAAGCAAGAAATTAACCTGGCTCAGATCCATTCAGGTGTTAGAAAACACGTAGGAAACAATTCCATGATTTGTCAGGTAAAGGACTCCTGAAAAATGTTCTAGTGGCCATTGCTGTATGTCCCCTGTTTCTTCCTGAATTTAACAGCTCCCAATCCTGAAACCTACCACCCTTGTGGCATAATTGTCTGTGGCCTTTTGCAGGATCTCAAATCAGATATTCAAAGTCCTCTTTTTGCCCAAACACATTCGTTGTTGTTACTTTTCAGCACCAGCAAAATTCTAGAATCCATAAATCATAAAGATAATTATAGTCTCTTGTCTTCTAAAAGTTTCCATTTCTAAAATAGACTGATTACTTACTATGAATCATAATGTTACTTTCAGAGAAATTCTGGAGTTTAGTTTTAGGAAATAAGAATTAAAACTGTGAATATACCAAATCGCCCCATGTCTTCCACTCTCTCAAAAAAAAAATCTGTAGCCAGTCTTTCACATCAAGGAATTGGGTATGGTGTGATGTTTAAATAATATTTAGATCTTATATCTATAAATTTTTGATTTAAAGTAAATTCTGTTTTTACTAATACTTGGCTAATTTTCACAAGACCAATCTTTATATTCATCGGACATCAATAGGTCTTTTAAAGTTTTCACTCTCGACCTCAGTGTCTAGAGGGTAAGTTATATGATCATTTATGATACTCACTTTATCATAAATGAATACAATATGTCCCCAAACATCTGACAAAAATTTCAGATGTCAGAACAGGGAAAACATGCCACCTGGCCTAGGAGCAAACTTATGGGAGAATCTTATTCATTTTTTGCAGAGGTGAGCTATAAGAAAGAAAACAGACATTTCCCTTAATGCACACTTATTAACTTACTAAGCCAGATCTACATTACAGAACATTTTGGAGGCTTACAGGAGATTGGAAGGAATTTTTCTAGAGAAAAATTGCAAAACAATTTCTTGGACTTTTCAGATACTCTTTTTCTTGGAATTAGAAAATGACTGTCTTATTCCTGGAAACTATAGTACATTGATCACCTATCACTTGTTCAGTTTTTCTCTTTCTTATAGAATGTCTTAAAAATGCTTTTGGTTTTCTTTCACATAGTAGGTCATTTTACTTATTAGACTTACCTTTTATGTCCAACAGAAAGGAGGTATTTTCTCTTCAAGGAAAAATTCAACTAACTCTCAAACACAAAGAGGAAACCATTACTCTTGTACTTGCTACTTGATACACTGGCTCTTACCACTCTTATTTTCTGTGGAAATGTCCAAAGAATCCATTTCCTTGAATAGAAGTCACAGCTGTGTAAATAGCAAAAAGTAACTTTTTATCCCATAGCTTCTTTCAAGCGTATTTGTCCAGGAGGCCAAAACTAGATAAAGCTCCCAACATTTTCCACTTGCTGGAGAGGCCAGTGGAAGAGCATTGCGATGGCTGTCTTGTCTTTTCTAGGGTGCCATCATGAGCATGACAGGATATTTTTTAACATCACGGCCAGTTGTTTGGGTCTGTGTTTTAAAATACTTGGGTGCTTTTGGGCACCTGGGTGGCTCAGTCGGTTAAGGGTCTGCCTTCAGTTCAGATCATGATCCCAGGGTCTTGGGATCAAGTCCTATATCAGACTCCCTGCTCTCCCTGCTTGTGCTCTCTCTGTCAAATGAATAAATAAAATATTTTGGTACTTTCATCTGGGTGATAGTTACAGTTCAGAAACTGTAACATTTCAACCATATATCCTTTTTGTTATCTTTTCGTAATTGGGGTTTGTTTTTTTTTTAAAGATTTTATTTATTTATTTGTCAGAGAGAGCGAGCACAGGCAGACAGAGTGGCAGACAGAGGCAGAGGGAGAAGCAGGCTCCCCACCGAGCAAGGAGCCCGATGTGGGACTCGATCCCAGGATGCTGGGATCGTGACCTGAGCCGAAGGCAGCTGCTTAACCAACTGAGCCACCCAGGCGTCCCTGTAATTGGGTTTTTAAACTCCAGTTTTCACCTTCACGCAGAAAATGTTTCAAAATCAAAAATAAGGGGAAATATGTTACACGCCCTAGTTATGTAGGCCAGGAGTTGGCAAACTTTTTCTTAAAGGGCCAGGTGGTAAATATTTTTGGCTTCAAGGGCTGGGAAGCAAAAAGCAAGGATATTATACAGGTACATTTTACATTTTAATCATTTAAAATGTATGTTTAGAAATGTAAAACCATCCCTAGCCCCTGGGCCATCCAAAAGCAGGTGGCAGGCTGGAGTTGGCCAGCAGGCCTTATGTTTGCCAGCCCCTCTGCAAACGGTCTTACCAGCACTAACAGAAACCCTACTCTCTTCTCTTTCTTCCAGCCCCATGCCTGGAGGTTACGGGGTGATGGGTGACGATGGCTCTATGGATTATAGCGTTCACGAGGCCTGGAACGAAGCCACCAATGTTTACTTGGTAGTGATCCTTGTTAGCTTTGTTCTCTTCATGTATGCCAAGAGGTAATTGTTTTAGTATTTCAGGGTTGAAAAGAAAATGGGCGTTTCAAAAGTTGACATGTTTGTTCCAAATTAAATGTACACAAATAATTTCATCAGTATTTTTGTTCCTGCTGGGGAAGTACTGTCTCCTCGGGTCTGTTCTCGAGCTCTGGATGCCAGTTTGGCTTTGAAGAGCCCATTGCTTTAAGATTTGGAGATTTAAGTCCAGCTCTGGGCACCCTGACCGGCTTTATATTATATATATTACATACATTAAATATATAACATACTTTATATATGTGTGTGTGTATATATACATACACACATACATACACATATACACATATATTATATTTCTAATATAGCTCTGTTCGATCATCCAGCCTGGGTTCACTGTCCCTGAAATGCAGAAACTCAAATTCCTATGTTTTTAGCAATTCTCTCCTCACACATTTTAAGCTTTCCCTTCTGATTCTTGTACACAACCGTATGATAGCACTTACTGAATTATAATGGTATTATCTGACGACTTGTCTGTCCCTTCCACAAAAACTCCAGTCCCTTCAGAACAAGGACTTTGACCTTTAACCTTCGTGTCCCTGGCATGCCACATAGTGTAAATCCTCAATAAATATTTCCTGCTTTAATTCCAGGTGTTGTAGCATAATTTATTCTTTTCCATACTCTCTGGCTCCTTTCTTTTAAATGCCAAAAAAAAAAAAAAAAAGGTGGTGCTTTGAAGAAGAAAGGCAGTTTTAGTTGGATGGAGTCACTTCTCCTTATAGCCACATGCTTCTTGGTATTCTTTACCAAGGTTAGAAAAGCATTAGATCGTTCAGAGTAATTAGTAATTGAGAAATAATTGATGTTTGGCCTGGGTAGCTCCTGCTCTCAGACAGGCAGTTTTGCCCTTCTGGGCCACATGACCCACCTACCCCCCACCCTCCCGCCTCCCGCCCCATCCGATCGTCTGGCCCATTGGCAGTCTGGCCACGGGGGTGGCTGAGAGAAGGCTCCACAGGTAACAGCTTTTCTCCAAAAATAGCCACCACTTCCTCCCTACCATCCTGTTTTAAAAACAGAGAGACACTGTTATTGATTTTAAGTAGATGGATCGACTTAGTCCGTGCTATTGTATTTAAGAAATACAGTGATTCATTATTTTCCAAAATTAAGATCTACTCACATTCTGTTTATTCTCTAACCCAGTAATTTAGCTTTATTTGGATGACACCAGAGGGAGGAGAAAAATAAGATATTTTCTAGTTGGTGCATTTTGCCATAGAATACTTGATTTTTGGAAGGGTACAGGAGTAGAAGCACAGTGGAGGTACGTAACTTTGTTGTATGAAGTGGCTGTGTTCAGCTTTCTTCAATTTCTTCGAGCTCTGTGGCCTTACACATATAATTTCATACTTTTTAGTTAAGGGAAGAACACTGGAGCCAAAGAAGCATCTCACAGAGACAAAAGAGAAGATGAGCTCATTGTTACTTAAGTCCTTTTAACGTAGCTTCTGATTACTATGGTCCTGAGTCCATTACACACCTGTAGCTATTAATATAAATCTCTCTTTCGTATTGGTTTTGTGTTGCAGGAATAAAAGGAAAATTATGAGGATATTCAGTGTGCCACCTACAGCAGAAACTTTATCAGAGCCCAGCTTTTATGACACAATGAGCAAAATCCGTTTAAGACAACAACTGGAAATGTATTCCATCTGTAAGTATATTCTTTGTTGAATGGAGGCATGTTTAAAAATAGATTTTTTGGAATTGAATTCAATTAGCAAAAATTATCAGAAAGAATTGGTAATGAAAACTTAGTGCCTCTTTTAGATGCTCAGCGCAATATTAGCAAAGGCAGATCTGCTGTAAATTTGATGCTTCAGGACCCTTTGCCTGTATGGGGCCTATGCAGGACCCTGAGAATAGCCCTAGAAATGTGCTCATATGATGATATTTTTATAAATTTTGCAAAAATTCAGTATTTGAACCATCAGTTAAGACTGCTGTCTCTGCCTGTTCCAGTTTGCCCTCTTCTGCACTTCCCCTCATGTGGAGTAGCACTGAAGAAACCAAGAGCATTTGGGGATCTGGTTGAGGTTGAGTTGGACCCGCTTTGGTTTGGGTTTGAATTTTGTATTTGTGGAGTTTGCAGGCATTTCCATTAGAACTGAATCACTGCAAGCAAAGTAAGAATGACTTGCAGGGGTGTCCGGGTGGCTCATGCTGTTAAGCCTCCAACTCTTGATCTCAGTTCAGGTCTTGACCTCAGGATCATGAATTCAACCCTTGCACTGAGCTCCATGCTAGGCATGAAGCCTACTTAAAACAACAACAACAACAAACAAAACAAAACAAAATCCAACAGCTTACAAGAATATGGCATGTGATATCAATGTGCAAGGCCAGAGTTCATGTCTTAATATGTCAGATAGTACTGAACACTATGAGTATGTATGTCAGGGACAAGAAATAAAGTTTAAAATATATGGAACCAGAATGAATTGTACACCTAAGCCACAGCCTTTTATGCCACTATTTAAAAGAATGAGTTGTGGTTGGGCGCCTGCGGTTGGGTGGTTTAGTTGGTTAAGTGTCTGCCTTCAGCTCAGGTCATGATCTCAGGGTCCTGGGATCAAGCCCCACAATGGGCTCCCTGCTCAGTGGGGAGTCTGCTACCCCCTCTTCTTCTGCCCCTCCCCTCTGCTCATGCATGCTCTCTCCCTCTCACTCTCTATCTCAAATAAATAAAAATCTTTTTAAAAGATTAAAAATTTTAAAAAAAGAAAGAGTAGTAGTTTCCAAGGTGTATTACGAAGTGAGAAGAGCAAGATAAAATAGTATATATGCCAGGATGCTACTCTTTTAAAATCAAATCACCAAAATATCCCTTGTGTTATCTATGTGTAATATAAATGTTCTATGTAACTATGGAAGCATGGAAGAAGGCTTGGAAAGATACGTGTCAGATTATTAACGTACATTACCTTGTGGGACTGTGTGGGATTTAAGGGGAAAAGACTGGACATTTTTAAAAGACGTCTACAGTAAAAAGTCAGATGTGTGTGCACGTGTGTGTGTGTGTGCATAGAAAGAAGGAAGAAAGGATGATCACCCAAGATATCACTAGTATATATCTTGGATGGAATGGAATTTTAGGTGAAAAATAGAAAATAGGAAAATGAAATATAATTTCTTTATTTTTTTATAAACATATAATGTATTATTAGCCCCAGGGGTACAGGTCTGTGAATCACCAGGTTTACACACTTCCCGGCACTCACCATAGCACATACCCTCCCCAAAATGAAATATAATTTCATCTAAAAAAAATAGGAAAATAGAAAATGTGTGTACACATATGTATGTACATATATCCATATCATACTATCATATGTGTATACACATATGTATATACATATACACATATCTTTAAATAAATAAAGATTTTATTTATTTATTTGACACAGAGAGAGAGAGATCACAAGTAGGCAGAGAGGCAGGCAGAGAGAGAGGGTGAAGCAGGCTCCCTGCTGAGCAGAGAGCCCGATGTGGGACTCCATCCCAGGACCCAGGATCATGACCTGAGCTAAAGGCAGAGGGTTAACCCACTGAGCCACTCAGGCTCCCTAGAACTTCTAAAGTCTTAAGCACAAATTTTACCTTAACTAGTGACAGCAGTTCCTTTAGGGGAAGGAACTGGGTGGGTAGCTGCAGGACTGATTAGGTAGGAGGGAGATACACTTTTTACTGTTTCCTTTGTTCCTTTTGCATTTTGTACCATCCACATATGTTACCAGTTCAAAATAAGAAGTAAAATTTAACATAGCAGCATTATCTCAATAGCCAAAAGGCGGAAACAACCTAAGTGTCTGTGACAGATAGGTAACATATGGTAGAAAAATACAGTCGGATGTTATTCAGTCTTCAAGAGGAAGGAAATTCTGACACATGGTATAGCACAGTTGAACCTGAGGACATTATGCTTCACAATTATTCTTATGAAGACAAATAAGCAAGTCACAAAAGAACACATATTTTACTTATATGAGGCAAATTCGCAGAGATGGAAGGTAGAATGGTGGTTGCTAGAGACCTGGGGAACAAGGAGTGGGGAGTTCTTGTTTCATGGGTGTGGAGGTCAGTTTGGGCTGATGGGAAGAGTTCTGTGGATGGCCAGTGGTGATGGTTGCACAGCACTGTGAACTGTACACTTAGAAATAGTTACAAATGCAATATTTGTGTGTATTTTACCATAATAAGAAAAGTTCCTTAAAAAAATTTAAATACTAAAAAATAAATGTAGAGCCAGAAGCTCTATATGGAAAATTATAAAACATTAAGTTTCCATGCATGCCCAGTCAAAACGAAGTTATTTCCCAGCAGTAATACACTCAATAACATAGTCTATACTATTATAAGCCAAGTATAGAGGTTTTTTTCTTCTTTGATGGCAATGCCATAAAATATAACTTATCAGAATCCCTGTGTTTATAAGGTGTGCTAGTTCGCTGCTGCTGCTGTAACAAATTACTGAAAATCCTGTAGCTTCAAACATCGCAAATGTGTGATCTTACAGTTTTGTAGTGTAGAAGTCCTACAACAGTCTGAAACCAAGGTGTCAGCAGAGCCCTCTTTCCGGAGGTTCTAGAAGAGAGTCTGTAACTTTGCCTTTTCCAGCTTCTAGAGGCCACCCACATTCCTCTGCCTCCATCTTGGGAGCCGGCAGCATTTAATCTTTCTGATCATTCTTCCCTTTTTTTGTAGTCTTTCTCTGCACTCAGGAAAGTGTCTCTGATTTTTGAGGTCCATGTGATTAGGCTAGGCCAGATAATACAGGCTACTCTCTCCCTCACAAGGTCCTTACCTTAATCACATCTCCAAAGTCCTGTTTGCCCTATAAAGTAACATATTCATAGATTCTGGGGACAAGGATGCAAACATCTTTAGAAGCCATTTTTCTTATAAATAGTATATGTGTGGGGCGCCTGGGTGGCTCAGTCGTTAAGCAGCTGCCTTCAGCTCAGGTCGTTATCCCAAGGTCCTGGGATCAAGCCCCCCACCAGTCTCCGTGCTCTGCGGGGAGCCTGCTTCTCCCTCTCCCACTCCCCCTGCTTGTTTTCCCTCTCTCACTGTGTCTTCCTCTGTCAAATAAATAAGTAAAATCTTTAAATAAATAGATATTGTATGTGTGGATTTGCACATTTTATGAATTCCCTCACAGTGGCTCATTCTTAGTGTTTGTGACTTATCTAGTCCTAACAGTCTGGCAGTTCAAGAGGAAATAACAAAAAAATTCTTTTTCTTAAAGAGGATTCCCAAAATTGTATAAACTTTAGGCCACAAAAATTTGGATGCACCCTGAGTAGAATAAATAAATAGTATCTCTTTCTTGGCTAGTAAAAACTTAGGAGTGTGAAAGTTTTAACTCTAGGCAGGGAACGACATTCACAAAGATTTTAACTCCATACTTTGTCTAGTTGCAGGTTAAAACCATTCTTCTTCAATAAACATTTCTCAGAAGTACAGAAAGAATACAAAGTGCCTATCTGTTTTTCTTCTAGTTTATATTAATGACAGCATTCAATAATAAGTCTCTTAGACTCAAAAGTTGAAATACAAATTCCTTATGATGTGGACAAAGGTATTATTAACTTAACCTTAAGGTGGAAGTGGGAGATAAGAAAAAAGGAAATTATAAAATGTTAATTTAACTTGGGGTGCCTGGATGGCTCAGTCGGATAAGTATCCGACTGTTGATTTTGGCTCAGGTCATGATCTCAAGGTTGTGAGATCAAGCCCCACATCAGGCTCCACGCCCAGTGCATTCTGCTTGCCCCTCTCCCTCTGCTCCTCTCCCCTCCCTCCCCCCAACTCATGCACATACACTCTCTCTCAAATAAATAAACAAAATCTTATTTTAAAATGTTAATTTTAATAGCTTAATTAAAAAATTATTTTAGGGGCACCTGGGTGGCTCAGTGGCCTCTGCCTTTGGCTCAGGTCATGATCCCAGGGTCCTGGGATGGAGCCCTGCATCGGGCTCTCTGCTCAGCAGGGAGCCTCCTTCCTCCTCTCTCTCCCTGCCTGCCTCTCTGCCTCCTTGTAATCTCTGTCTGTCAAATAAATAAAATAAAATCTTTAAAAAAATTTTTTAAAGCTCTGAATAATCTTGATATACAAATAATATATAAAAATGGATATCAGCAGTATTGAGAAATGAGAGGATCATAAAATATAATAAATTTTCTCTAATAAAAAATTATTTAATTCAAAGCTAATTCTTTACTGAGAATCATGACTTGACTGATTTAATGTTAGCTAATAATTTTTTTTTACTTTTTATTAATTTTATCTTTCTTTTGTTGTTGTTTTTTGTTTTGCTTTTGAATAGCAAGGAAGTATGACTATCAGCAGCCACAAAACCAAGCTGACAGCGTGCAACTCTCATTGGAATGAAATCACAGAAAACGAACAACATAAGTAATGGTTCAGCAGTCTGGTAGTAAGCTCCTAAATATACTAAATCATGAACAGCATTTTTTTTTTTTAAACCCTATGTCCCTAAAATCACTTCACTTGTCATTTCTCCCCAGTTTTATTTTTCTTTTCAAAATTACATCACCAAGCCATTTATTATACCAAAAAAGGGAGAAGGAGAAACAGGGGAAGCACAGACTATAAGCAGGGATGGTGATTTTACCTTGTGAAGACCTTTTATTTCTTCAGGATACAGTCAGTGAGGAATAGAAATACATCTTTGGAAGTGACACTCTGGAGAGTATCCCACTGTGATTTAAACATTTTTGTGAAATTCAAAAGTAAAAATCCAGTCCTTGGAAGAATATCATCCTCTTCAGTCGTATTCTGTGGTGAATGTAATACAGGAAGTGGACACATTTGTGTTCTTCTCACTGCTGTCCTTACTGCGCTTTAATTGAACGATCTTCGCAGCTTCCCAACTTGTGCAGGAGACTGTCTTTTCTACTGTCTGCTAATTGTGGAAGCTTTCTGTGATTGGAATGTTTTCCCAGGAGCTTGTTTGCTTTTTTTTTTTTTTTTAATCCCCCAGTTTCATTCCTATTAGAACAGTCTTCTTTGGACCATGCTGGAGGCATGCCGCTGAATAATATACACCTGTGTACTGGTGTTGGCAACTTGCTTCTTGGCCATGTAACTCTCAAGTTTAATGTAACTGGTTCCTTACCTTTTCTATTCTAGCATAATTAAACTTCCCTGAAAACTGTCCTATCTTGTACCGTACATTGAAATGTTTTTACCTAGTTTTTCAAGTTTATTTAAATAAAAGTTGGTGGGAGGTAGTGGCCGGGAAATTTACCTGTCCCCATCACTGTCGTAGAATTAGTTTTTGAATCAAAGCTCGTCTTAATTTTAAGAGTTAGTGTTAATATTTCAAGGATTGTTTCCTTTTCCCTTTATAATTATGAAGTAAAGAACATAAATTTTAAATGGAAAGGTTTAGACCAAATAAAATTATGGAGGGAAATTGCATTTGCTTTTAAATTTTATTACTCAAAAATGTCTTTCTTGTACAAGGTGAATTGTTGACCAAATGGAATAACTCTTTCTTGACTCACAGAAGGGTTTGAATGCACTACCAATACATACACTGAAAAACTGACTTCAGGACTGTAAGCAGTTAAAATTATGGGCAGGAGGTCGCAGAGCGGCAAGGAGACAATCTTCTTAAACTCTGCTTTGCTCTTGGGAAAACCACTTTATATTTCTGTGAACAGAAACTGTAATCAGGAGCAGGAGCAGTTTCCTTGTATCACTGACATGTTGCACAATCTGGACAAATTACAAAAACTGACCATCTCAGATGATCTGTAAAAATCGTGTACATAAGTAAATGTAAGTCCCAGTGAAATTGACTGTGGTTTGTTTTCGGTTTGCCTCTACTAGCTACAGTCAAAACCAAAAGGTGGTAGATCCTTTGGTGAGCATCAAACCTTGGCAAGGGAGAGGATGAATTCCTCCTCATTTTTTCTCTAAAGCCAACTGATGGGAATCACACCCCAACCCCCCACCGGCAGGAACAACAGCGAGTCTGCCTTTGAAGCTGCTTCTCTGCTTCAACAGCTGAGCTGGGAAAGGGCTGGAAGGCCTGCAGCCACACTTCAAAGCCACACCAGCTGATAGTACTGCTTCTCCTCTCCCTACCCCCAGCCCACTCACCCAAGGGTTCAGTGGAACTATTTTCTTTGGAAGAAAACTGGAATGACTAATAAACTGGTAACTAACACTTGTGTTCTCCTTTTCCTCGTTTCTTCTCTTTTTAACGCATAAGATCTTCAGCAGGAAGCACTGGTGAGCCTCTCCTGGTGTCCGGCTTCATGGTGGTAAATCACTGGGTGTTTAGCCAGCGCCGGCTAGGCCAGCCGCACTAAAGGAATAAGCTAGCCTCCAGAGGGCACAGGTGTTTGTTATTGATCTATACAGGTGGAAGTCTTTATGATTCATAAATGAAATGCAGAGTTGATCATGAAATTGCTGTAATGTCAGAACTATTTTAAGGCTGGAGAAGAAATAGATAAAATTATTGTAATAAAAATCATTTCTGTGGCTAAGAATACATTTAACTTAGAAAATACAATTAAAGGGGGAAGGGGCAAAAGTATATTTTGCGGAGCCAAGTACTTCATTCAACAAGCTGTTGTGGCGTATAGACTGTGCTAGCTGTCTGTGATCTAGAGGCTATTCTAGTCTAGTAATAGAATCAGAACAGGAATAGGGGCTGAAAAACCAAATGGAAATAGAAAGGACACTTGGCTCACCTCCAGCCGTATGCAAAACCATGAGCATCACAAAGTGGGAACTCAAGCCTAGTCTTAAATCTGTTTCCCACTGGACGCCCCCCCCCCGCCATTAAAGCTAGAGCCAAACTTATACAAAACTATAAGGCAAGAAAAATATCCCACTCCTCTTTTTGTCCCTCTTCAGCCTCCTGCAAGTCAATGCGCAGCACAGCCTTGAATGAGGATGTGAGAGTAAGGATGAGGCAAGAGGTTCCAGAACCAAGGGGGTGAGCCCTACAAACTTCCAACGCACATATGGAAACAGCAGCAGCTCCCTCCTGTCCTTGACCTCTCACCCCAAAATAAATGAGTGGCATTTAGCTTTGGATTTCATACTGATGTATTCTCCACCTTTATTTTACTCAGGAATAGTAAAAAACGAAAGCCAATGATATAGACTAGTAACATTCCACATTCCAGGTAGGAAGGGGAGATAAATCCGAGGGAGGCTGCTCACTGTCCAGGCTTACTGGTAGTAGTCTAGCCCCCAGTGTGATGCTGAAGGCCCACTGTGTTCCCTTTTATTTTTGATGTTTCTAGTTCCGGAGTTTCTTCTCTTCCAGAGAAACTACAGAGGTTTCGCTGTAAGGAGTGGCTCTCCATTGCAGGGATTTTTAGGAAAAACATTTTGACACATTCCAAACTAGCTGAAGAAAGTTGGGTTTAGTTTTGTTTTGTTTTGTTTCCTAGTTTCAGGGGTAGAATTTAGTGATTCATAGTTAAATATAACACCCAGTGCTCATCTATCAAGTGCCCTCCTTAATGCCCATCACCAATTATCCCTTCCCCTCCCCACCAACCTCCCCTCCAGCAACCCTCCATGTATTTCCTAGAGTTAGGTTTTTTATGGTTTGTCCTACAAATCAAAACCACAATGAGGTATCAGTTCACATGGTCAGAATGGGTAAAATTAACATGTCAAGAAACAGCAGATGGAGGGGAATCTTCTTACATTCTTGGTGGGAATGCAAACTGGTGCAGCCATTCTGGGAAACGTTATGGAGGCTCCACAAAAAGTTGAAAATAGACCTACCCTATGACCCAGCAGTGGCAATACTGGGTATTTGTCCAAAAGATGCAAATATAGTGATTCAAAAACACCCAACTGTTTATAGCAGCAATGTCCACGATAGCCCAACTATGGAAAGAGCCCAGATATCCATTGACAGATGAATGCATAAAGAAGAGGTGATATATATATATATATATATATATATGAAAAACTTTATATATATATATAACTTTATATATATAAAACTCAACCATAAAAAAAAAAAGATCTTGCCATTTGCAAAGACATGGATGGAGCTAAAGGGTATTATGCTAAACGAAATAACTCAATCAGAGAAAGACAGTTATATGATTTCACTCATGTGGAATTTAAGAAACAAAACATGGAAATAGGGGAAGGGAAGGAAAAATAAAATAAGATGAAAACAGAGAGGGAAGTTTTTAACTGCAACCAACTGCTGGTTTGTTAAACTTAACTGAAAATGCATCTGGCCTCAGAAATCGGAATTTCTTAAAAAAATGCACCATATAAAGGTAAGGTATTTATGACAGAACAAGTAAGTATATGTTTAACGTATTCATTTGGGGGGAAGTGATTGCAAGTATCTCTGAGTAACATTTTATTCTGAGATTTAGAAAACTAGGCCCATTCAAGTGACTACAATCTAATACAATTCTTAGATCTTAAAAGCTTTCTAGCACCTAGTATTAGCATAATTACTAGCCCAAAGTAAATGCCTGGTAAATACTTGCTGAATTAATTAATTTGCTTGTAACAATTTGTAGAATTGATGTTTCATTTTTCATGTTTTTGAAAAGTATTCTGCATCTAGTTCTGCTTCTAGTAATGGAAGAGTAATTGTATAAGTCTAACTTACAGATAATGATTATGAGTTCACAACAAAACATAAAAAACAACTATTTGAAGGTAACAATAAACAGACAAACCAGAAGGAAAATGACCTTTGAAAGAAAAGACCGTTGGTTGTGTGTTTGTGTGGGTTTTTTGCCTGAAGGTATTTCCCAGTCCAATAGCTGAGACAGCTAGAACTCAAGTGGAAAGCTACAGTGAAATTGGTTTGAGGACAGAGTTCAGGGCTTCTGGAGAGACTGGAAAGTGAGAAGGAACATCACAGAAAGAAAAGAACCACAGAAGGGGGAACTCCAGAAGCTGCATATAAATACTGACAAGTCCTTGACTAATCCCTGAACTACAAATCTACAATGAGAGACTGTGGCAGAAAGGAGCCTGGCAGAAAATAAACAGCTAAGAAACTGAAAGAAATAAGCAGAGTCCTCAGCTGCTAGGACAAAAAGACACTTTTCAGAGGAAGATAACAGAATGTAGAATCTCTGTACCATATCATCCACAATGTCTAATATACACTAAAATAATTACAGGAATGAGAACAACAGGAAAGTGAGATCCACAATCAAGAAAAGAGATGGGACAATGTGGTCCATAGTCAAGACAAAAATAGTCCATATAAACTGACTCCAAGACAAACCAGATGTTGAATTAGCAGACAAGGACTTTAGCTATTCACATATGTTTAGATAAATGAAATTGAAAGGCTTTCTCAGTAGCAGATTTGCTGTACAAGAAATACTAAGGGAAGTTCTTTGGGCAAGAGAGAAATGATAGCAGACAGAAACTCAACATATTGAACAGTCAGGGAGACACAATGATAGTGCTTTTACCAAATGAAGATAAAGAATAGATAGAAGTTTCTTGTGCTATTAGGCCTTTTCTATAAGCTTGAAGGTTTTTTTTAATTATAGAAAAATATTTGTAAGTCAATTTCTTGGTAAATCAGATTCTTTTCTGTGCGTGTCATACCCTTAAAAAGAAGTGAAGGAATTTCGCAGAGCTGAAGATCAAGCATCTGAGGAAGAAGTTTGCTCAAAAGATGCTTCGAAAGGCAAGGAGGAAGCTTATCTACGAGAAAGCTAAGCATTATCACAAGGAATATGGACAGATGTACAGAACTGAGATTCGGATGGCGAGGATGGCAAGAAGAGCTGGCAACTTCTACGTACCTGCGGAACGCAAGTTGGCATTTGTCATCGGGATCAGAGGTATCAGTGGTGTGAGCCCAAAGGTTCGAAAGGTATTGCAGCTTCTTTGCCTCTGTCAAATCTTCAGTGGCACCTTTGTTAAGCTCAACAAGGCTTCAGTTAACATGTTAAGGATTGTGGAACCATACATAGCATGGGGGTACCCTAACCTGAAGTCAGTGAATGAATTGATCTACAAGCGTGGTTATGGCAAAATCAACAAGAAGCGAATTGCCCTGACAGGTAACACATTGATTGCCTGATCTCTTGGTAAATATGGCATCATCTGCATGGAGGATCTGATTCACGAGATCTATACTGTTGGAAACGTTTCAAAGAGGCAAACAACTTTTTATGGCCCTTCAAATTATCTTCTCCACGAGGGGGAATGAAGAAAAAGACCACCCATTTTGTGGAAGGTGGAGATGCTGGCGACAGGGAAGACCAGATCAATAGGCTTATTCAAAGAATGAACTAAGGTATCTACCATGATTATTTTTGTAATCGGGCCAGTTAATAAAGGACTACTCTCAAATGGAAAAAAAAAATTATTGGCAAAACTGAAAAACAGACAAGGTGTCCAAAGGGCTCTGAGACATGCTTCTTTCTTCTCTACTTCATCCCACAGCACTCGATATTCTGTTCTCCATCAAAATCTACTGCTAAGATAGAAGCTAATACACACTTCCACAAAGGAATAAATGGCTGATAACAATTAAAATGTTACTTCTCATAGGGCATTTGTTCTGCATTTTAACCGAGTCTTTAACTGGAGAGATATGAAGATTTCAGACATTACAGAGCAGTGGTAATTTTTAGGGATAAGAGGTTTTATGGCCTCTTATGACCTCATATCATACAAGCCAGTAGCTAAACTCTGCCTATTCATTTGTCTACCATTTCCAATTCTGTCCTCCTCCATCATTTTGGTTTAGCAATCAGAATTCACCTTTTCCCCATCAAAATTGTTAAATGCATTGGAAATCCTAAAATATATATATATATGTATATATATATATATATATCTGTCAACAAAACAGGGCATAGTCAACTCTCCTTTATTGTCGCATCTCTGTAAGGTAACAAGATAGCTGATAACAGCTAATGATCTTTTTTTAATAAGATTTTATTTATTTATTTGGCAGACAGAGATCACAAGTAGGGAGAGAGGCAGACAGAGAGAGGAAGAAGCAGGGTCCCCACCGAGCAGAGAGCCCGATGCGGGGCTCGATCCTAGGACCCTGGGATCATGACCTGAGCCGAAGGCAGAGGCTTTAACCCACCAAGCCATCCAGGCACCCCCCCCACTTTTTTTTTTTTTTAAAGATTTTAATAGCTAATGATCTTTTGAGTACTGTTTTACAAATGAGCCAAAGTGAACAATGTGAATGATTCTCCCAGTTCTGAACCTTGACAATATTGAGAAATGTGAAGATTGGATGGGAAGAAGTATCTCGAAGGGCAAACAGGAGAGGTTGAAGGCAGGTACATAAAAGGGCAATTTCTGACAAATGGCTGTGTTTATTAATACTTTTTTTAAACTTAGGACTGTTTTTTAAAAAACAGCACAGATACAAGTAATCACTGACTGAGTTCCTTTTCTCTAGTGTCAACTTTTTTCTTTATCTACTAGAGTATCTTTCAATACTAGGTGTTTAACAAATATTTACTTAATCAGATCAGATCAAATCCAGTGTTGTGCTATCCCAGGAAGGAGTCAGGCCTGGGGAATAACAGTTTTGAAAGTTTTTTTTTATTTTTCCAGTGCAACAGAGGGCTCTTTCTAGAAGTCCAGTGTACTTTGTGAAAGTGGTTAAACCCCAACAACATATCTTGTTTTATTTTTTATTTTATTTATTTATTTTTATTTTATTATTATTATTTTTTAGTGGCTTCAAACAACAAATGTGACCCCACGGTTAAAGGGTTCAAGAATGTGGCTCCGGGTCTCTCATGAAGTTGCAGTGAGGAAGGGGCTGCATTCAGCTGAGGCTTCAGAGGCTGCTTCCAAGATGACTCCCTCACATGACTGTTGGCGGGAGACCTCAGTGCTTTGCCATGTGGGCTGTATATATTAATATCCTCCATAAAGCAAAAAGGAGGATGGGTTTTTTTCTTCACAATCTTTCAGAACACAATATATCATATATATTTCAAGCATTACAATGTCTTAAAAATAAATAATTATTTTTCAAGGGTCTCCTCGGTGGCTCAGTCAGTTAGGCATCTGACTCTTGATTTGGGCTCGGGTCATGATCTTGGGAGTTCCGGGACTGAGCTCTGCCTTGGGCTCACCGCTCAGCGGGGAGTGTGCTTGCCTTCCTCTCCCTCTGCCCCTTCCCCTGCTGCACACTCTCTCGCTCTCTCTCTCAAATAAATAAATAAATCTTTTAAAAAAATTTTTAGCAATTAAACCTCAATTAATTACACCAGTGAAAGTGGTTACATGGAAAATACAAAAAAGCAAACAATCTACAAATGTTAACTTTTGTTTATTTATTTTTTTAAAGATTTTATTTATTTGACAAACACAGATCACAAATAGGCAGAGAGGCAGACAGAGAGAAAGGGGGAAGCAGGCTCCCTGCTGAGCGGAGAGCCAGACATGGGGCTCGATCCCAGGACCCTGAGATCATGACCTGAGCCAAAGGCAGAGGCTTAACCCACTGAGCCACCCAGGCGCCCCACTTTTATTTATTTTTATACATATGCCTTTCCAAATTGATTTCCCTACACCAGTATTTTAATTAGTTTGCAATTTTGTAAATTCATTACACCTAATGATAATGAACAGCAAGTGCACAGCTATCTGAATTCCGAAGGGAAGGCAGCTGGCCTGGGACTGGGACAAAGTTGCAGCTAATCTACAAATTCACCAGTTGGTATTCAGACAATCCTGAGGGGACCAGTTCTGCTTTCTGAAAGCATGGACCTGGCGTAAGAGATTGTTTTTACAAATTAATTTCTTCTCTTGTTATATTCAAAGCTAGCAAATTACCACAGCAGCACATCTTTCAATGGTGACTTAAGTCACCATCTTCCACAATCTCTAGTTCTTAAGCAAGACTGAACATGTGGTTACTGTCTTGTATATCAGCAAAACATCAATCAACAAAATATTGTTGATTAGAAATCAGTTATGTGGGAGGAACTATGTCAACAGTACAGAACATTGTGCGGATGCTGGCCTGGCTAATTGCAGCCAAAAGTTAGGCACACTTTTTGGGTCCTCACTGCTCTTACCAAAAATCTCTGGGAAAGCAGTTGCTTCCTTTCTTCCGTGAGACTTTTGACCATCAGAGTTCAGCTTCTCTTTTCATCTTCAACACCTGTGAGGTCTTCTGCAGTGGACTGGAGATTGGGTTTTAGAAACACCTGTTCCGAGGACGGGTTTTCATTTCTCTACAAATTATACATGAATAAAAGTGGCTGGAAAATTACTTAAAATTTGCTTATTTACTTGCATTCTAACCTCCCTTAAGGTTTTGGATGTTTCTGGCTACTTCTTAAATGCCTTGCTTAATGGTCTGTGGCCAATTGCCATGGTGAAAGAGAATTAATAACAATTCTTCTATTAACTTAATACTTGTAAAACATACCCTTTCTTTGTTTATTAAAAAAAAAAGATCCTGGCAAATCTCGTCTGCTTTAAAAGGATTAAACAATTTTTAGAAACACTAGTCTGTATTTAGAGCCATGGATTTCAGCTCTATGTGTAAATTTCAGCTGAATGTGTTACCCACCCTATGACAAATGCAGACACAGTTCTGTTCACGGGCGGCGCTGACTGAGCTTGACATTGGCTTTTTCAAGCTGTTTGAGTGTAAATTTAGCTTGAAACAATTCTGAATGGAGTGAAGTCACTTCATGGTCCAAATAATCTTTTTTTTTCTTTAGAACTCTATTATACCTAGTCATTTTAGGCCAATCAAAAGGATCTAGTTCATCCTTCTCCCAAGAAGTTACAATAAAATTTGAATTTGATTTTGTTTGTATAAAGTCCCACTTATTACCAAGGCAACTCTACATTTTTTATGTTTCCAGACAACTTTAAAAGCACCAATATAGATTAAAAAATGAACTAGGTAACAGTTTAGTTAATAGAACACAGAATTTGAAACCTAAGTTCCAGCCTTGTTTTGTTCAGGGCTGTTTTTATCTGAATTTGAGCATATCATTAACCTTACTAGGCCCCAATTTGTTAAATGGGAATAAGACTGCCTTTACCCCAAGGATGGTCATATTCTTAATGATATGATACCTGAGCCCCTTGGAGGGAAATGTAATGAGCCTCGGCAATGTTGTTCTTGTTCAATATTTACTGTGTAACTACTTTATATATTTAAAAGTTTGAAGAATGGGCGCCACGGTGGCTCAGATGGTTAAGCATCTGCCTTTGGCTCAGGTCATGATCCCAGGGTCCTGGGATTGAGTCCAGCATCAGGCTTTCTACTCCTTGGGGACCCTGCTTCTCCCTCTGCCTTTCTCTCTGTCTCTCATGAATAAAAATAAATAAATAGAATAAAAAAATAAATGTAATAAAGTTTGAAGATCAAAATCAGACAAGAATGGAATCCCTAATGCCTCCAGGCCACTAGAGTATGTAATCTCTCTCTCTCTCTCTTTTTTTTTTTTTTTTGGAAGATTTTATTTATTTACTTATTTATTTGTTTATCTGAGAGAGAGTGCATGGTGAGCTGGGGGAAGGGGCAAATGGAGAGGGGCAAAGAGAGAATCTTGAGAAGACTTCATGCTGAACCTGATGGAGGGGATCTCAGGGCCCCGAGACCATGATCTGAGCAGAAATGAAGAGTCAGAGGCTTAACCAACTGAGCCACCCAGGTGCCCCATAGAGTATGTATTCTTTAGCTTTCTGTGCAATACCAGGAAGGCAGTTAGTCGATGAAAACTTATAAAATACATGAATCAAGTAATCCAGACCAAATTGTCATTTTGAACACACAGTTAAGTCATCACTCACTTTAATACATCAAGAACCTTCAGTCTTCTGTGTCATTCTTCAGGAAATGATAATATCTCCATTTTTTCAGAAGGAAATACGGGTGCAGACAAATTAGGTGAGCAGCCCAATGTCAAAAACCAGAATTTTATTCTCTCTTGAGATCCTTTCTGCTCTATGTTTCTGTGATCTTCATAATAGAAACAAAATGATTTGGAGGCTCAAGCATTGTTTCCAGATATTATTGATGGGGAATAATTAGCATGCCTAATTTATTAGCCGTAGTCAAGTCTGTTTGAGATAAAAGTCAAGCAAATGGCAGCAAATAAGTTTTCCTTAACATGTTTTTATTTTTATTTTTTTAATTTTTTTGACAGACAGAGATCACAAGTAGGCAGAGAAGCAGGCAGAGAGAGGAGGAAGCAGGCTCCCAGCTGAGCAGAGAGCCCGACGTGGGGCTCGATCCCAAGACCCTGGGATCATGACCTAAGCCGAAGGCAGAGGCTTTAACCTACTGAGCCACCCAGGCTCATGTTTTTAAAGTATCACTCCCAAACACTCAAATATAGACAATTCTCTTCATTTTCTTTGTATTCATTTGACTACCCCATAGTTTATAAATCACATGTCTGTTTTGTACACTTTGTACCAGACAAGTCTGGGCTTGCAAAGATTGTAGCGAGTTTACAAAAGCCACTAACATATTTGGTTGTCATTTAAATTATGACTTTGAAAACACAGAAGACAAGCTATTTTACAGTGATAGGCAGGTTTACATAAGTTGCTGCACAAACTAAGTTCAAAATAACTTCAGTTCATATTGAAAAAGTTATTCTTCCTTTGCCAATCTGCCATAATAGTCTAATATTTTAAAAAACTATTCATGGTAATTATTAAGTATGAAAGGGAGTTTTCGGCACCTCTTCTCCTGTCTATCCTTTTCGTGAGTCATGGAAATTATAGCCACCAGAGCTTTCTAGTGATGACAATGAAATCTACCTTTTCCTCCCAAGCACTTCCTCTGACACATTGTACAGCAGGGAAAGCAAGCCAAGAGACACAGTCTTAGGAGCACAGATAGGACTTGGGGTTCGTTCATTTGCTTCACCCATATCTCTTTTTTATTTGCTCTAGGTTCTGTTGGTGACTCAAGCATGTTCAGGTTAAAAAGGAAAAAAAAGACTCCTGCTGATCGGGCACCAACAGAGACCCGGAAGTCAGGAGGCATGTGGTGTAGAGTGCGCATGTGCCGGAAGGGCCCCCCCTGGGAGCTGTGGCCAATGGTACATCCCGCTCTCCCTACCAGCGGCGGCGCTTCTGAGACGGAGAGAACAACGCCCGTCCCAAAGAATCTTTTTCAGGGTTAAATGAAATTCCCGATGTTAACTGCTCAGCATGGTGTCTGACAGAATATGGGTTCTGCAAGCGTTGTTGTTTTTTCTTTTTCTTTTTTTTTTTTTTTTAAGATTTTATTTATTTATTGAATAGAGAGAGAGAGAGAGATCACAAGTAGGCAGAGAGGCAGAGAGAGAGAGGAGGAAGCAAGCTCCCCGCTGAGCAGAGAGCCTGATGTGGGGCCCGATCCCAGGACCCCGAGATCACGACCGGAGCTGAAGGCAGAGGCTTAACCCACTGAGCCACCCAGGCTCCCAAGAGTTGTTGTTGTAGACTCCCGTTGGGCCAGGCTATATAATTTAGGCTAAGAATAAAGTGAAGCATTTACAAGGATGAATCAAGAAAAAAGACCATTCTCAGGAGTGAAATATTTGTATTACAGGATTTGAAAAATAATAGCATATAGTAACAGAACTACATGCATAAAATAACAGGCAAACCTGTTTTAATGAACAAATAAGAACCACTTAGAATTACCATAGCAGAATATACTGGAAAGGAGTGTTAGAGCTACTTGATTTCAATTCTAGCTTTGTCCCTTGAGCAAATTTCCTTTGTCTTTGATCTTTGGCTTCTTCACCTATTAAAATCACACATTGCAGGGTATAGTGAGGATAATATATTAAAACTATATTCATGTCTGTCTATCTATCTACCTAGCTATCATCTACCTATAGTATATACAATAAACCATACAGAGTCATGAGCATTCCAATATTATCATAAATTTTTTACTCAAGTAGGATTTAAAAACAATTGTAAACATGAAAAATTAGTCTGATTCATGTAAACATTCTCTTTGAGATTATTTACATTATTGCTTACCTAATCATTTTGTCATTTATATAATTAATAATTTACCTCGAGGGGGTTGTGATTGTGTTGGGGAATGCCTTCCGGGGTGGATGGCAAAGTTCTGTTTCTTGGCCTGGGTGGTAATTATAAGGGTGTGTCTGTCTTGAAATTACTCATTGAGCTATATATTTGTTTTGTGTGGATTTTAGTGCCTGTGTTTTATTACACAATACAAAAACTTTTAATAAAAAAATTTACTCCACCCAGTTACTATATGAACTACTACAAAGATGAAATCATAGAGGACTGACTTAGAGAGGTTATATTATATTTTTTAAACACATTAAATAGAATTAACATGTAAGTAAATGAGTGATCTTGAGTCCTATCCTTTTATTAGGTTCTTCTACCAACGTACCAAATTGCTATCTGAGTTTTCCATTTTCATGTGAAAAATTTTAGATGCTGTAAATATAAAGTGGAATTGATATCGCCTTAGACAGAAACAGAGCTTACATGGCAATACACGTAATCAACATGGTTAATTCAAAAAGATGCATCTGACCATAACATGGCTTCATGATTTCAGTCCCAGTAAGCGTGGTAGTACCTGCTAAGGAATAAAAAAGTATAGACAGTTGAAAAGAGATCACTGGGTGACAAGTTGAATAGAGTCCACTTTCGTGTGGTTATTAAAAGAACAAAAAGATGCCTTAGTTATAATAAGTAGGTATTGAACAATTTACTATTATCTCCAGTGAAAAATGCAAAAATTGCAATTATGCTATTGCTATGTAGAAAACATATGGATAGGTACCTTTGGGATATTTTGGTTATAAAGAAGAGGAGCTTACTCAAGCTTTTTCTTGGTCAGGGCACCTGGGATGCTCAGTCAGTTGGGTGTCTGACTCTTGGCTTCGGCCCAGTTCATCATCTCAGATGGTGGTGAGGTTGAACCTTGTACCAGGCTCCACACACAGCATGAAATCAGCTTGAGATTCTCTTCCTCTCCCCCAACCTCTTCCTCCACTCATGCACTAGCTCTCTCTCATTTGCTGTCTC
Source organism: Mellivora capensis (assembly GCA_004024625.1). Taxonomy (NCBI): domain Eukaryota; kingdom Metazoa; phylum Chordata; class Mammalia; order Carnivora; family Mustelidae; genus Mellivora; species Mellivora capensis. The sequence continues at coordinate 23,814 of PISX010001032.1, read as the reverse complement.
TCTCAAATAAATAAGTAAATAAAACCTTTTTTAATAACAGCTTTCTCTTGGTAAAAGGAATGTACAGGTATCTTATGACATCCAAAACTGCATGAGGAATTTTCAGAAGCAGAAAACTTGTCAAGAACCAATGAAAGCCTGGTCTCTCTCTCTTTTGCCCCCATGGACTCTTGCTCTCTTCTCTCTGCAGATCATCTCCCACTCCTTGATGATCTACATTCATGCCCCTGAATGGCTGCTCTATGTTTCCAGATCTCCTGTGGCTGGCATCTGATACTAAAGGACTCATTCTGTCTGAGCCCCAATTCCAAATAACTGTGGGCAGAAGAAACTGTGGGAGGCATTGTAGAAGTGAGAGGCAATGACTTCACTAGAACTCAGCACAATGACATGACCACTAACATAGGTCACTCCTGCTTTCCACCAGCACTGAACTACCATGAGTCAGACTGCTAAGGATTCAAGGATGAATAATGCCCAGTTCCTGTCCTGGAAGAGGTCAGACTTCAGAAAACAAGAGAGAATGTCTAAAGAAATTCTTTAAAAGTGGGTTTCTTTTCATTCTTTAAAAGATGAAAAAAGTATGAAAAAAAGTCTTTCAGGATCCGAGGGGAGGTGATGACTAATTTCACAGAGGAAATTATAGTAGATCAATCTTGTAGAATAAGTATTAAAACTTGCAAAGTACAGCAAGCAAAAAATACATTCATTAACTTCCATCAAAATTGAGTATTTCTCCTCAATGAAAGACATTATGGCTCAAGTCTTGACAGATCCAAGAGGAGACTTTTGCAATATCTAAAACTGACAAGGATCTAAGGCAAATCAGTATGAAAAAATGATGGGGAAACATTGTGAATGAGCAATCACCAGGGGAGAAAACCAAAGGCACCAAATATCATTCATCCACAATCAGCTTGCACCAGTTAGACCAGCAAAATCAGCAAGCTGGACAGTGTGCCAAGAGTGGGCAAGGGCTGTGGGACTATAGACTCCAGGACAGAGACATTCATATTTCGTCCACCCTGGAGAACACTCTCCTGAGCTCATCAAAACCTGCATTAATACTCTGCATCTGGCCCAGGAGTAGGGGCACAAAGTAGAGAGACCAGCTTGGAAGGGTTTTCTGTGCCATGAGTTTGGTTTTGATTCTAAAGATAATGGAGGATCCAGAGAAGATTCAAAGAAGGTCAGTGACATGGCCAGGACAAAACTGATAGCAGCATGGAGTTAAAAACAGAGTTTGGGGGGGGAGGGGCACCTTAGCAAATGAGCTAAGGGGCATGCATATACAAGATGACATAGAGTGAGTCAAGCAGAATCCAAAATATAAGCAACTGCTGTATAAAAATGACAGTACCTTTAAGCAAAGATCAGAGGTGAATCTGGAATTAAACATATTCTATTTAAACTTCATAGTCTTTTTTTTCCCATGCACCAGTTCTATATGATTATTTTATTATGATTTTATTACAGAATATCGTTCAGAACTCCAGAGTCCAAATATCAAAAGCATTAGTGAAAAAAAAGATGGGTGCCTGGGTGGCTCAGTCAGTAGAGCATGCTACTCTTGATCTTGGGGTGGTGAGTTCAAGCCCCACATGGGGTGTAGAGATGACCTAAAGATAAAATCTTAAAAAAAAAAAAGAACATTGAAATTGAAGAATAGAGTCATTATCCTTTGATCCTGTTTCGAAGGTAAAGTCTTGGCAGCATTTCGTGGTTCAGGACTGTTACATGTAGGACTGTTACGAAAATTTAGAGCCTAATTATACACAAGCTACTCTTCAAAGAATGCAACTACTTTGAGTTTATGGGATTATGGATGATTTTTCAAAACTTGTTTTATATATTTTGTGGTTTCTACAATGAGGTTGTACCCCCACAACTCACCATTTTTCCAACTACATTCTGAGTTTCAATTTTGATGAATTTAGGATTTGTTTTGGGTAGAATGCAACAGAATTATAAACCTTAAAGCTGAAACTGGATTCTGCTGTGGAACTAATTGGTTGGCCCAGCTGGTAGATGGCGTCCCACTGCCCCAGCGGGCGGGGGAGGAGGGTGGGGGCGGTACAGGCAGAGTGGCCTGGCCATGAGAAGTAGGACTGTCAGGCCAGATACTGGTGCTTCTTTGCAGTGATGGAACCTATGGAAAACTTGTCATCTTAAAGGCATGAAGCTCACCAGTCCAAGGAAGGGGATGGCCCATCAGTGGTTGTTAGCTTCTCTTTCGTATGTGCAGAGATTTAATTACCTCTATTCTTAGAAACTGTTCATTTTGGCTTCTGTAACCTGAATATTAATTAGCACCCTTTTTTCTTTCCTGTATATCTACCCATCTCGGGGCCATGCCAGTGCTGAGAATACACAGAGTCCTTTTTCTTGTTTGCTCCTAGTTTTCTAATGTTGCTTTCTCCCTCTGCCTCTCCCCCTGCTCTTTCTCAGCCCTCCGTCTGTTGTGTCTCCTTTTGTACCCCATGTTCAAGGCTTAATGGCTTGTTTTCTCATTAATCCACTAGGAGACAGCATTGCGGCCCAGGCACCATCTAGACAAACAGACTCTCTGGTTGGAATGTTCGCGTGGTCTTCTCCAACAAGACTTCCCAGAGATTAGGTTGGAGGATTTATGCTCATTTGGCAAGGATGTTTTCTAAAGCCGGAGAACCAAGTAAACATTATATTACTTGCTAGAAAGCTTTCTTTTTAAAGATACTGAAGATGCAGTCTAGCTCTTTATTTTATTGAAAATATCATCCAATAATACAAAATTGTATTCAGTTGTGCCAGGGATTATGGTAGGTGCCAAGTTCCGTTTAGGTTACTGGTTTTAACTCAAGTGCTTTTAAAGAATTGCTTCATACTTTGTGGCCGTTACGACACAATTTAATATATTAAAGTAATAAATGAATAATAAATAATTAATACAGCCACGCTTTACTTAATGCAAAAGGTGAGCTCCAGAAGAGTAGTATGTAAATAAAATTATGAATAGAAAAAAACAGCATTTTATCAAGTGAGTAAGCTAGGTGAATAAATTCTATTGTTAATTGCTTAATAATTAAAGAATCCTCTTGTAAATAAGGTGGCAGCATTATGAAGTGGAAAAAAATGGAATTTGGAGTAAGAAGAATGAGGTTTCAATTCTGATTCTGCAAAGTGTGAGCTGTATTATATCAAGACAGCTGCAGTTTTCACCTGCAAAACAGGATTTATTTCACAATGTTATTGCCCTTTGCAAATTATAGAGTACTATACAGTACTATACAGGTATGAACTGTTTCTGGGATTACCTGTAGTCTTTTTTCTTTTTTAAAGAGAGAGAGAGAGAGCAAGAGGGGGGCTGTGGAGGGACAGGAGAAGGAGCAGAGGGAGAGAGAAACCCAAGCAGACTCTGAGCTGAGCTCAGGGTCCAAGAAAGGGCTACATCTCACGGCCCTGAGATCAGGACCTGAGCCAAAACCAAGAATCCAAAATGTAATGCTTGACGAACCACGCCACCCAGGGACCCCTACCTGCAGAGCCTTTTAATATGCCTGCTCTTATGTGATCCTCCTGCAATCCGTGGCTGAGACAGAGCCGATTTTATTATACTTTTCTTTTCTTTCTTAAGAAGGCTCCACTCACAAGGCTCAAACTCACCATCTCAAGATCAAGAGTCACACCCTCTACTGACGGAACCACCCGGGCACCCCAGTACTTTTCTATGTAGATGTGGAAACTCGGGGTCAGAAAAGTCTAGTGACTGAGCCAAAGTAACATTACCAAATGAGGCAGAGGTAAAACTAAAATCTAAATTCTCTGACTCCTAAATTGGTACATTTTCTACTAGACCTCAGACTTTGGGAGTGGGGAAGGGAACGGGGAGGAAAGAGGAGATGAATACTTAAATATTAATATGCCTTTTCTCATGACAGCAGAAAGTGAAAGATGGGCAACAGTTTTCGCTAAACCTCTGGTGGTGTCTCTTATAAGCTGCATGAGCTTGTATAGAATAGTTAACTGCATTCAGTCCCCATTTAGTCAACTATAAAATAAAGATAATAATATCTAATTTGTAGGGTGGCTAGGATTAAATAAAAATGACATGTGACTTATACATGGTACATAATGAGCATTCATCAAAGAAAATATGAGTTCCAAATTCAGGTCTACATATGTGTGGGAGAGAAGAAATCAAATACATCTAATGTGGTTTGGGGACAGCAGATCATTTTGCCTGCTTTGATCCTCGGGGGGTTGTGTTGGGGACAGGCAGAAGAAAAACATTCTCTTCCATCTTCCATGAATTTCCTCAACTCCTGTCATTCTAGCCATCAGAATTGCCTGCAATTCAGAACATTCTTCCCATTTCTTCCTGAGAAGAAATAATGAAGTTATACCTTGATTACTAGAGGAAATAGAAGATTTTCAGTCTCAGTTGGCAGACTGAGTACATAAATGTGTACACTCAGCATTAAAATGCTAATAAATAATATTTTTGAAAATAAAGAAAATAGGAGAGTGTGCCATGGACAAACAGTGGAATTTGGGACGCCTGCATAGTCAGTTAAGCATCTGCCTTTGGCTCAGGTCATCATGCTGAAGTCCTGGGATGGAGTCTTGCCTCAGGGTTCTTGCACAGCGAGGAGCCTGCTTCTGCCTCTGCCTGCGCTGTCTGCCGCTCCCCTTGCTTGTGCTCTCCCTTATTCTCTCTGTGACAAATAAATAAATGAAATCTTTAAAAACACAAACAATGGAGTTCGACAAATTTCTGCAAAACAAAACACACACAGAATTGGCTCACGATGAAATAGGCCCTAGGAAACCCATATTATCAAGATGGTCTATACTGCAAGCATTGAAAGTGGGAGGGAACCAACATGATAGTGCCTGGAAAGACTTGGGACTCCTGTGGCAGGCATGAAGTGGAGCTGAACACAGGGGATCTGCTGAAGATTAAAGATTAAAATACATTAAAATCAGTCATTCCCCATCTGCCTCCTCTACTTCCCTATGTGTCTTGTACCCAGCTGCTTAGCCCCCACACAAAGAAAAAACAACTTTTCTGAAAACATCAAAAGAGCTCTCCAGGAAGAACTACAGTAGTTAGAACAGTATTGGTGATCCAGGTAAAACGTACCTCCTTCAGCATTCCATGGAATGGTGCCTCCTCCCAGCCTACCTGCCTGGTGAAAAGCGACATGGGTTCAGATGAAAACCCCACCACTGGATCCTGCACTCCCAGTCAGACTTTGAATCTTCAAGTATAAACAGATACCCACAGTTCATCAGATGTTTGAACCAAGCCTGCAAACTGGAAGGGAAAGAACATGTAAACAAAGAGAAAAACTGTCCCCAGAAGAGACAGAACTAATTCATGAAACTGAAAATAGCATTTTAAGTAATATAATTAGTACCACCACAGAGATACATGTAATATGTCCATGACAGAAGGATAGAATGCCATGAAAAAGAAACAGTAAGAAAATTAGAAAGAGTTCTTGCAAATAAACTAAAAAGAAAAATATTGCTGAAATTATAAATTCAGTAGAAGGGTAGGAAGATAAAATAAAAAAAATCTCTCAGAAAGTAAACCAAATGACACACATACAGAAAACTGAACCAAAAAACAAGAGACAGGGAGGCTTAATCTAGGAGGTCTAACATACAACTTAAAAAAATCCCAGAAGAGGGCACCTGGGTGGCCAGCTGGTTAAGCAATTGCCTTCAGCTCATATCATGATCCTGGAGCCCCTGCATCGAGTCCCACATCAGGCTCTCTGATTGGTGGGGAGTCTGCTTCTCCCTCTGACCTCTCCCCTCTCATGTTCTCTCTCTCTCATTCTCTCTCTTTCTCAAATAAATAAATAAAATCTTTTTAAAAAATCCCAGAACCTAAACCCCCCCCAAAACAGAAAGGATGAGTTTATCCAAAAAATAACCTAAGTTCAAGAAGTTGTAGCAAAAGAGACTGCAAAGATATCCAGAAAGATAAGTGAAATAAGAGCCACACCAGAAATTTCACTGTGAAATTTGAGAACCCTAGAGATTAAAAAAAAAAAGTTCTAAAAGCCTCAAGAGAGCAAAACAGAAAGGTACAAGTCTATAAAACACGTATTCTACCAGAATGATGACAGAGTAAAGATAGACAAGTCCCCACAAAATTTACTTCATATGCACCCTTTTACTAGAAACCCTGGGGAAATTTTCCTGGTAACTGAGGGGTGAGATCTAGTGAGTATGAGCCAGGAGAGTCATGAAGGATCGTGCCATGATGACGTTATGCAAAGTGGCACTTCCAGAACATGGCCTGGTCCAGATCAGGGCATGGGGATCCTGGAAAGGAGGTCCCTGACAGAAAAAAATGGTATGACCTTTTACTGAGGTCAGACAGAATGACTGTGCACTCAGAAAAATTAAACGAAGATATAATAAAGGTGTTGGATCCAAAGAGGCAAACAAAAATCAATAAAAGAAAACCACAGTCTAAATAAGAAAAAAACTGGAATTTCAAAAAGAATAATGGAATAGTTTCCAAGCAATGGATACTATGAATAAGAACTTGGATGAGAGTAAGGAGAAGGTGAAGACATATGTTAATTCTTAAGGTCTTTCTTTCAACAGCAATGAAAGGGTAATTAGAAACTCAAGAGACAAAGTATAAGAAAGACATTTTCCAAATACAAGGCAAACTAAAATATGACAGGATTGAAACTTATGTTAAGAGCATTCTCATTTGGGTGCTCACAAGTGCTGGTGAGAAAGCACTGTGTTCATAGAGATTATTTGACTGCTGAGGGAACAGCAGCATTTATAGTCACAATAATATATATATGTTGTTAATTATTTTTAATATTTAGAATCAACTTGTAGACAAATAGCAGAAAAGTTCATTATGGTTGCAATGCAAACTATCAATGCAACCAACTTCAATATTTTAAGACAAATACCAAATTTCAGCTGACAAAGGTCAAGACTGAGAGAAAGAGCTGGGGGGCTAATATTCATAGCATGAACGGGGGGTGGGGGGCCAGTCCATTGTATGGAACAAGAAATGGAAGTTTAAGTGTGCTGTGAGAGTTGCACATGGAACTAGATGCCAGGGAACCAGATCTGTAAGAGTCATAGCAAGAAGTAAATAGATAATGTTTAAGTTGGTAAATTGATACTGGAGGTAAGACACCCTACAGAATGGGAGAAGATATTTGCACATCCATATCCCATAAAGGGTTAGTACCCAAAATATATAAAGAACTTACACAACTCAACACCAAGAAAATAATCTGATTTAAAATGAACAGAAAGGGCGCCTGGGTGGCTCAATGGGTTAAAGCTTCTGCCTTCAGCTCAGGTCATGATCCCAGAGTCCTGGGATCCAGCCCCCTATAGGGTTCTCTGCTCGGCAGGGAGCCTGCTTCCTCCTCTCTCTGCTGCCTCTCTGCCTACTTGTGATCTCTGTCTGTCCAATAAATAAATAAAATCTTTTAAAAATTAAAAAAAATAAAATTTAAAATGAACAGAAGACATGAACAGACATTTCTTCAAAGAAAACAGAAGAGACACATGAAAAGATGCTCAACATCACTCATCATTAGGGAAATGCAAATCAAAACCACAATGAGATATCACCTCACACCTGTCAGAATGGCTAGAATCAAAACCACAAGAAACAACGAGTGTTGGTGAGGAGGTGGAGAAAAGGAACCCTCGTGCACTGTTGGTGGGAATGCAGACTTGTGTGGCCACCGTGGAAGACTGCATGCATGTTTCTCAGAAAACTAAAAACAGAACTACAATATGATCCAGTAATTCCACTACTGGGTGTTTACCCAAAGAATACAAAAGCACTAATTTAAAAAAATATGCACCCCCATGATTATTGCAGCATTATTTACAATTGCCAAATTATGGAAGCAGCCCCATGTCCATTGATAGATGAATGGATAAAGAAGATGTGGTGGAGATATATATATATATATATATATACACACACACAATGGAATATTACTCAGCCATAAAAAGGAACGAAATATTGCCATTTGATAAATGCCATATGATAAGATTAAGATTTCTTTATCTTTAAGATAAACACCATATGATTTCGCTCATATGTGGAATTTAAGAAACAAAACAAATAGAGACAAAATAAAAAAAACAGACTCTTAACTGTAGAGAACAAACTGATGGTTACCAGAGGGGAGATGGGTGGGGTATGGGTGAAACAGGTGGTGAAGGGGATTAAGAGTATACTTATCATGATGAGCACTGAACGATGCATAGAATTGTGAAATCACTATATCGTACACCTGAAACTAATACAACACTGTATGTAACTGTACCAGAATTTTTTAAAAAGAAAAAAAGAGAACGTGAGCTATCAAGTCATGAAAAGACATGGAGAAACTAAATAAATTTTTAAAAATAGTAGTGGTGTAGATGTATAATTTTAGGACATGTTGTTAACTATTTGAATAAATGAAAATAGAACAGGGCTTAAAGCAAGGAGTAGGAAGAGAGAAAGAGAGGAAGGGAGAAAGGGACTGTTTGCTTTCATTATAATCCCTTTATAATTTGAGTTTTTATGTGAAAAAAATAATTGTGAAATTATAATATTTATAAAAATTAATTGTAAAAATTATATTTTATGTGATAAAATTATAAATGTTATCTTTTCAGTTTAGGTAAATTAGGTACACATTGCATATTATGTCAACAGTTTTATATGCTTCCATTCTGACATGTTGACCACTTGAGTAAGTACTATTATTATTCCCATTTTGCAGGTAGGACACTGAGACTTAGAAGTGTCAAATAATCACTCACTGCACAGCTTGTAAGAGCGGAACCAAAATTATAGCCCAGGTCAAAGGAGCTTTTATTCATATGTGGTATTGCCATTCAAGTCTTCTTCAGCCTGATTCTCCAGCGCTCAGGTGAATGGTGCAAGTTTACCTGAGCGTAGGGAGAGTGCCAGCTATGGTGGAGGGGGAGGGCTTTCTTTATACATCTGAGAGTTATGTGTCTACAGGTTATATATCCTAGACTCAGGAGAAACAAACCTCGCTGACTATTGTTGGGACTATTTTAAAGAAGACAATAACTGTGATGACAGAAATTTCTAGAAGGAGTTCTCCATGTGGACTCCCAGAATTTCTAGAAAAATGATTTATATAAACCCATTAATTTTGCTCTGAGGTGGTCTCCACCCCAGGGAATCCCTGCACAGCACCAACAGCACCCACCCTCAAATAGTATCATTAAAACCATCAGGTTTGGGGTCTTGAACTTTCTGTTTGTAACTAAGTCAATATGACTTCAGCACAGCTGTTTGCCCCAGTCTTTAATTTTGTTTGAAGAAGCACACAATAGGGGCACCCGGGTGGCTCAGGTGGTAAAGCATCTGCCTTTGGCTCAGGTCATGATCTCAGGGTCCTGGAATCCGGCCCAGCGTCATCGGACTCTCTGCTCAGCAGGGAGTCTGCTTTTCCCTCTCCCTCTGTGCTCTTGAATAAATAAAATCTTAAAATAAAATCTTAAAAAAAAAAAGAAGCACACAATGGATTGTATTACCTATATAATTGTGAAAAGGTTACTTTTTTGTTTTGCAAATATTTTTAATGGATGGGGGGAAAGCACATCCTAACAAAGCCCCTGTTAAAAAAAAAAAAGAGCTACCTTTTTTCTTAATTTCAAATTTTCTGCTATCATCCTGCTCTTGACAACTTCCTGTTTCAGCAGACAGTTTCTTTGATGCGTCAAAGCATGGTGCATATTTCTAGGGCATAGCTTACTATCTTTCATTTAAATAACTTATTTTTCAAACCATTCTCAGAGTCCAGCTTGTCCAGGTCCTACCTCCTGATGCTGACAGTGTGTCCATTCTTCGACCTTTACGAGCTGCATTCTGAGTTCTGATGGCTTGAGCTGTAAAAGACACATACAAAAGAGTGTCTCCATTAGACACACAGGCAATCGGACAAATGTACCTGCTTTGATAATTTCACTGTGTGCTGGATCCTTTAGGATCTTACTCTTTTGGTTTTTCCCATTCTCTCCATCCTATTATCCACCAGCTTCTGGAATGACTAGTCTTCACTTCCCGTGTCTCCTTCATTACTCCTCAACCTCCTGAAATCCAACTTCTTGCCCCGCCGCAACACAAGTCCTGTTGGGCTGGGTCACTCCACTCATATCCCAGAGCTTAAGGTGACTCCTGTTCCATCATATGTCAGGCATTTTTAAATATGCTTTGTTGGGGGATACTAACATAGATCACAGGTAATTAAGAGATTAGGCATGGAGCTCCTGATCCTTCCATCATCCTATAGACAGGTGCCTCCCAGGGGAGGGATTCTCCCTCCATTGGTCTTCCCTGTGAGGGCAAGCAAGAGAAAATTGTCTTGTTTGAAGGATTTGGGTCTCTGCTGTTTAAGGAGTTATCTGGCAACTCTAGATGTCTAGCCTGGGGAGACTTGATGGCTCATAAAATATTGCAACTCCCTAAGCTAGGGGAAGGAAGCTGCAAATCTCAGGGGAAACTAAGCAAGGGTTCAGGGATTCTGCGTCTCACACCCCTCGTGTTCCTGCCCCCCCCCGACTCCCCATCCCAGTTAACTCATTGTCTAGACAACCCAGAATTAGTTCCCTTCCCCACTTGCGAACTGTTCTGTTCATTTCATGACAGGCTCCTAGCCCCCCTCAAGCTGTTATAGCGGAAAGTAGAAGTCAACACTTGAGTAGCCAAATGGAGCAGAAGCTATTCAGTCCTTATCTTTTTATCTCTTCAGAACTCTCGATACCATTGACTGCTACTTTTTTTTAAAGATTTTATTTATTTATTTGATAGAGAGAGATCACAAGTAGGCAGAGAGGTGGGCAGAGAGAGAGAGAGGAGGAAGCAGGCTCCCTGCTGAGCAGAGAGCCCGACGCGGGGCTCTATCACAGGACCCTGAGATCATGACCTGAGCCGAAGGCAGAGGCTCAACTCGCTGAGCCACCCAGGCGCCCCTTTTTTTTTTTTTTAAGATTTTATTTATTTATTTATTTGATAGAGATCACAAGTAGGCAGAGAGGTGGGCAGAGAGAGAGAGAGGAGGAAGACTGCTACTTTTCTTGAAACGCAAACTTCTCTTGACTTTCCCAATGTTACTCTTTCTTCATTCTTTTGTTGGTCTACCTCCAACTCAGTCCCCAGTTCCTTCTATGCTATCTAAATGCGGGAGTTGTAAAGAGTGAATAGATGATATTTAAAAGGGAAAAAAATCCTGGGGCACCTGTTTGGCTCAGTCACTTGAATGTCTGACCCTTGATTTTGGCTCAGGTCATGCTCTCAAGGTCGTGAGATCCAGCCCCACCATGAGCTCCATGTTTGGCTGACAGTTGGCTTGAAGATTCTCCACTCCGCCCCACCACTCTCTCTCCCCAACCCCTCTCTAAAACAAACAAATAAATAAAATATTTTTTAAAAATTGGAAAATCCAAGAATTTTAACATTTGTATAATATTTAAAAATATAGGGGCGCCTGGGTGGCTCAGCTGGTTAAAGCCTCTGCCTTCGGCTCAGGTCATGATCTCAGGGTCCTGGGATTGAGCCCCACATCTGGCTCTCTGCTCAGCAGGGAGCCTGCTTCCTCCTCTCTCTCTGCCTGCCTCTCTGCCTACTTGTGATCTCTGTCAAATAAATAAATAAAATCTTTAAAAATTTTTAAAAATAATTCATAGAAATATATGAAGAACCACTAGAAGAGTTGAATGTGGTTTCTTCTAGGAAAATTAGGAATTAGGGGCAAGGAGGGATATTGTCTTTTGTAATAATCTTTATGCTCTATTTGACTTTTTAAACTAAACATAACTATTTGATTAAAATTAAAAATGTACCTTAAAAATCTCAATAGAAAGGCTGGAAGATAAATAAATCTCTATATGTACTGACATATGGAAATACCTCTAAGATTTTCTAAGAAGTAAAAATCACAAAGGAAACAGTGGTTAGTATGTGTCTATGTGCATACAAATACATGCACATACTGTGCTCAGGTACGTATAGGATCTCTCTGGGAACATGTAAGGTAATTTCACAGGACAGCCTGACCGGGAAGGGAAACTGGATGGTCAGAGGACTGGGCCAACCCTGAGATTTTTCAAGGCATACCTACCCTTTTCAGCTTTGGGATTTTATTTCTATGCATTTTTTTTACTTACTCAAAACAAAATTCTCAACCCAATCTGATTTAAAGTAAGTTTTAGCCAATGGCTCTTGAGTGCAGTCTCCCGGAATCTTTTATTAAAAAGATATAAGTTCATACCATTGCCCAAAACTAAGACTGATGGGCAACAATAAACTAGATTCTGGGAGGATTGAAGCCATATTGAAAACCCGTGCCCAACTCATGGCACGCCATCTTTAAGTCACAAAACAGGGACTAACTTCACAATGGTGGAAAATATTTGAAAACCTTGGCCCATTCACAGCTCAGAGGTTTAGGGTTCCTTTGTTGTTCATTCTCATAGCTTAAATGCTTAAGTATTGTGTGAGACACTGTCGTGGTGCTGGGGCTAAACCTGTGTGCCTGACCATCATGGGCACATGGGCACAGCTGTGATGTGATTATAACCTCACGAGAAAACTGAGAAAGCAGTCTCTGCCCAGCTGGGACTGGTGTTTTGTTTTTTGTTTTTTGTTTTTTTTGAGACTGCCAGAGCACAGTTGCTACCACCACCCAACCCCCCCAGCCTACACACACTCTTTGCTGTCTGTCTTCACACATTAAGAGACAGGAGCTCCCGGATGACAGCCTGAGGTGGTGCAGAAGATTCCTCACAAGTAAAGAATGGCTGGCAGGGGCAAGCAGGAAGAATTCTGGTAGTTCTGCATGCCCAAATTGTATTTTCTTTGTTTAGAATATTACAGAATTAGGCAGAGAGAACAGGATATTATGTCATTTCCTCAGAACACAAACGCACTGGTGAGTACTGGCCAGAAACTCTAGTGAGGACTGGGAGCTGGATTCACCCACTTCCTCTCCACTGGGCATCTGTGATGAGATTTTTTTTTTACCATCACTCAGACCCAGAGTGAGCCCCAAAGCAACCCACATATCACACACTTCAAAATGTTGTCCTATTATTTATTCAGAAGATGTCAAATGAGGCCTATAAGAATATATTACAGTGAAGAGAAGGAAACAGCAGAGAAGACTTTCATGAGACCTCTGAAAACTTTAAAAAGTTTTTGAACTTTAAAAAAAAGACAAAACTTTTGAGCACTGTGTTCTACCTAATAGAATACAGAAAGGTGTGGTCAATAGGAAATACAACAGGAAAGTCACAAAGAATAAATAAGGTAAGATGGAAAGACAGTAGAATGAAATTTAAAGGGTCATGGATAAAATAAAAAAAAAAGACAGCATGGAACCTAAAAACAAAATATCAAAATATGATCTATAAATACTATAGAACTGGTTCTGTATTAAATTAGATAAGTAATATAAGGAAAAATATTGGTAGATGTATCACATTAATGGCCCTAATATATATTCTTCCTCTATATACCCTTTGCTCTGTATCTCTGAAGTCCCTTTCCCTTTGACTTGGGGCTCAGCCATGTGGCTTTCCAAAGAGACAGTAGGAAACTTGACTATTCAGAGGCTTGAAAAATGCTTGAGAATTTTAGTTCTCTGCATGCTCCTCTGCTGTTGCCATGAGACTGTGCTTAAGCTAGCCATGGGAAGGCTGAGTGACCCCATGGAGCAGAGCCAAGCCGTTCCAGCAAAAGTTAGACCCTAAACAGTCAATGGCCAGTCATCCTGCTGACCACAGACACAGAGGCAAGCCAAACTATTAGCTGAGTCCAGCTCATGCTGGCAGAACCACCAACTTGGAAATCTGTGAGACATAATACATGTTATTATTTAAAGCCATTATGTTTTGAGATGGTTTATCACACAGCAGTAGCTAACTGGCAACAAGCTTGAGAAAGTCTCTCAGAATTTAGGGGAAAATTGCAAAGAAACAAAAATATGGGGGGTATAAAGGACGGAGAAAAGGAAATCTAATCTAACATGTACATAACTGCCAAAGACATAAGAATAAATCAAACAGAAGTAATTATCAAAAGCAAAGTCAAAAACTCCAAATTCCTGGGCTGAGGAACACCCATGTAATCAGATTAAAAGTGTTTACCCAGGGGGGCTCCTGGCTAGCTCAGTCAGTGGAGTGTGCAACTCTTAATCTCAGGGTTGTGGGTTCCAGTCCTACACTGGGGGTAGAGATAACTTAAAAATAAAATCTTTTTAAAAAAGTGTTCATCAAATTTGAGACAAAATTTATTTGAAAAGGCTTATCTAGGACATAATCTAGCAAACTTTGAATTACACAAATATTTTCTTCACTGATCTACTAATATGGTAAATTACATTGATTCATTTCCAAATGCTGAAACTGTTTTGTATACCTGGAATAAATCTCATTTGGATGTATCCTCATTTTTATGTATTTGGGGGAATCATTTGTTGAATTTTTGTTGAGAATTTTATATGTTCATGTAGCATTGTCTGTAGTTTTCTTGTAATATCTTTATCTAGTTTTAGCATTAGAGTAATGCTGACCTCATAAAATGAGTTAGGAAGTATTCCCTCTACTTATATTTTCCAGAAGAGGATATGTAGGCATGGTATTATTTTGTCTTTTAGTATTGGGTAGAATTTGCCAGTGAAATCATTTGGGTCTAAATTTTTTGTCGTGAGAAAGTTTCTGTTTTATTTTATTTCACCTCAAATTTGATGCATTTGATAGGTATAGGACTCTTTTAGGGCTTCCATTTTTTTCTTGAGTGTTTGTTTTTGTCTTTTGAAGAATAGATTCATTTTATCTCAGTTGTCAAATATACGGGTGGATAATTTTTCATAGTATTTCATAATTATTCTTTTACCATCTGTAGGTTCTGTAGTGATTATGGTAATTTGCAGCTTCTCTCTTTTATTTCTTGGTCAGTGTTGTAGGTTTTTCTTTTTTTTTTTTTATCTTATCAAAAACACAGCATTTAGTTTCACTGATTTTCTCTATTGCTTTTGTTTCTAATTTTATTCAGCTCAGCTCTGATCCTTTTTACTTTCTTCCTTCTGCTGGCACAGGGTTTAATTTGCTCCTCTTTTCCTGTTTTTATAAAGTGGAAGCTTAGATGATTGTGTAGTAGGGACTGTTTGGATCCCCTGCCAATTTCAATTCATATGTTGAAATCTTAATCCCCAAAGTGATCCTTTTCAGAGATGGGGCTTTGGGGAGGTAATTAAGGTTAGATGAGGTCAGGAGGGTGGGGCCCTCATGATGTGGTTAGTGCCCTTATAAAAAGAGGACATAGGGAGTCTCTCTAAGAACCTGCCCATGCTGCCTTCCCATCTCAGTCTTCCAGCCTATGAGAAATACATGTTTGTTGAAGCCACCTGTCTGTGATTTGTTAAAGCAACCCGAGCTGACTGAGACAGTGTGACATCTTTTTTCTTTTTTAATTTAAGCATTGAGTTCTATAAATTTCCCCTAAGCTGCTTTAGGTGTATTCTACAAATTTTGGTATGTTGACTTTTTATTTGCATTCAGTTCAAAATATTTTCTAATTATCTTTAGATTATATATATATATATATATGTATATATACATATACATATGCATAGACTGTATATATGCATATGTATATATACATATATATAGTCTAAAGATAATTAGAAAATATATATCTTTAGATATATACATATATATAGTCTAATGTTTTAAGATTTTTTTGGCATCTATTATTGACTTTTTTTAAAATATTTTATTTATTTATTTGACAGACAGAGATTACAAGTAGGCAGAGAGGCAGGCAGAGAGAGAAGGGAGAAGCAGGCTCCCTGCTGAGCAGAGAGCCCAATGTGGGGCTCGATCCCACAACCCTGGGATCATGACCTGAGCCGAAGGCAGAGGCTTTAACCCACTGAGCCACCCAGGCACCCCTGACTTTTATTTTTTTTAAGATATTTATTTTTAAGCAATTTCCACACCCAATATGGGGCTTGAACCCACAACCCTGAGATCAAGAGTAGCATGCTCCACCCACTGAGCCAGCCAGGAGCCTCTATTATTGACTTTTATTTTAGTTCGTTATGGTCAAGAAACATTTAATATGATTTCAATTTTTTTAAAAATATCTAAAAGTTTATTTTATGGTCCAGAATATGGAACATATTGATGAGATTGTAACTTTCCTGGTTGTCCAAGGAAGAGTAGTTATTACTTGGCCATGAAAGTATGCTAGCTAATTAACCTTTTCACTCTGCCTGAAACACATCATGGAAGTAGCCCCAAACAAATCATTGCAATACATTCATATGTTTTAATCTCTCTATTATATTCTTTCTTATATTCAGCAAAAACCAAGAACAACGTATATTTTCTAAGAGGGAGCGTAAGACAATGTGCTCCAAAAAAAAAAAGTTTTAAGGTAAAGGATGTACAGATAAATCAGGCTAATAAAAACAAAAATACAGCAAGAATTACATTACATTATTATTCAAAATGGAATCGAACACAAACACATTTAATGGGACCTAGAAAATATGCTCATTATTAACTTTGATGTATTGAACAGAGCATCAAAATATAGAGAGCCCAAACTGACAAAAACCTAATGAGAATGTGAATGTTTAATATCCCTCTAAATATCTGACAGGTCAAAGAGACAAGACATCTCAAGGATATAGAACAGATGTTGACCAGCTTCTGGAAGGACCCAGGAGTACCTATTTAGGTACTGTGAACCACTTGCAATCTCTGTCACAAATCCTACTTTGTTGTTTCACAACCCTTTAAAGTTGCAAATACCATTCCTCATTGGTGGAATGTACAATAATAATATCTAATAAGCCACAGGCTGGATTTGGCTGTGGGCCATGGTTTGCCAACCCCCAAAATGGAAAATCCAATAACATATTAAATAAGGCAATATAATGAATTAAAGTAGACTTCAAACTTTGTACCTTATACATTTTTCCTATGCTTATACATTGAGAGTTGTTTTGGTGGTGAGTTTAGAAACCCTCTTGAATTAGCTTAAGTGGTGAAGAAGCCATAATTAGGTGCCACAGAGTTCTCTCTCAGAAGCTGTAATCCAGCTGGCTTCAGGTTCCTACCCAGGTCCCTGCGACTATGACGAAGCGAACAGGTCTTCAACCCCCGTGGATTATCAGAAAAGCATTATCAGAAAAAGGGGTTGTTGGGGCCTAGGGGTCTCAGTCATGAAGCGTCTGCCTTTGGCTCAGGTCATGATCCCAAGGTCCTGGGATTGAGCCCCTCATCAGGCTGCCTGCTCCGCGGGAAGCCTGCTTCTCCCTCTCCTTCTGCCCCTCCCCCTGCTTGTGTTCGAGCTCTCCCTGTCTCTGTCTGTCAAATAAATAAATAAAATCTTAAAAAGAAGAAAAAAAGAAAAGGAAAAGGGGTTATCAACTGAACAGAACCTATGACGTGACAGCCTTTAGAGAACCAGTGTGTGTGGGCACACACAGTGCTCACACAACTGCTCATTTCTCCGAGGATGGGACCTCCTAGTGTGATCCCATTTCTCTACTGCTCTTCAAGTTGTGGATTGCAACCTAGTCATGAGAATAAAATCAATTTAGAGTGTTGCTCGTCATTTGAAGAAATGAAATAGAATAGCATAAAAAATATCAGAACATCTTACATGTACTGTTAAGTATTGGTTTGAGATTTTTCTATTTGTTTTATACAGAACTAAATAGTAGGCATTTACAAAATACTCAATTCCCAGGTACAACCACAACTGCAAAGGATCCCAGATCCCTTCTAGCTACGATGAAAGCCACCCATCCCTTCTCTCAGTCAGGCTTGATTTGACCCAGTTGTATCTCCCTACCTTCCTATAGCATATGGACTAAATTACCAATTCACCCACCTCCCAACCCACCCCCCAACACATTCCAAAAAGGGGGCTGCCTGCAGGCATGAAAACGTGACACCAGGCTTTAATTTTCTAACTGTATGAAGTTTTGGTGTGAAAGTTATGCTATCTTGGGAGAACACTAAGAGGGAGATCATTCATATTTTTCTGTGTGCTGCACAATTTTAAGTAACTTTAGTGGTATCTACTCTTTGAAAGTTTGAAAAGACTCGGCTACAGAGCTAAATATACAGAGAATATGTACCTGTTTCATTGGCAGTTTTTCCAAAATAACAATTTTAACTCTTCCAAGGTTATCGTTCTATTCAGTTTTGCTACTTCTTTTGCACTAATTTTGTTCATTTATGTAAAATCATTTATTTTGTCCAATTTTTCGAATATATTAATATTAATTTGTAGATCTTTTATACTTATTAAATCTTTTCTGTATCTATCTCCTTTCTAATATTTAATGTTATATGTTTATCTTTCTAACTATACTTGCCAGAGATGTGTCTATTTTATTGTTGATTGTTGTTTTCAGAGAACTAGGTCTTAAATTTATTTAATTTTATAATTTTTAAGTTTTAAAATTCATTTATTTTAGCTCTTATTCTTCCTTCTGCTTTCTTTAAATTAAAACAAATTTTTTTTACCAATTTCTTGAAAATTCTTGATTTATTTTAGTGTTTTTCAAATTTTATAATGAAATCCTTCCGAGTAACTAATTTACTTGAACGCAGTTTTAGCCTTATTTCATAACTGGAGTGTTTTAAATGTTTATTGACTCTCTTTACTTGAAACTTCTATTTTTAATTTCTAAATTATTGTGTTTTGACAATGGAATGTGACCTATCTGATGTTGGCTTTTTGAAATTAAATTCTTTTTCTATTTCTGATTAACATATGATTGATTTTTGTAGATATTTTAGTAGACTCTTCTGAAGACATCTGGGTAGCTTGAACCCCTTTCTTTGAGAATTGTCTTCCCTCTCCCCAGAGTGGGTTTTGGCAATAAGTGACACCCCCACACCATACCACCCCACTTTCCCAGTAGCTAAATAAACATGACCCAAGTGGAGCCAATCACATTTTTTCCTCAGGAATTGGGAGTTGAGGTTCAGTGATGATAAGGACCTTTGCTGGTTGTTCCAACAGTGGGGAACTCATACTCCACCTTGTGTGTAGAAAATTAATTTGGGGAGTGGGGGACAACTGAGTGAATTATTAGCTCTTGGTAGCATTCCAGCTTCCTGCTTCCTGTTTTATTTTTGTCTTGAAGCCTGAAAGTATTTC
Organism: Mellivora capensis; assembly: GCA_004024625.1. NCBI lineage: Eukaryota > Metazoa > Chordata > Mammalia > Carnivora > Mustelidae > Mellivora > Mellivora capensis. Next base: position 4,610 of record PISX010001032.1, on the reverse strand, counting down.
AACCTTTGCTTCCAAGAGGTACTTCTGTTTTCTATAGTAAACTCCTGTTCTTGGCTTCAGGTAGTATGAGTAGATTTCTATTACTCATGTAAACAAGGTATGAAGGTTTGCTCTGTTTGGATGTAAAACTGAACTCAGTTTCTCTTTGTTCCCTTAGCAAAGGTTTATCCCGCTCTGTGGGGGAGAGGAGCTCCCTTAGAGAAGTAAACATTTTAACTCCCTTTCAGGCAGTGGAAATCGGAGAACTGTGATATCTAAACACTGGGTTCTCTTTGTCCATGAGAAAGGAAAACTGCTCATTTTTTCTTGACATTCAGCGCTTTTCCTAATTTAGAATCAAGGGCTGATATGAAAGAAAAAAACAAGGATTTTTTGTGTGGAAAGGAGCTTGGCTTCAGAACTGGAGGAGACTGGGGGGGAAATGTTGAAGCTAATTGAGGATTCTGGAAATGGAACCATTTTCCAGGAAGCAGCAGGTGAGTGGGCAAGAGAAGGGCCTCTGCAGGAGGCAGCCTTTGGCCTCCTGGAGCTATGTTGTCATCGACTCCTTACTGACCACCGACCTCTGTTTTTAATCACTGGCCTGAACAAAGCTTTATTCTCTTATTTCTTTTCGCTTCCATTTTACTCCCACTTCCCTAACCTCCATAGGCAAGCTTTCTAATACATTTGAGATGTTATGTGTTCTTTAATTTGTTCTTGTGAAAATATTTACTGTGGTTTTATGTGCATGAACTTTGAGATATGACCACATACCATATAACTCATCATTTTGAAAGACAACCCGGTAACCCAGTTGCGCCTTAAAAACCTCCATTTTGACCTCAGTCTACTTACTTTCTCATTGATCAAGTTTTTCTTTCCAGCTTATCTCAACTCAGGCAAAGGACCTGGCAGGCAAAGCATCCTAAGATGGGGACTGAAACTACCCTTCAGGACAATAACAACTGTCCTGACGCCAGCAAGACCCAGTGTGATTGACCCCAAGAAAATGATCAACCTGACCTCTACTGGCCACCTGCCACCCACCAACATTTGTCCCACATTTTCCTTATATAAACCTGGAAGTATTTTCAGCTCTTGGAGTCAGTCCGTTGTCTTCCCGGTATTGGCCTCACTGAAATGAATTCCTTTCTGGTTTCACCGCCACTCGTTTGTGAACAGCGGATGGCCAACCGTAGTCTTTTGGGGACCCTTAGAGCCAAGTGGGTGGACCCTGGTTACAATTTTAAGTGTACAATTAGTGGTTTTTAACATATTCACTACATTGTGCAAACATCGCCACTATTATGCATGTATTATTAATTTACATAAGGGTATTTTTTGTATTGTCATTCTGTTTCTATTTTTGTCAATTGCCATTTTTTTAAAATTTTTATTTTTTTATAAACATTTTTATCCCCAGGGGTACATGTCTGTGAATCGCCAGGTTTACACACTTCACAGCACTAACCATAGCACATACCCTCCCCAATGTCCATTACCCCACCCCCCTTTTCCGACCTCCTCCCTCCAGCAACCCTCAGTTTGTTTTGTGAGATTAAGAGTCACTTATGGGTCAATTGCCATTTTTTAAAAATCCATCTGTGCTGCTGCGCCCACTCTGGTTCATTGCTGCAGAGTATCCCATAGTGTGTACCTACCACAGTTTTCTTAACCATTCCCTTAATCTTATCCATTATCTTATCCATTAATCTTAAAAATAGAGCTGCCACTTATTTTGCCAGCAAAAGATGGGATTTATTCGGGAATAGCAGAGAACTGCAACGCCGGACAAGCAAACTATGGCAAAACCATAGGCTAGGCGACAGAACCAAGGAGGAGAAAGCGCTTTCAAAGAGGAAAGGGGGAAGCTGGGAGGGCTGTTGTAAACAAAAAACCCATTGGAGTAAACTGGGAGTTGGGAGTATGGTGGTTTCCCATTGGCTGAGTTGTGACTGTGTCATTGGTTGGGCGGTTGCCAGGGGAAGAGGGAAAATTTCCTTCCTCTTGCTGGAACAGTCAAGTAGTATCCATATGCAAGGTCCATCTCTTCCTGTTGGATTTGATGTTGACAAGGAGTGGTACGACATGAGGGCTCCCCCTGCCAAACCTCCCGACTCCATTTCCAGTGAGGTTTCCCTTTACTAACCTTCATGCCTCTGTAATAGACATCTAGTTATCTCCCTCAATCCCCACTCTAATAACCAATACTGCAGCGAGCATTGTACATGTGCCCTTGTGGACCGGTGTGAGAATTGCTCTTTTGGAGGGGTATTGCTGGGGACAGGCTAGGGGGCCACCCGATTTGAGGAAGTGCCCCAGATGGGTCCCTGGGATGGCCGCATCCATCCACACTCCCGATACAGTGCCCACATCTCCATTGTTAAATCATCAGCTTTCTACTTTATGCCAATCTAGCAAGTATAAAGGGATGTATTCTCATTTGTTTTGTCTTGTTTCTGTCATTACCACAAAGACTGCACACAGCTTCATACGTGTACCAGGCTTTTGGGCTTCCCCTTCTTGAATTGCCTGTTTTGCTGTCGTTGCTCTTGTTTGGGTTTGTACCTCCCTTTTTCTCGATCGGAGTTCTTGGGTTTTTTTTTCTTTTCTTTTCTTTTTTTTCTTTCCCTGCATACTCTAAATATTTGACCATGTTTGGTTTAAGATACAGTAAATATCCTTTCCTAATCTGATCTCACTGTTTTTTCCATGGTCTCTCATTTTCCATGGGGTTAGAAAATTCAAATGACCTGTACCCAGAGCCAGTGCCAGTCAACTGCCCAGCGTTCACACCAGTGGAAATCTCACACCCCCCTCACCAGCCAACTACAAGGTGGGAGAGCTGCCTGGCCCCTTCCACTGGTATCTGCATCTGGCATCACTGTGACAACTTCAAGTACTGCTCCCTCACCCCCATGCCTTCCAACAGCCATAAAACCACAGGTGGCCTGGACACCGAATGAGGTAATGAAGGAGAAGGCCCTTCCTTCAGGGTGTGTGGCAGTGGGGGTGGGAAAACGCAGAGAGCAAAGCCTATGGGAGAATTCTGAGGCAGTACAGTAGGCACAAACACTCCACTAGGATTTGAAATACAGAAGGCTTTAGTGAAGGTAAAAAGTGGTATAAAGAGTAGGTTTATAGGTCAAAGATCCTCAGGAAAAACGAGGAGTTGGGGACTACTGAGCATTTACCAGGGGCAGGAAGGGAACTGGTAATCTACTGTAAGTCAGCAAAAGAGGCCCCTGGATCTCAGCCCATAAGCCCCCTGAAGCTAAGGCTTAAATTAGACTCAAAGCCTTGAGTAAAATGTACCAGTAGAGTGACAGATTCCACACCAAGGTGGCTTGGCTGGAAACAAACAAACAAACAAACAAAAAAACAAAGCCAAATATTTGAGAATGCTGAGATACAGTCTAATAATCATGCCAAATTACAATAACAAAATTCTGTACTTTGCTCCCACCCCTATTGTTAAGGTTTAAGCCATAAGAGTTGGAGTCTGGTTATTGCCACGGGGGCAGATACGGTAGGAACCCGAAATGAGAGGAAATCTAAGCCCTAAAGTCTTTCTTTAGGCACTTGTCACCATGCAACACTGCTGGACAAAGGTGGAGGGGGCCTCCCTTCTGAAAACTCCTTGCATGACAGGGTTGAAAGGCAGCATAAGTGGATGTTTACAAAAAGGAAAGACCCCTTTTGAGAATTCCCCAGTCTATTTTTCCTATTCATAACTTGAGACCAAGAAGTTTTAGCGGGAAACAGATCTTAGCCTACTCTTGCTGCCAAAATAAATAAATAAATAAATAACTAGATAAGAAGGTATGGTCCAACTCCAGCTGTTTAGGTAACTGGTAAAGTTATTCATAGAACTGCCTGGCCCAGCATGACAAAATTGCAACCACTGTATTGGGTTTTGGCACACAAGTTGACCAGAAATAACCTTGACAGGCAACTCACTAAGGCTCCAGGGTGTTGTGTTGCCAGGACCAAAAAAAAAAAAAAAAGAGTCTGTTAAGTGGAGGCTTGCGGTTGACTTAACATCTAGTCTCTGCTTACATTGTACCTATCTGAAATTGAGAACTGCACTGAAAGAACCAGAGCCAAGGATCAGAGAGACAGACTGTTCAAGACATCGTACGAATCCCTAAATTCAGCCATGACGGAAGCAACTCCCGTTCATTCTGGTTACTTTCATTTCTTCCTTAAGACAGCTGGAGCTGGATTTCTACTATGGGCAACCAAAATGTTCTGATTAGTTTAAGAGGTGTCAATACTGGAAAGGAGTGTAAAATTTTTGGTAATTACATGACCTACCTAGAAAACCCCAGACAACCAGCTGAAAACTTACTCAGACAAGCATGAGAAAAGATGATTTGCTTTCAATAAATATGTTGGGATATTAGATCATAACCTCAGATTGAGATAAATTGCAAAAAGACAATTATTTTATTAATCCAAAAAAGAAATAGAAGAAAATATAGTCAAATTGTTGTCTGATTTAGGAGTAGAAAGAGCCTTTCTTGCATTCAAGGAAAAGTAGAAAACAAGCAAACAAAAAAGAGACAGACCTGTAAAAACTCTTCTGTTTTATCAACACCCAAAGAACAAATAATCCAATCAAGAAA
>PISX010001031.1:149777-219690 GCA_004024625.1 Mellivora capensis | reverse complement strand
GCCATTAACAGGAATTGTCTTGGGGGAGATTGGATTGACAATAAATTGTTTTTATCCATTCCTCTATTTTCTAAATATCAGACTTCACAGGTTACAATTTTTACATTAGAAAATATTAAATAAAGGAACTCGTATAGACAAGTGATATAAATCCCTGGAAGAATTAATATCAGATATAAGACTATGGTTAGCTCCCTATTGGCCCACTCCAACTTCCCAACCTGATTGTCCCAGCGGTTCCTAACACGGTTCCTGGGCTCCTGCCCACCCTCTAGCCCCGCCTCCCAGCGCACTTCCGTTCCAGCCACAGCGAACACACCTGCATCCCGCGGATGTGTTCTTGCCTCGGCCGGAAGTGCCTTTCCTTGTGCGCAAGCTAAGCATTGCTAGTCATGCCAAGACTGATGGTTATTCTCCAAAATCTCTTTCCTCAGTAATAGAAAATAATTTTCAGCGGAGCACGCTGCAGCCCCTGATAAAGGCCACATTACAGTCCAGCCTTCCTTTCGGCGGAATGTAGTCCTATGGCTTTGCTCCGGCTACTGCAATGTGGGCAAACCTTCAGGCAACCTCCAAAAATGTCCTTAGTAGGAAGAGGCGCTCTCTTTTCTTTGCCCTTTCCTTCTTAGATGCTCAAGTTTGAACAGCCCACGTAGACCGTGAGATGAAAGCCATGAGCTGAGCTTGGAGGAATATGCTAGAAGGAGGCTGGGTCTCTGATGCTGGCGTTGCTGCCACACTACCGGCCCTGGAGCGTCTGTGGGGTTTCGTCTCCACAGGACAGAGAGATGGATATCTTGCCCATCCCACTATTGTTTTGGGGTTTTCTGTCATAGACAATTAAACCAAATGCTAACCCTCCTACACTGTTGGTGGGAATGCAAGCTGGTGCAACCGCTCTGGAAAACAGAGCGGAGGTTCCTCAAAAAGTTGAAAATAGAACTACCCTATGACCCAGCAATTGCACTACTGGGTAATTACCCTAAAGATACAAACATAGTGATCCAAAGGGGCACGTGCACCCGGATGTTTATAGCAGCAATGTCTACAATAGCCAAACTATGGAAAGAGCCTAGATGTCCATCAACAGATGAATGGATAAAGAAGATGTGGTACATATAAACAATGGAATACTATACAGCCATCAAAAGAAATGAAATCTTGCCATTTGCAACGATGTGGATGGAACTAGAGGGTATCATGCTTAGTGAAATAAGTCAATCAGAGAAAGACAACTATCATATGATCTCCCTGATATGAGGAAGTGGAGATGCAACATGGGGAGTTGGGGGGGTAGGAAAAGAAGAAAAGAAACAAGATGGGATTGGGAAGGAGACAAACCATAAGTGATTCTTAATCTCACAAAACAAACTGAGGGTTGCTGGGGGGAGGGGGGTCGGAAAAGGTGGGTGGGGTAATGGACATTGGGGAGGGTATGTGCTATGGTTAGTGCTGTGAAGTGTGTAAACCTGCCGATTCACAGACATGTACCCCTGGGGATAAAAATACTTTATATGTTTATAAAAAATAAAAAAAAATTTTTTAATTAAAAAAAAAAAACAAATGCTAACATGAATTAATTTATGAGCTAAGCTAGTAGTAAAAATGGCTTTTAGAAGACGAATGACCGAAGTATCACTGAATTGTTGTCCAGAAGAAATGAAGAGAAAGTTGGCGGGGTGGAGCTGGCCTGCAAAGGAAAACAGAAAGGTGAAAGAAGGGAAAGGGCTAGAAATGTGGTGAGAAGTCAGGGTCCCCAATGACTATTTGGCAAGAAGATGGGGGCTAAGATTTGACCAAAGAAGTTTTAAGAATAAAGATGACTAGTATGAAATATTATGTCACCTATTGTACTCGGCTACAGTGTAATTCCCTGAGGTTAGCAAATTCTTGGTTAAAAATCTAATAATATACACAATAGCCTGGCATGAGCAGGTTTTTTGGAAATTCAAGAAGAAAGGGTCAAGACAGAGTAAAACAACACCTTAAGTGAAGCACCAAAAGCTGTACATTCTGGGGAAGCTGAAAAGAGAGCTTATAATAAGCAAAAGCTTCCCCAGATCCCAGAAAGTGGGTGGAAATACTGTATATCCAAAATGCAACAATTTTTAGAACCAATATTGTACATATATTAGCATGTTTTAATGCTATTTATGTATATTTTGCATATAATTTTTCTTTATGCCAGAAATAGAGTCATGTCAGACATATTCTTTTGCAACTTATTTTTGTTTTGTTTTGTTTTAACCAATCAATATGCCCGGGACATCTTTCCAAATAGATTAACCTCATTCAGTAAGAACAGCATAGTATTCCATCATATGGAAACAGTATAATTAATTTAACTAGTCCATATTCATGTAAATTCACTTTTTTTTTTACTCTTGCGAAGAGTACTGGACTCGTGCAAAACAGTGTAACACCTGAATGCAATTCTGCATTAACAAATATTCCTAGAACAAATTGACAGGAAGGGACTTTCCAAGGTTTCAGAGTAGATATATTTTTATCATAGCAGCTATTACCCAACCGCATTCCAGAGAAGTCTACCAGTGATGGCCGGAGGGCCTCTTTGCCTGTACTCTTACTGCACTAGATATTATAAGTCTTGGTTTTTGTCAGCTGTAAAGCAGTCTCAGGCTGATCAATTAGAGCGATTTAATATCTCTTCACATATTTACTGGTCACTTACAAATTTTTTTTCTGAAATACATATTTATATCTTGTCTGATTTTTTCTATTGTTTCTTTTGTGGGGGTGCTCATGTGGCTCAGTTGGTTAAGTATCTGTCTTTGGCTCAGGTCATGATCCTGGGGTCCTGGGATCGAGTCCCGTGTTGGGCTCCCTGCTCAGCGAGGAGCCTCTTCTCCCTCTGCCTGCCCCACTCCCCGCTTGTGCCCTCCCTCAATTTCTCTCTCTGATAAATAAATAAATTAATTAATTAATTCTTTTTTCACACTGATTTAGAAAAAAATGTGTATATCTAAAAGATATCAATAATTGTTCTATATATACTTAAAAATATCTCTTAGTCTGTCATTTGTCTTTTAATTTTTTTTAAAGATTTTATTTATTTATTTATTTGACAGACAGAGATTACAAGTAGGCAGAGAGGCAGGTAGAGAGAGAGGGAGGAGGAAGCAGGCTCCGCGCTGAGCAGAGAGCCCGATGCGGGGCTCGAACTCAGGACCCTGAGATCATGACCTGAGCTGAAGGCAGAGGCCCAAACCACTGAGCCACCCGGGCGCCTCTGTCTGTTAATTTTGTCTATGGTGTCTTTCACCATGCCCAAGACCTTAATTTTAGAAATGACTTGAAAGATTCTGCCACTCCAAAATGTAAATAAAATTTTCTTTTATTTTATGATTTATGATTCTATCAAAATGACATGGCACTAACGTAATAATTAAGAGTACAGTCTCTAGCCCCAAACTGCCCAAGTTCAAATCTTAGTGATTCTGTGTAACCTCGGGAAAATTATTTAACTTCTAAGCACCTTGGTTTCCTCATAAGGCGCTTGTGAGAATTAAATGAGTCGGTACCTACTAGGGGCTCAGAACACTCTTTGCAACATGGAAAGTTTCAGGAAACATTAGTTAATATTACTTTGCTGTGTCTTAATGACAGTAGTTTTCCAAAGTGTTTTTAATATCTGAAATAGCCCACAAATAAACATTCCAGAAATGCCTCCAATCCTTATAACGGTCTTAACCTTTCTGCCACCTGCCTCTACCAGAAAAATGAAACTTGGCACCTGCAGACAGTTGGAAAACTGAAGACAGCAAGTAAGAAGGGCTAAGTGCCACACAGCAAATGAAACAGAAGTACCAGCGAGAAAACTCGACCAGTCCCAAGGAAACAGAAAGACGTAAGGTTGGAATTACGTTTCAACCGTGAATCTTGCCCTGATGGGTCTCTCACACAGTGGCTGTGCAAACTTGTCTCATTCTATCTGGGGCCAATGCACCCTTCACAGTCAAGGGAAGCTCATTCCCTACACATTGAACCTATACCTTTATTTAGCACGTCTCAGGGACTACGTTGTGTTCAGTCCTTTCCAAACTTTGTTTAGTCCCGGACAACTTTATGTTGTTATTTAGAGAGCCTGATCGTCATCCTGGTTAGCATTGTGGCTGGAAGACCAAGATGGTTCATTTTTTTCACGATGACAAAGTGTGCCCATATTTTGTTAATAATTACTGGAATCTCCAGAAAGGCACAGGCTTGCCCACATACTGCTAGTGCATCTTCTAATTCTTGAATCTCTTCCATCTCCTCTCCTCCTCTTTTGTGCCTGAAGCTGAATGGTTTTTTCCTTTTCTCTTACAAAGAAGCAAGAATCTTTTCTGTAACACTTATATATCATGAGGAACAGATTTGGTTTTACTTACCAACTCTTGTTATATTTTTATTTTCTAATTTATTTATTTCTGATTTTATCTCCTTCATTTGCTGATACACAGGTAGGCAACAGAAAGGTATAGGCGGCTTTTTTTTTTTTAAGAGGGAGAGAACGTGTGCATGTGTGGGTCGAGGGCGGTGGGATAGGACAGAGGGAGAGGGAGAGAATCTCAAGCAGACTCCATACCCAGCCCAGAGTCCCCTACAGGGCTTCCTCTCACAACCGGGAGATCATGACCTGAGCCCAAATCAAGAGTTGGTCACTTAACCGACTGAGCCACCCAGGCATCCCAAGACTGCTTTTGAATTGTGCTCATTTCTGAGCAAGCATCCCCCCTGTTATTTTCTTTGATTAATTCTGTTGTTTCTTTTCTGGTTGCTCATGTGAAATGCTGGGTCTTTTTCTTTTCAGTCATTCCCGTTTCCTAATAAAAGCATTTGGTTGTGGCAATTTTATTTGAATTTCAAAGGGCAGAGTGACCCCAGCAGACATCTAGACTACAAATGATCTATAAAAGTAAAGTCGTTCTCTCAAAAAAGACCTGTGTGCCAGGTGAGTGTGGAGAAAATGCTAGAATGTTAGAACTGGGAGCAGCCTCCGGAAGAGCCAGAGTCCTATGCCATACAAATGGGGGCTGTGATCACAGGAGATGAGATCATTTGTCTGATATTTTAAAAGTTGTATACTCTCACATTGAGTCTGTGATCTCCTTGAGCAAGAAGTCTTAAAAATCAAAGCAAAGCAACCTCTTTCCCCCCCTTTCTTCCGTGTACATGACCCCAGACCACCTTTTCCCCCAGAAAGAACCTAGTTAACTCTTTCCTTTCATAATCAGCCCATGTCCAAAATACTGTGCAAATGTTGTTTTCAAAACTGAGCTTCAGCCAAGCACTGCCCCAAGCCTTCTCCTCCCCTCCAGACTGGAAACTGGAGGAGGATTCCGGAAGGCAGGAGAATAAGGCTGGCTGTTGGTGACCAGCTTTGACCATGTGTTTTAGATGAAAGCACTTGGAGCTTAAATTTAAAGTTAACTCAGTGTAAAAAAGATATGTCACAATTATTTGGGCGTTTATTTTGGTTCCTGTCCTTCTCATATGTTTTCTTCTAGTCACTGGGATTTCATTGCCTTAATCCTGCGGTTCTTAACCAAAGTTGGGGGAGACAGGGGTGTGTCTATCAGAATCATCTTGGGAGCTTTTTGGTTAAAATTATACCCTCCACTCCTCGAATCATAAACAATGATCTAATCAAAGAAGAAGAGGGGAGATAACAAAAGATGAAAAGGAATCTAGGAATCCAGTTTGGAAATAATTAGAAATGAGGACAAATGTTCATTATTAGTGATGAAAACTGATCAGCCTCCATGTCCAAGGACAGGAAAATAAATTATATTATAGTAATTCACATTATGGAGTATGTTTGTAACTATTACAACCAATACTTTTAATTGCATGAGAAAAGGTGCATGGTTTAACGTTCATTGCAAAATGCAGGATACAAAAATATATATAAAACATGATCTCAACTATTTAAATGTTATATATATAGTGTGTGTGTATATATGTGTATATGTGTATATTCACACACACATATGTATGTACATGCAGCAAAAAGATTAGACAGGAAAGTCACCAAAATGCTAGCAGATTTTTATTTTGAATGGGATTAATGGGGAGTTTTTAAATTCTTTTCTCTTTACACTTTTTTGTATTTTTAGTGTTTTTCTCACCATTATTGCTTTTTATATTCAGAAATAAATCAAGAAATGTTCATAGGTAACAACTTAAATCTGTACATGCTATTTCTTATAATCCATTCTTGGAGAAAGAAAATAAATAAGAAAAGGAAGATGGGGAGGGGAGGACAAAGTTATAACTCAGAGAAAAGGAGGTATTGGTTTACCAAAACTACTGATACACAACATATTTCATGAGAGTCTGGCCCAGGCTCCACACCATAACACAGGATGGCCAACTGATCAACTCACACCATTGTCGTCTCACTGAATGTCAGCCAGTTTTCAGGCTCACTTTATAAGAGAAGGTGTTGGGAATATCCTGACCACCACTTTGAACCTTTAAATACATTGTCTCCTTGCACAGAACATGTTTCCCTCCAGCTCCCTCTGTCAAAAGCCTGTATAGATCTTTCCTCTTCATGAAGCCTTTCCTGGCTGTCCCAGTCAAAATAAAGTTTCCTTGTCTATCTCCTGATAGCTTTCTCCTCAGACCTCTAATGTGGTATTTATCATAAATGTGTATTAGAGCAATCACGTGTCCTATTGTCTTTCCTGCTGGTCCATAAATGCTCGAGGGCAGGGGCTATCTCCCCACAGTACCTAACACAGTAACTCACATCTGAGCTCTCTTGGAATGATATAAAAACCAAGTCTCCTTGTCATCGTGGTGGGGTACCTTCCAGAAAAGTCCATGGGATTAGGGCAGCCAATTGCCTTTTGCAACTTTGCTTGCCGATTTGCTCATATTCAGCCATTTACTGAACCCAGGAAATGAGTGATTTACTGAGGTGGGAAAACAGGTTTCCAAAACCAGCCCTTGTGAGATGAGGGAGTTGGTCTGATTGTAAGAGAAGCCTCTACTGATGGTGCAAGTAGAACTACATATAGGTCAAGTCCACCGTTTGTTCTTCGGTAGGGGGAGATTAGGGGAGCAAATAGACAGCATCAGAGTCGTGTCATCAGGACACACCCTGAGAGATACCTATAGGGAATACTGGGTGGTATTTTTGCAAAAGGAAAAAAGTCCTTAGCTTTGGAACATCATAGACTCAATATAATCATTCACTCATTTAGTCAACAAACATTAATACTATTGTGGTTGGGCCATGTGCTGGATATTGGGAGGTTATAATAGATGACAGACACATGCCGTTGGAAAGGGTATATGAAATGACAGTCATAGACTTAAATACACACAGCTGAGTTGCACTGATTCAAATCCACTGTATTGGTTTTCTAGGGCTGTCATAACAAAGTACCACAGACTGGGTGGTTTAAACAATGGAAATTTGTCTCAGTCTGAAGACTGAAAGCCTTGAGATCAAGGTGTCTAGGGATTGGTTCCTTCCACGGGCTGTGAGGGAGGGATCTGTTCCAGGCCCCTCTCTTCTTGGTTTATAGATGGCCATCTTCATCCCGTGTCTCTTCATATTGTCTTCCCTCTATGCATATATCCCTGTGTCCCAATTTCCCTTTTTTGATAAGGACACCAGTGTACTGGGTCAGAGCCCACCCCAATGATCCCATTTTAACCTAATTACCTCTGTAAAGACCGTATCTCCAAATAAGATCATATACTTAGGTACTGGGGATTAGGTCTGCAACATAGGAACTTTGAGGGAATGCAACTCAACCCATAATACCCACCCACATCTAGCAGATAATCCAAAACTAAACCTGAATGTCATCAGACAGCCTTGATTGCCTCTCTAGCCACTGTTGCAATGGGGACTACCACCCAGCATTACCCCTGGGAGCAAAGGTAGCAGAGACACCAATCACAGTAGCAATAGGTAAGGTGCAAGATGGCACTCATATCCTTCCAAGGGGGTTGGCAGCCTTCTCCTGGAGCTTGGCTCCTGTTTTCCTGTCTCATTCCTGGCAGCAGGGATAGGCCCACAGCAAACAATATTCATGATAGCATGTCCTTGCACTTCACTTTGGAGGGCTTTGCCCCGGGCAGAAGACAGGCTGAGAAAAGTTGAAGCCCAGTCTTTAAATATGCAACCCAGAAAGATAGGCTAAACATATCTAAATGCCTCTCCCCAACCCCAACCTAACTAATGATAAAGTTATTAAGCTAGATACCACTAAATAAAATATGCCAATCTGCTTTACTGAAATATTAAGCCTGAATTCTCAAATTCCAAAAAATATTTAAAGCTGTCACTTGTAAACATGTAAAAAAATATATATCACTTACTCCCTCGTTTCAATCACTTTCCAATACAACAAAGAAGAACTAAAGTAGAAAAGACATCATTGAACAAAATGAGGATACTTTAAATACAGTTGCACTGTCTTCTATGGCTCGTTATACATTAAATCAATCATTCAAGTTAATGCATTCCTTGATACAGCTATTGAACAAAAAATTATCTCATTTGGTAGCATCTGGCCAAAAAGATACAGCTGAAAAAATACATAGAATCAACAATTTCCAGTAGAACACAAAAACGGATGAGCTCATGCATGTATCCTTACTAGAAGTCTACCGAGTTCATGTTCTGTTTTGTAACCTTTAAATACATTAGCACAATAAACACTTATATTGGGTGTGGTGGGTGCATTCAGTGCATAAATAGGCAGAAAAAAAATTAAGGTTAACGATTGAGGCTGGATTAAAGACTCCAAGTAATCCAGTTATTAAAATTTGACATAAAAAAGATGCAGGAGTTTCCTTTAAGCCTCAAAGGTATCTGGTTAGCATTCTGAACCTCATCAGAAGAACCCAATGAAAACTACATAAAGCAGTAACTACCAGCGCTCTCTTGATGAAGTTGGGAAGGATTCATGGGCTAATTTCTGACCTCTAGTGGTAAAGTTGTACTAAGGTCCTCAAATATATTCTCCATCCTGAATTACTGCTACCATTGGAGAGAATTAAAAGGAAGACAGACTGCCACACTTTCAGAGGGCACTGATCTCTCTGCCCCTAGGTGGCTCGAGGGTATTAGGGAATTCCTTGGTCAACTTCCATTTAAATGTTTGTTTCAAGCAGGCCTATCCAAGAACCTCAGATAAAACAATAGTTCTTCACCTTGCGTTCAGATTATTTTCTCTTCCTCTCCCCAACCTCTTCAGAGTACTAGTGACTAGGGAAAACCCCAAAAAATCAACCACAGAGAAAAAAGAAAGGTGCATAACTGAGGGCTAATAAGTGAAGACACATGACTTAATCATATATAATCATATATACATATATATAAATAAAATCATATATAAAATTTTTTGTTTTCAGAAACAAAAAGTAATTCTGATAAACCAAGAGGAATATAAGTTTAGACGTTAGAAAACAATTCTTTCACCTACCATTTATACCTAGTAAGGCTTAAAATTTTGAAGTGAGGGTAACCATTCAGACATTGACCAGACATTACACCACTAAAGAGAAAGATGGACAACATGATATTCTTTTTAAAATAATAGCAGAAAAATATCAAACTTGGAAGGAAAACATCTTTTCCAAGAAAAGCAAAACTACTTTCCCTGATGATAATAGGGTCCTCATTTTGACAAGTCTATTTCTGTTAATCCAGGTGTTGAAACTGGAAATTCCCCAATATTACTTACAAAAGCACCACAGAGACGCCATTGCTTTTGATACCAGCTGCAAATCACGGCCTTTCCCATTGTTCCAAATTTTGTCCTTCAGAATCTACATACACATGCAACATTGCCACACACACACACTCTCCATTTTTTTTTAGCCCCACTACTAGCACTTTCTTATATTTGTATGTAGGTAGGTAGGTAGGCATGTGTGTACTTTTATCTTCTTGTTCATCTCTGGCCTCCATCTAGGCCCTCATCCAAAGTTGACTACCTGCTGGTTTATCTCTCCATGGCCTTCTCTCCATTCATATAATCATAATATACACATATATCAGAGTTGTCATTCACTGTTACAAAAACAGAATTTTACTTATACATTGATTTTATTGTCTGTTTAATAATAATACATCATGGAATGCCCTCAAAGTTAACTGGTAGACATCTGTGGTAAATTTATTTTCCAAAAATAGCCACAATGATATATCCCTATCCCATATGCTGTTCCAGTAACAGGCCACTCTCCTATAAAAAATGTGGAGTCAAAAAATTAAAAATAAAAATAAAATAAAGATGTGGAGTCTATTTCCCACCTCTTGAACCTTGGTGGGCCTGTGACTGTCTTGACACATAGAATGTGGCAGAGTGAAGTTGTGTGACTTCTAAGACTGGGTGAGAAAAGATGATATAACTTCAAACTGTTTCTATCTCTTTCTACTTCTGCCACTCCCCCTCCCCTTTCTTCTTCCTCTTTCTCTTTTCCTCCTCCTTCTCCTTCTTGCCCACTCCCTCCTCTTCTGCCCCCACCCCACTCTCTCAGCTACCATGTTGTGCAGAAGTGCAGGTTACTCTGGGAACACAAGTGAAGAACTTCTAGGAGACAGCTCTAGTTAAGTTTTCACCCAATAAGCCAGACAGCCAGATGGAAGTGGATGAGCATTTGCATAGTTCCCAAAACCTTCCATGAAGTTCCCCTCTGCTTTCCACATAACACCTCAGATACCATGGAGAATAGACAAACCATCTCCCTTGTGCTTGGAGTCTCTACTGTGCCTCTTCCAAATTCCTGACCCACAGAAGCCATGAGCATAATAAAATTATTGTTTTAAGTCAGTTAAGTTTTGGAGGAACTTTGTTACAACAGATAACTAGAAAAGAACTGACTTGTCCATTCTAGTGGCTGTATGGTGTTTTACAGCTGGCTATAATATGGCTGGTTTGATAATTACATTTGCAAGGGTGTTTACTTCGTTTCCAGTTTTTGCCACTACAAACATTACTGCAATGAATATCCTTGAATATGTATCTTGAGACTTATTTTTTATTTCCACGAGAATTGTAGAGTGGAATTGCTGTGTATTTTGATTTTTACTAGTTTTTTTCTTACCTTCTGGTTCATAAGGGGTTATGGGGGGATGCTTTTGATTTATTTATCTTTCTTCTCTAATGTCCTTTATGGTTCTTTTTCTAATTTATTAAGATGAACACTGAATTCTTGTATTTTTAATCTCTGTCTGCATACAACATTTTTTTTTTAAAGTAGACTCCACACCCAGCATGGAGCTTGAAGTCACAAGCCTGAGATCATGACCTGACCTGAGTTCAAGAGTTGGACACTTAACCAACTGAGCCACCCAGGCATCCCTGCATGCAACTTTCTTTGGGTCTTGTAGGTTTGGTTATGGTGGGTTTTCCTTTTTTACTTTAAAAAGTTTACAATTTCAATCTTAGTTTCTAATTTGATCCAAGAAATTATTTAAGAGGGTAGTCTTAAGTTTCAAATAATTGGTTAAACTATCTTTTAAAAATTTATTTCTAATTTCATAAATTTTCTTCTAATTTCATCAGATAATGTAAACTGTAGAAGTCTCTGCTTTAAAATTTCTCTTGTGTGTGTGTGTGTGGAAAGTTTATGATCAGTTTTGTAGATAGTCAATGGCCACTTAGAAATATATATGTAATCTTTATTTAAAGAATGTAAGATTCTGAAAAAACAATGTAAGATTCCATATATATTTATTAAAGTATATGTGTTGGTTAGATGCCTTGGTATCATGTTACTTTTTTTTTTTTTTTGGTCTACTAGGCCCATCTATTTCTGAAAACAGTATAGTACAAATCCACTCTAATTTCATGTTTATGAAATTACCTTTACATTACTAATAATATTTCAGTTTACATATGTTTAGCTATTATGTTGTTTGATGTATATATTCACTATGTTATGCCCTTCATGGCAAATGTTCTTCCTCGTGCTCATTAATAGTTCCAACTGGCTGATGTTAATACTGCCTCTTCTAGTTTTGTTTGCTTGCATTTGTGTGGTATTGTTTTTCCAATCTCTATATTTTAGAATATTTCTTTACTATGTTAAGTGTTTTCTATGGACAACGTATAGCTGGGCTTGGTTTTTTTTTTTTTTAATATTTTATTTATTTATTTGACAGACAGAGATCACAAGTAGGCAAGAGAGGCAGGCAGGGAAAGAGAGGAGGAAGCAGGCTCCCCGCGGAGCAGAGAGCCCAATGTGGTGCTCGATCCCAGGATCCTGAGATCATGACCTGAGCCGAAAGCAGAGGCCTTAGCCCACTGAGCCACCCAGGCACCCCTGGGCTCTTTTAATCTAATGTGACATCTCTGTTTTTGGACGGGAAAATGAAGTTCATTTACATTTAATATAATCTCTGATACTCTTGATTTTATTCCTCCCCTCTTGTTTTTGCTTACTATTGAACATGCTTTATTCCCCTATTTCCTTTAATTTATATTTACTAGATGATCTAGTTATAATTTATTCCATTTTCCCTTATTAATTTCTAAATTATATACTCTCCCATTCCATTAATGGTTATCTTCCCTTTTATTTTCTGAAAATATGTGTTTCCCCTACATATTAGTCTATTTCCTGATACTTTCCCTCCACCTTAGTAAGGTAATACTTCTAGAATGCTTTTACTTCCACTTCCCTTCTCCCAACCCCGCCTTTTGAGTTTTGCTGAGAAATTTTGCAACTTTTACTTCCAGGCTCTCATTAGTAGAGTCACATTTATCTTAAGAATCTTTATTTAACACATGTAGTACATATTCTCAGTCATTCCATTATTATCCATATATATTACAAGGCTCACTATTCACTCATCACTTTTCCCCTTCTACTTCACCTTCTCCTTTCTTGAGATCTCTATTCTTATTAATTCATTGTTTAGTTACAGCCCTCTTTTCACAGTTTTCTAGGATGGGGTTTGAGTGATATATTCTTGGAATCCTTACATTTCTACAGTCCTTTCCTCCTGGCAGGTGAATGATGTTAGGTTGGAAAGAGACCTACCTCTTGGGTTACATTCCTTTTCTCCAAATAGGGATAGACATTATTCCACTGTCTGATGCCAGTCTGATTCTTTTCTCTTTGTAAATTATTTATTCTTTCTGTCTAGAAACTTAAAAGGTTTTTCTCTTCAACCTTGGTATTCAGGAATGCTGTCAGGATATTGCAAATACAAGTTTTCATTTAGCTCAGGAAAATTTGCATCTATTATATTTGGTCTTTCCCTTGTAATTCACTCTGGAACTCCTATTACCTACACATTAGATCTCTGGATTTGTCCTCTTTCTTCTAGCAATGAAAGTATCCATTTAAGAATTTGAAAAGATGTATTAATGTTTTTCCTGATAATACTGGATCATCACCAACATGAGCTAAATTATCTGGTTATAACATTTTGGTACTACACTGTAGCCTAAAGTGAAATATAATAATATGCATATCATTTGCATACTAGATAACTCACTCTATCAAGGTTGGCTTTTGGGGCGTCTAGGTGGCTCAGTGGGTTAAGCCTCTGCCTTAGGCTCAGGTCATGATCTCAGGGTCCTGGGATGGAGTCCCACATCAGATCGGGCCCTCTGCTCTGCAGGAAGCTCTCTGCTTCCCCCTCTCTCTCTGCCTGTGTGTGATCTCTCTCTCTCTCTCTCTCTCTCTCTCTCTCTCATCAAATAAATAAATAAATAAAAATCTTTACGGTTGGCTTTTTTCACTATATTTTAAAATGTACATCTATTATGTCTGTTTTTAAAAAATATATATTTAAAGCAATATACACACAGTGTTTTTAAAAATTTGTTCAGATAATGAAAGTAAAATCTTCCTCTCCTACCTCTGACTCCCCAGGCCCACTCCTAAAGTAACCTGCTCTTCACAGTTTCTTACAAAACCTTTCAGAAATTCTTCATGTATAACAAAAAGTATTACTATAGAAGTATCCATAGCTTCCTTCCATCCTCCTACCTACTAACAAAACATTTTGCCATTTGCACCCTGATCCCTTCCCACCTCCTACATTCCTATCTCCCACTGCCTTATTATGTGGATGGGATAAACAGGAGTGGAGGACTTAAAAATAAAGAAGCAAAGAAGTCCAGGGAGGAGACTTATATCCAAAAAGCCCAGGCCTACTCACTACAGGGAGGAGAGAAAAAAAAAAAAACAGAAAAGAAATGGAAAGAAAGGTAGAGGGGTGACAGACGAGGACTAGTACTGGCAAAGATATCAGGGAGGGTTTTGGCAAAAGACAGGCTTTGGGGTGTGTATTGGATATGAGAGAGTGACAGACAGAAAGACTATGTGGATATGCAGACTTAAGTGTTCATGCAAGTTGTTTTAAATAACTTGTGTTGTATAAAACACAAGTGTTTCATATACAGTTTTTGAGGAATACAAAGATTAGAATTACTTTCACTATCTTATAAGCTCAAGACCCTCTGAGTTGTCTTTTGAGGCCCAAGATCTATTCCATTTAATCTATGTGTGGGTTTGCATTCATGTATGTGTGTGTATATGTAGGTATGTGTGTGTTTAGAAAGAGATGTATAGTATATAAATAGATTTATCTACACATATCTTTTAAAAAAAATTTTATTATTATTTCTTAAGCAAGCTCTACATCCAACGTGGGCCTTGAACTCACAACTCTGAGATCAAGAGTCACACGCTCCACTGAGCCAGCCAGGGGCCCCCACATATATCCTTTCTTAAAAAAAAAACACAAATGTTAAATACAATTTTGCACCTTGTTTCTTTTCCCCTTAAACATATAGATTGATTGATTTCTATCCTGCCTACTTCCTAAAAAAATCTGAGTTTGTTTACAATAAAATCATAGGCAAATTTTTAACATGACTCCAAGGACAAAGACCAAAAAGTAAAAGGGCCAAGGGAGAAACTATATTCAGAAATTCTAGCCAATAGTTTCATTTCATGAATGTAATAAAAAATTAATAAGGTACTTTAAAAATAGATTCCTAAGTAACCAAATGCCAAACATTATTTTTCAAGGGAAGAAATTAATTTTACCTAAGAAAAGACCGAACAGTGAAAAGAAAACCTTAGCCCAGAGCTTAAGAAGACAGTGAGAGCTCCATCCACATCAGAATCTTAGCAAAGAAATTCAGGAGAGTGCCATCAGTTCTCGATTGTTTATACAAGCAGAGAAACCAAGATAAACCAAACTAGTGGGTTGTTTTTAAAGTATATTTTATTGGCTTTTATATATCCAGATGGATAAATGATCAGTAAATAAGTGTGCAAACAGAACGAGGTCCTGCTGCAAAGAACTGTTCCAGAAAGATCTGGGAAATCGTTCATTTCCCACAATCCTCTCGGTGACTGCATCCATCTCATCCCTCCAGTACATACAAAACATTAGATTAAAGCAGAATAAGCCTTATAAATCTTTCCTCAAAATGGAGCTGTGTTGAGTCAGATCCTATCAGTGAGAAGGATGGGGACCACACAAATAAAGAAAACATGTTTTAATCCATCCATACTTTGGGCAGATGGCTTTCAATCTACCCCTCCCACTTCATTGCCTGTCACCTTCCTGTGGAATACATACCTAAAATGGATGATCTAGAAATCTGATATCACTTCTGTGACCTTCTCCACTCTGATAACCAATATCTCCATGCTCAGCCACAAATCAAACTATGTTGGGAACAAATATCCACAGTCCAAATATCTTGAACTCTGATATTCTCTCCCTTCCTACAACCGCCTTCTACCTTCTCTCTCCCCGACACTTTCTGAATCAGTTCTTTACCTCCACAACACCTTCACCTCCATTCCACGACTCTACCAGCCCCCTCTAGATTCTGACAATCACTAACTTTACTTAACCCAACTGATGTCTGTTTCTCCTCCCTTCTCAAAATTGGAGAAAAATCACTTAATTGATACAATAAGCAAGTACCAGGTGTTGAGGATAGACAGCTCTCAATCCAAAACCTGGTTCGGCCATTTATTAGCTGGTAAAGTTTGGGCAAGCAACATAATCTCCCTGAACATCTGTTTCCTTATCCACAAAATGGGGTATTATCCATTAAGACACTTGCAGCTGTAACAGAAAATCCAAGCAAAAGTAGCTTATTGTCTCCCATAATAAAGTGGTTAGGAATCAGTACCAGGGTTAATTCAGTGGCTCTGTGATGTCATCAAGAACAAAGATTCTTTCCTCTTTATGCTCCAGCATCCTCAGCACATTGACTGGGGGACTTAGACATATCTCTTCCTGTTACTACATTGGTGACTGCACTACCAGGCGTCCCAAACAGACCCCAAGTCTTGCTGAAGAAGACTGTACTTCCTCCCATGTGCCTCTCTGTATTAGTGAAGGAAACCTTTCCTAGCATTCTCCTTAGGTCCCTTGGCTTGGTCAAATATCCACCCTGGAGCCAAGCACTGGCCAAAGGAAATGGGATTGCCACGATGGCCTTTTCAACCAATCACAACTCACTTTCTGGGGCTAGAGAGTGGCAGCGCTTTCCTCAGCACATTGCCATCAGATACCTAAACAAAAAAAAAAAGGCTGTGATAGCAATAGCCAAACTATGGAAAGAACCTAGATGTCCATCAATAGATGAATGGATAAAGAAGATGTAGTATATATATACAATGGAATACTATGCAGCCATCAAAAGAAATGAAATCTTGCCATTTGAAATGATGTGGATGGAACTAGAGGGTATTATGCTGAGCAAAATAAGTCAATCGGAGAAAGACAACTATCATATGATCTCCCTGATATGAGGAAGTGGAGATGCAACGTGGGGGGTTTGGGGGGTAGGAAAAGAATAAATGAAACAAGATGGGATCGGGAGGGAGACAAACCATAAGAGACTCTTAATCTCACAAAAGAAACTGAGGGCTGCCAGTGGGGAGGGAGGTAGGGAGTGGGTGGTGGGATTATGGACATTGGGGAGGGTATGTACTATGGTGAATGCTGTGAAGTGTGTAAACCTGGCAATTCACAGACCTGTACCCCTGGGGCTAATAATACATATGTTTATTAAAAGATTTAAAAATTATTTTTAAAAAAGGCTGTGATAGTAAGAATATCTGTTGTGTATGCCAACAACCTCTGCCATTTGGGCAATAACACCTGCTCCACAAGATGGCTGTAAAGATGATACTGGATACATTTGCAAAGTATCTAGGGATGCCTGGCACATGGCAGACATCATGGTTTTTAAAGATGTCCACACATTCTTGAATATTCTTTCAAAAAGTAGAGCTAATTCCCCTACCGTTGAATGTGGGCTGTACTTAGTGACTGGGTCCTAATAGAATTTGGCAAAAATAATGGTGTGAAATTTCCGACACTAGGTTACAAAAGACACTGCAGCTTCTGTTTTTCCTCTCCTGAGTGGCCCACTCTGGAGCTGCCATGTTGTAAGGACACTCAAGCAGCCTATGGAGAAGTCCACACAGGGAGAAATTAAAGATTACCACCAACAACCAGCACTAATCTACAAGCCACGCAAATGAGCCATCACCAATCTACAAGCCATGCAAAAAGGCTGGAAGTGAATTTCTCAGCCACCGTGAAGGCTTCAATGGACAGACACACCAAGCCACATCTTGGATGCAACCTCATGAAAGACTCCGACCCGGAATGATCCCAGCTAAGCCACTCCAAGAATTCTGGGAAATGGAGAAAAAAAAATTTTATTGTTTTAAGCCACTAAATTTTGAAATCATTTTTTTTACACAGCAATAGATAACTAATGTGGATTTTGGTACCAAATGAGGGTTCTGCTATAGTAAAAACTTTAAAATGCAAGAGTAGCTTTGTAACATGGCAGTAGACAGAAGCTGGAAGAACTTTGACGAGAGATTTAGTGAAGACTTAAATGACCTTGAAGAGACAGCCAGTGAGGGTGGAAAAGTTCATGGGTTTTACTATGACAGACCAGGTAAAAATGTATCTTGCTTTTCTCCTCCATAAATTTTAAGTCTGACCATTGCTGAGAGGTAATATGCATCACGGATAAATGCACAGGCTTTAGAGTCTGACTGCCTTGATTTGAATCCTGGCTCCGTCACCTCTTATCTATGTAATATTAGGCAAGTTGCCTAACCTCTTTATGCCTCAGTTTCCCTCAGGGGATTTTTATGAGGATTCAAGAAGTTGCCGCATATCAACTATAAATAAATAAACAAACCAGGGTTTGTTTCTGTATCCCATGGCAGAGTTGATTATGGTTGAGGACCTGCAAACCAGAATTGGGGTAGAAGCCAAGGAACATTACCTTGACTAGCCAAAAAAAAGAACAAAGTCTCTGTGATGGGCTATCCCACTAGCGTAGCATTTCTTAAGGTGTTGCCCCACCTGCATTTGAACCTTTGGGGTATTTATTTAAAAGTTGGGGCTCTACCACCTGAGATTGATTCAGGAAGTCTAAAGGAGGGCAAAAAGCTGGATTTTAACTGAAACTTTTGTGGATGATTCTTGTGTCCACTAAAGTTTGAAAACCATTATCCTGGGGAAAGGAATCCAGGTAAATAGCCCAAAGATTAATCTCTTTGAACCCTATTCTTTTACCTTAAAAATGAAGGCAAAATTGCCCATTCTTCTCCATAAATTTATCCATTTTTGTTTTACTATACAAATAAGGTATACTAATTAATAATGCACATAATGGGCCATTGAATTAAATTAATGCTCCTGAAGGATCTGCTACCTTTATCCAGGACTCATGGTAGCCCCCAGCATACAACTACATACCCCAGTTGACATACAAGCTTTTGTGATAACTGTATAAACCCATTTTTAGTGTCTGATTTGACAAGTACCATCAGTATTGTAAATATGGACATTTGATAATTCATCTTCTGCTCCGCTTCCTTCTAATGAGCCTTTTTGTACCATAGAGACTGAGAAGTTTAAAATTACATTTCCTAGACTCCTCTGGCAGGTAAAAATCTGGATATAAAATAGTGTCCACCCATTAGATATACTATTATGAAATGTGGGAGGCAGAAGTAAGTTGAAGGCACTCTGTCTACTGCTATGTCTCATTCCAATAAAATGTCAAATTATGGAGAGGTCAGGGTTTTCAGCAACAGTTGTCTGTTACCAACTCTGGGTACACTGAGGGCAGGTGTGGCAATGGTGCCATGGTGGCCTTTTCATTAGGGCAAAGGTTGCAGGAGGTTAATTCTGCAGTGTTTTAGAAGTCATTCTCTGAGCCAAGTCTAGAATTTACTTCTCTAGCTCTTCAACCAACTTTTTTAAAAAACCACTTTTTATTATAGTTTTGAATATATTCAGAAGTAGAACCAGAAACTAATAAAACCCCAGCTTCAACATATAGCAACTTAGGCCAATCTTACTTTAAGTACCCCTACCCACCCACTTCATCTTATTTTCAAAAAAATCCCAGACATCATATCATTTCACATATTTTAGCATATATCTCTTTTTCAAAAAGTAGACTAAAAAATGTAATCTGAGATAATAGAACATACTGGTCTCTTGCCCCCAGTTCCTGGCACAGAGCTCCTGAAACCTTTGTAGTAATTTCCGAAGTGATAAAAACATTAGGTGATCTCTTTCTCTATTTGTCCTTGACCCCATCCCTGCCCAACATATGGCTCCTAAAACCCATTTCTAAGTGATTAGAGCACAAGAAGCATCTTTCATTCTATTGAGGTGACTCTAGTGTGGCCTCCTGGTTAGAGGCTGGTCACCATAAAGACCATGCCATGAACAGAATCTCAATTTTCAGTCCCAGCCCTCATCCTGAGACAGGAAAGGGGCTGGAAATGGGAGTTAATAACTGCAAGTCTATGTGAGGAAACCTCCATAAAATTCCAGTACTATGGGGTTTGAAGAGCTTCCAGATAGATGGATACATCCAAATAGGAAGGGTGATGCACCCCAACTCCAAGGGACAGAAGCCCCAACCCTCCCAGATCCCAACCTCACCCGGTATCTCTTCATCTGGCTATCCATCTGTGCCCTTTATCATACCCTTTACTGATCTAGTAAAAATAAGGAAATGTTACCCTGAGTTCTGTGAGCCACTCTAGGAACTTTTCAAACCACGAGGAGAGGGTTGTGGGAACCCCCGATTTATAGCCAAGTTGGACAGTTGTGGGTAACCTGGGGACCTACTTACTCCTTGCAACCAGCATCTGAGGTGGGGGGGACAGTCTTGTGGGACTGAACCCTTAACTTGTGGATGTTATGTCCAGGTAGATCGTGTAAGAACTGAGCTGAATCGTAGACACCCAACTTAGGTCAAGAGAATTGCTTGGTGTGGGGGAAAAACTCCACACATTTGGTGGCCAGAGAAAGGTGTTTTGTGTGAGCAGTAAAGAGACACAGAAAAGAAACACACAGGGGGGAAGGACTGGGTTTTTCCCTACACAAAAGAGAAAGAGACAGGAGGGGGGAAAACTGCATTTTTCCTAATATGACTACGGTATCATCATCCCTAAAATAAATAAATAGATAAATGGATAAATAAATAGATCTTTAATATAATTAAGTGTCCAGTCAATGTTTACATTGCCAGTCCCCATTATTGTCATTAAAAAAAAAAACTTAATAGTTTTTGCTGAACAAATAAAGTCCACAAATTGTAATTGGTTGATATGCCTCTCCTGTCTTAATGTATAGGTTCCCTTTCCATCTCTGTGGTTGTTTTTTTTTTTTTTCCTTTTGTAATTTATTTGAAGAAACTGTTGTTAGAGCATCCCACAGTCTGTATTTTGGTGGTCACATCCCATGGTGTTGATATATTCCTCTGTCCTCTGTAATTCATATAAACTGGTGGTTAGAGCTACAGGCTTGATCAGATTTAGGCTTTGTTTCCACTGATTTTTGAGTCCCCAGTTGTATATTAGATACCTTTCTGGGATAGTAGAAGCTACCAAAAAAACCCAAAACAAAACAAAACAAAAAGCGTAATACTGTGCATTCAATCAGACGGACAACCACAAGGTATACATACCTCATTTCACCGCTTTTGCTGTATTGCAGTTCATAGATACTGCGTTTTTACAAAATGAAGGTCTATGGCGACCCTGATCACACAAGTCTATTGGTGCCACTTTTCCAACAGCATTTGCTCATTTTCATCTCTTTGTTGTTTTTTTTGGTAATTCTCAAAATATTTCAAGCTTTTTCATTATTATATTTGTTATGGTGATCTGTGATCGGTGTCTTTATGTTACCACTGTCATTGTCTTGGAGCAGGGAGCACAAACCATGTGCATATAAGATGGCAAACTCAATTAGTAAATGTTGCATGTGTTCTGACCTCCATCATTGGCTGCGCCCCCATTTCTCTCCCTCTCCTTGGGCCTCCCTATTCCCTGAGACACAGTAATACTGAAATTAGGCCAGTTAATAACGCTACAATCGCCTCTACGTGTTCAAGTGAAACGAAGAGTCACACGTCCCTCACTTTAAATCAAACACTAAAAATGATTAAGCTTAGTGAGGAAGACCTGTTGAAAGACAAGACAGGCCAAAAGTGAGACCTCCTGTACCAGTTGGCCGAGCAGTAAATGCAAAGGGAAAGTTCTCAAAAGGAAATTAAGAGTCTTCTTCAGTGACTCCATGAGTAAGAGAGTGAAACAGCCTTATTGCTGGTATGGAGGAAGTTCTGGGGGTCTGGATAGAAGATCAAACTAGCCATATAATTCCCTTGAGCCAAAGCCCAATCCAGACTCTCTCCAATTCTGTGAAGCTGAGAGAGGTGAGGAAGCTGCAGAAGACAAGTCTGAGGCCAGCAGAGGCTAGTTCATAAGGTTTAAGGAGAGCAGCAAGTAAAGCAGCAAGTGCTGACGGAGAAGCTGCAGCAGCTTGCCCGGAGGATCTAGTTCAGGTCATGAGCAAAGGTGGCCACACGACACAGACTTCTGATGTAGATGAAACAGCCTTCTAACAGCTAATGTAGCCGGAGTCTTTAAATTGAGGCTTCCACTCACAGTTCCAGAAACCGAGGGCCCTTGACAATTATGCCAAGTCTACTCTCCCTGTGCTCCATAAACAGAACAAAGCCTGGCTGACAGCACATCTGTTATAACACGGCTTACTGAATATTTTAAGTCCACAGTTGAAACCTACTGCTCAGGAAAAAGAAGATCCCTTTCAAAATAGGAATACTCATCAACAACGCACCTGGTCACCCAAGAGCTCTGACAAAAATGTAGGATATTACTGTTGTTTTCAGCCTGCTAACACAACACCCTTTCTGCAGCCCGTGGACGGAGGAGTCATTTTGACTTTCAAGTCTTATGATTTTAAGAAACCTGTTTCATAAGGCTATCCCGGTCATAGATGGTAATTCCTCAGATAGACCTGAAAGCCTTCTGGAAAGAATTCACCATTCTCAATGCCATTAAGAACATTCCTGATTCATGGCAAGAGGTCAAAAGTCAACATTAACAGGAGTTTGAGAGAAGGTGATTCCAACCCGCATGGACGACCTGGAGGGATTCAAGACCTCAGTGGGAAAAATAACTGTAGGTATAATGCCAACAGAAGGAGAACTAGAATGAGAAGTGGAGCCTGCAGATGTGACTGAATTGCTGTAATCTCCTAAAACTTTAACAGATGAGAAGTTGCTTCTTCTGGATGAGCCAAGAAAGTGGTTTCTTGAGATGGAATCTACTCCTGGTGAAGATGCTGTGAAGACTGCTGAAATGACAACAAGGGATTTAGACTATCAAAAAAACTTCATGGGTAAAGTAGTGACAGGGTTCAAGAGGACTGACTCTCAATTCTGAGAGGTCAGCTGTGGACAAAGTGCCACCCAACACTATCACATGCTACAAAGAAACCATCATAAAAAGAAGAGTCAATCAATGCAGCAAACTTTGTTGTCTTATTTTATGAAATTGCTACAACCAGCTTAAACCTTCAGGAAACACCACCCTAATCAGCCATGTTGGTTAGTAATATTATTTGAATATTTAAGTTAAAATAAACTGTGATTTCCTTTTTTATTATTCCTAGCACAGGGTAATCATCAACAAAGATATGTTGACAGAATGCATCAAGAACTGATTTTCACATTATTTGCAACCAATGGTCAAAAATGATGTGGCAGAAACTGCCATGAATTCCCCTAATACACATTGTCTTTCCTCCAAGAGAATGCCCAAATTTTAGCTGAACATATAGTAGACTGAAATAAAGACAATTGCCCAGTCTCTCTTGCAGCTAGATATCACATGACTAAGTTCCGGCCAATAAGATGTAAGTGAAAGTATTGCATGGCAAATTCCAAAAATCTTCTACAAAAGATCGCTGGCCCCTGCCCACTGCTCCTTTCTTCTTTGTCCTTCCTCCAACAGAATGCAGATGTAATTATTAGAGCTTGAGCTACCCACCACCCTGGTTTAGGAATCGATGGCCACACCTGGGGTATGGTAAGAACGGTGAGCTAAAATAAAAGGATCCTAGATCTCCAAAAACTTCGTGGAGAAGAGCACACCCATTGGTCCTGCAATCCCTAGCTCTGGAATTTTATATGCGGAGAAAAATAAACTTTTATGTTTGTTATTGGGAAAACCCCACAATACCAGCTTCCTTTGTATAAGGGAGGAAGACAGATTTATAAGTGGCATTTTTTCAAAGACATGTACTGTGTAGCCACATCTCTCTTAACTGGGGATAATAGGATATTCTTTCTTCCAAGTAATTATTTTTATTCGTATGAAAATGTAACTCTTCTATAGTTGGAGTTAGAGAACCAGGTTCAAGTCTTACCTCTGCCCTTAATGAGCCAATGGGTCACCTTCTCTAAGACTTTGTAAGACACAATGTAATAAGATTCTCTTGAGCCTTAAAATATAACATATATGGAAGTGTTTCACAGTATATAAGTAACTACACAGGGATAGTTGACTACAATTATAAGATACCTGTGGGGAGAAACTGTCCCAGGTTGTATCTCCAGTAACAAGTGCTCAATAAATATTTGTTGAATAGATATTTTGAAGTCCTTGGTAAATGGGTGAATTGTTCTGCTTTGGAGTGAATAATGTTTACAGGTCTTTAATATTAAAGTATTACTTGAGTTTCTTAGAGCCAATTCTTAATTTTGCTATCAGTCAAAAGATACAAAGGTGTGAAAAAACAAACCTAACTAATCCGTTTATCTAGTTCAAAAATGGACCCCAATTTGCTATAGCAAAATAATTTAAGAACACAAGTTGTGGTACAGAAATAAAGTTTTTATGACCCTTTTCTTTTCCTTGAAATTACAAAGTTACACATAAAGACATATTTTAATATTTAAACCACTAACTCTACCACATCAAATGAAGGATTTCCCCACACTGAACTGTGGCTAAAGTATTTTATTAAATTAAGTATGTAATTTGCAAATGGTTTCATAAGAAATTTTAAAAGCAAAGTTATAAAACATTTTCAATAAAAAAGTACAGAGTTAACAGCAAAATTACATTTTCTTTATAGTACAAATAAAAACATTTCATTTCTGATACACTGTCTGAAAATCTTATAATATATTCTCCAACTGATAGCTGCAATATTATATTTTAATGAGAAGTTTCACCATTAATTCAATCATTTGCTAGTAACAGGTTCATCATTTGGACCATAAAAGTCAACTGCTCAACTTTAAGGAAAATAATAAAATTTGTCATTAGATTATGTTAAGTTACAAAAGGCTCTCCAGGATATACATGTATGCCAGCCTTGTTTCTCTACTAAATTCTGTAGAGGCATTAAGTAATATGTAAACTTCAATTACATTTTAAAAATAAGCACCATTAACATACATTCTACATAAATTTACTTTACCTTTTAAATGACACCTTTTTTTGGCCACACAAACATTTAAATCTGTTTTCTTTACCATGTAAATAAAAATACGCAATATTTAACCACTCCACAGAAAATTACCACACTTCACCTCATTGCACAATGGAAAAGCAATTGGAAAAAACACTTGGAAAAAACAGCACACGTTATTTTTGTGTCTTTTTTATAGATTTTGTAATTTTCTTAAATTGAGAGCAGTTAAAACATTGTCAGAGCAATTTCCTGAGTCTCAAAGTTTCTAATTTCCAGCTCAGAAATAACCAATCTTGCTATTATACAGGCTCTTTTTCTAAGAACACACACAAAACACTTGAATTTAAAAAGAGAAAGACCAAAATAAGTACTGGAAACAATCCAACAGAAGAATTGTTTAGCTTTTCTTCTCAAAATGTGTTATAATATGCAAGACACTTTAAAGTATAAGTCAGATTTTCTACCATATAATATGTCCTATATTTAAAGGCCATAGAATTGCAAATAGTATGGAAACACTAATAAATTGATGAAACCTCAACTTGAAAATAATACAGAACTATATGAACAGCCTATAAATCTAAGACAACATGCTTCCAAGTCTCATGTTGAAGTAAGGAAGTGGATGAATTGAAAATACTGTTAAAGAGTTTCCTCAGTCCAACCTACTTCCCCTGTGGTTTCCACATTAGCTCTCTTTTTTTCTCCTGGTAGATACAAGTGAGAGACTACTGAAAAGAATTGTTACTAAAACCTTCCAAACTACAGAAGTGTTATACTTTTAGAAGATCGATACACTTGCAAAGAGCCATTTTAATAATCCTGTATTAGCACAAATACACCAATACCTAAAAACTTCGATAATCCCCATACTGTCTTTACTTTTGACACATAGGATTTGGAAAGCAAGGGAAGAATTTCCCTTGAACCTTTGGCATGCAGGATTTAGAAATGGGCAAAACAAGAAAAGAGCAACTATAAAATTTTCTTTCATAATTATGTTATTTAAACTATGCTAGACAGTGGGGTGGGAGGCCGTTTAGAATTAAACAACTTCATAAAAACACAAGGTGCTCAAAATTTGCCTAAATACTTATTATTGATGATTAAGAAAATTAACCTAGATCTACCAAAATAAAGCCTAAAGTTGAGGTTGGTACAGCAGAAAACGTATCCTCTTTCATTTGGTTTCTGCCCACAAAATACCTCACCCCTTGTTCTTTTTTATTTGATTGCTCCCATGTTAATCGTAATTACAATAACACTGAAATAAATTTAGCTGAAGTGCACAAAAGCGACACTTTTTTAAACGGGGCAAGGAACTATAAAAACATAGAAAGCTAGTACGCAGCTGCACACACTCGAATAACTCCAGGTTTTAGCATTGTTATTCACATTTCCTAAATCATATTAATTTATACATAGAAATATTTTATTTCATTAACAACTGTAGTTTCATAATAAGTTCTTGAAATGAATTGCTTTATTTTTAATGTATGCAACTCTTCTAGACGTTACAAAAAATATGCTAAAGTGTTGGTTTTTCTTTTTTAAACAAATTATTATCAAACATAAGAATAATATTTCAATACCACTCACTAACCACTTCTAAATAATTTTATTTTTATCTTTGTGGAAATAAATTTAATGATATAGCTCTTTTAAAAGCATGCTTTCATGATATATAAAAACATGTTTTTGAGTTTTATTTTCATTAAAATGTCTGTTCTTTTGGGAAACCATTCTGTTATTCAGGATTCTTTCAGTAAGAGCTCGACCCTGTAATTCCTGATCCAAATGATTTTTAAGCTTATCAAAAAGCAACGCAACCATTTGTTAAATTACATATGTTGGAAATAGTCTCCATATCTGAAGTCAATAAGCCATTATTTCATGTTGGAAAATTATACTTTACCACATTAAACTTGTGTAAATGAAATTATAACTGACATACCAACAGGACTTTTTAGCTCACACACACAAGAAGAAGTCAATCAAAGTTTCCCTTCAAAAAGCTGGCTCATTTTTAAAACAAGGGTAAAAAACTTTCAAATTGTAAAGATTCCTTTTAAGATTATATCAAAAACGTTTTCTATATTTGCTTTAAATTAATAGAGGACTTTAACCTACTGCACTTTAGAAATCATATGCTTCAAATATAAAATATAGCTCTTTAGTACCGTCTTAAATACCATTTACACAGACAGCTCTAGAAGCAGTTTTATAAGACACCAATACTTGGTAGATTATCTAACCATTTCTCCTTCTCTAAAAACTTTTCTGCCTACAGAAGGTATAAAACTGTAATATAATCTCAGGGCTCCAACTTTCCTCCTAGAAAATGCACACACACAGAATAAAAGGTAAGAGATCAAGATCATATACAAGAGAGAGGAAAGTACAAATGGCATGCCTTTCTTCCTGTAAGATATGGCAAAATGAAACTTTTTTTTTTATTTATTTTGAAATCAAAAAGTATTCAAGTATTTTTGTTAGATTTTCTTTTCTTCATTACTACTACTACTTCCACTTCTCCTTTTAATACAAGGCTTTGATGGGCATGAACCAGGTCTCAAAGCACTTTAAAATACCTTTCAAAGATGCCTTTAGGATTTTACTAAATGTTAAACAATTAATACAAAGGTAACACTTTTTTCTCTGAGAAAGAGTCAGAGCACTTCAAACTTCGAAACAGCAGCTAATACTTTTCTTAGACATTTTATAATCAATAAAAGTTATCTTTAATATAACAGACAACATATTTGGCATTTGATTCAGTAAAAAACTATTTTTTTGAGTTCTGAAAAACACCATCATAATGTTTTTATTATAACTGGACATTTCTAATAAACACATGTTTACAGTAAAAATGACTAAATTTAACCGCAAATAAAACTAAGTTTAACCTACAAACCTTCACACGTCTAAGTCAAGGATGTTTATTTTACTTTAGCATGACTTTCAAGCACCCTGGTTTAATTTCAGAGAACCTACAGAAATGAGAAAAGACTTATTTTAGGTAAAAATTTCAAACTGGTTAAGGAATATATCATGCATGTAATCAATTCCAAGTGTCTATGCAAAATATAATATTTACTATCAAAGTATTTTCCTTTATTAAGTCAATCATCCAGGACCAATATCTATGCTTATGTATCCTTCAATTCATTGTAAAAATAAAGAATCCTAAGGCTAGGGGTTACTCCTAACTTAGTAGTTACTTAAGATTTTTCAAAACTCTCGAGCCTGCATTTGACTTTCATGAAGAAGGGCATGCTGTCTGAAGGATAAGATGATGTCTGCATTACATTATTTCTACGCATTAAGTGAGTATTAAAAAGAAATATCTAACATAATCTTAAGTCTGATTCATCAGGCTGTGAAATGCTTCCAAGCCCTTAATGTGAAATTTAAAAAACACTAGTCTCTACAATAGCCCATTAATCCCAACATGATAATGTTCTAGTCCAACTACTTTTTTAACACTCTGAAATGCCACCTGTTTGCATGCTCAGAATTAATGTTACCATTTCCTATAATGTAGGCAAACAACATTGTATTACATGGCATAAACATAACTAAAACTAGAAGTAGGGGGAGGTTGGTACCTAATGATAAACATCCTCAGGGAATCTATCCATCAACAGATCTTACTCTTAGACTTTTCTTATCATTTCCTGTTATTGAATAATAATCACTTAATGAAAAAGGACATGTCATGTTTGTTAGTTAAGATCATTAACAACACTTGATTTATGAAGATGTATAAATCCATAGTGACTGGATGCTACTGCTAAGGTTTAAAAAAATCCAAATTATAATCATATTTTAGTAGAAATCCCCAACTCCTTCCAAATTCTATGAATGCATAAATAGTAATTTTAAACTATGACACATATAATCTCACTATCTTGGATAATACATTATCAAAAAAACACAATTATACTTACTTTCTGTTAGATTTTAAATTTATGATAGAAATAGTTTTTGTCAAGTGATTGCTTCAACAAGAAACACATTTGTCTTTCATTTCTGGTTTTCTAAACATCATATATCCAGCAGAGAATGTTGTATCATAATTTAAGCAAAAATTGTGGCTAATACCAGATGGTTAAATTTAGTTAACTATTTTAATAAACCATCTGAGCATATTACTAGTGTTTACTATCTGTATATGGGCAATTGCCATTATCAATAACAGAAATCTATACTCACCTGAAGCTATGGCTTGTGAGGTATTTAATGACGGCTGGTTTGATGCGAGCAACTCCTCCTTGGCTGTGGTTTCCTCTCCCCGTAATCACAGACAGATAGGACTTCCCACCATTCTGCTTAAATTCTGTTACAACAGGAATTGGAACAGTTAAAATTCATTTATCTTACATTCTCAATAGAAAACAAACCTGAACTACTCAAACACATATGAAATTACTTTCATGGGGATTTAGATATTTATAAATTCAAAAAGCCGGGCTGCCTGGGTGGCTCAGTGGGTTAAGGCCTCTGCCTTCGGCTCAGGTCATGATCCCAGGGTCCTGGAATCGAGTCCCGCATCGGGCTCCCTGCTTGGCAGGGAGCCTGCTTCCTTCTCTCTCTCTCTGACTGCCTCTCTGCCTACTTGTGATCTCTGTCTGTCAAATAAATAAATAAATAAAAATCTAAAAAAAAAAAAAATAGTAAAATAAAATAAATTCAAAAGCCCCCAAATTGAGGTTTTTAAATCCATGTTTCATCTATACTGTTTAAGCACAAAAGCCTCAAAGCAACTCATCCACCTAAACACAAGTGAAAGTTCTTCCCCTATGGGGAAGGAGATTTCTGTGTCCTACCAAAATTTCTTTCTAAAATAATGATAATGACAATAACAATATTAATGATATCTAACAATTATTACATAATTGGAGTAAGGCACTGCTTTAAGCAACTTAATTTATTAACTAAGAATCTTCACAATGACACTTTTAATTAAATATTCTGAAGCCAGCCAGCTTTGGTCTGATTAACAGCTCTGCAACCAAATGGCTGAATGGTATGACCATGGACAAGTTATTTAGCCTATCTGTGCCTGTTTCCTTATCGGTAAATGGGATACAGTCTTACTGTTAAAGATAATTGTTAAGAAACTCTTCTAAAGGCAGCCTGGTTGGCTTAGGTTGGAAGAAGATGTGGCTCTTGATCTCAGGGTTGTGAGTTCGAGCCCTATGTTGAGTATAGAGATTACAAAAAAAAAAAACAAAAAACAAAAAAAACTTAAAAAAACTCTTCTAAAGAGATAGTTTTTAAATATTAAATGAGCCTAGGTCTCTTTAAATATTAAAGGAGCCTAGCTCCTGCTCTGGATATGACCAGGTGAAAATCAAATGTATAAATCCAAAAAGTAAATAACAGCTACAATAAAATAACAAAAACAGTGTTAATAAGAGTTGACTTAATGAATTTAATAAATATTTGTTCCTCAGTCATAAACAGCACAAATTTTACCTTTAGCATAAAATATACATAATATAAATATTCTATATTCTGCTCATTAAGTTGCCCTAAGACTCCAGCAGATCCATAGTTTTTCAAGTCTCCTATCTCCAAGGCAATATTTAGCCTAGAATTTTAAGAGGATATGTTGCCCTTGCATTTCTAATTCCTTCTTTGCTTAAGATATCCATTTCTTTCTTTCTTTCTTTCTTTCCTTCTTTCTTTCTTTCTTTCTTTCCTTTTTTAAAAAGACATCACTTATTTATTTGAGTGAGAGAGAGTACAAGCAGGGCAGGGAGGGAGGGGCAGAGGGAGAGGGAGAAGCAGACTCCCTGATGAGCAGGAAGCTCAACACAGAGAGCTTGATCCCAGGGCCCTGAGATTATGACCTGAACTAAAGGCAGACACTTAACCAACTGAGCCACCCAGGTGCCCCAAGACCTCCATTTCTACTCTAGTCCATACCCATTACTTCAAACAATATTTTGTTCAAAATTCAACTCTTCCTCGGTGCTACATACACAGGGTATTCACTTTGTAAAGAGTTTTTATGCTATACAATTATTACTTGTGCACTGTTCTTCATAGATGTGATATTATGAGGTTTACTTTGAAAAAAACCTCAACTCTCATAACTATCCATAATTCCCTCTCTTCACTCCTTCACTGCTGCTCCCCTTGCCAGTTAGGGCAGTCATTTACACCACCTCATTTTTTAATTCACTGCTCTGAAAATGTTCCACAGTTAAATTGCATGCCTCAGATAAAAGTAGGCATTCAAAGGATGGCTGCTGAATGAATTAATGTGTATGTTTAAAGGTCCCCAAATTTCACACTATTCCTAACATTTATCACCTTAAAAAGAAAAAACTATTTAACTCATTTTTAAGCCCAGCTCAGATTTATCATTTCATTTGTAAATATTTCTGTGTATATTTCAAAAAGAACTCTTAAAAAACGCACACAATATCACCACCATATCTTATAAATAGCTCCTTAATATCATGCTTCTAAAAAAGGCTAAAAGTTTCCCTCAAGAAAATGTTTTTACAGTGGTTTGCTTAAGTCACAGTTGAAACAGGTCCACACATTGCATTTGATTGATACATTTCTGAAGTAACTTTTAATCTAAATGTTCTCCCTCCTCCTGGGTTTTTCTTTACAATTTGTTGAAAGACTTGGTTTATTTATGGGACGCCTGGGTGGCTCAGTCGGCTAAGCGGCTGCCTCTGGCTCAGGTCATGATCCCAGGGTCCTGGGATTGAGTCCCCCCTTGGGCTCCCTACTCGGCAGGGAGCCTGCTTTTCTCTCTGCCTGCCACTCTGCCTGCCTGTGCGCTCTCTTTCTCTAACAAATAACTAAATAAAATCTTAAAAAAAAAAAAAAAACTTGGTTTATTTATCCTAGATTTTCACAGCATGAATACTGTTGATTGTATCCTCATGGTACCATTTAACCTGTTCCTCTGTTCCCTGTAAATCCCTACAAAATAGTAAAAACTTCATGGGTGCTGGTGATGCATAGTCCAACCAGAAGGCACATAAAGGTCAGATACTTTGTTGTTCACTCCCAAGTTTGACAATCCCCTTTTATTACTAAAAGCAATGGAGGGCAGAGCCACAGATTGTCCCCTGGATGTATTTTTTTTTTTTTTTAAGATTTTATTTATTTGTCAGAGAGAGAGAGAGAGCGTGCGAGAGAGCAAGCACAGGCAGGCAGAGGCAGAGGGAGAAGCAGGCTCCCTGCCGAGCAAGGAGCCCGATGTGGGACTCAATCCCAGGATGCTGGGATCATGACCTGAGCCGAAGGCAGCCGCTTAACCAACTGAGCCACCTAGGCGTCCCCCCTAGATGTATTTCTGTTCAACAATACTACCATCTGGTGGTAACTCGCTGAAACTACAGACTACCACAGGTGGCAATATGCACAAGGATAGGCCTGGCTTCAGAAAGGGTTTGTATCTTGGGTTGACCAAGTATCACCTTACACAAGTTATTTAACTTTTTTTCTTATAATCTTTTTTATTGAGATACAATTAATACAACATAAAGCTCATGATTTTAAAAATGTACAATTCAGTAGCTTTTAGTATAATATTGTGCAACCATAAACACTAATTCTAGAACATTCTATCATCTCAGAAAGAAATTCTGTACTTGTTGAACAGTCACTCCCAATCCATACTTTTTAGCCCCAGCAACTGCTAATGTACTTTCTGTTTCTATTGGTTTATCTATTCTGAACATTTCATATGAATGGTAATCATATAAAAAGGGGCCCTTGTGTACCTGGCTTCTTTGACAAAGCATGTTTACAAGGCTCATCCATGTTGCAGCATGTATCACTACTTGATTTTTTTGTGGCTGAATAATAGTCCATTGAATAGATACACCAAATGTTGCTTGTCCTTTTTTCAGCTGATATTTAGTTGTTTCTACTTTTTGGCTATTGTGAACATTCATGTACAAGTTTGTGTGTGAATGAATTGTGCTTTCAATTCTCTTGTGTACATAACCAGGAGCAGAACCTGCTGGTTCACACTGTAACTCTAGGTTAAACTTTTTGAGGAATGACAACCTTTTCCACAGTGGCTGCACCATTTAACATCTCCACTAGCAACATAAAGGGCTAAGGGATGCCTGGGTAGCTCAGTTGCTTAAGCGTCTGCCTTCAGCATAGGTCACAATTCCAGGGTCCTGGGTTCGAGTCCCACATCAGGCTCCTTGCTGCCAAAAACTACTAGTTAATTACAAAGAAAAGGTACATTTACATAGAGAAATCTAGCAGAGTCCCACATTAGCTAAGAAATCAAACTTAAACTCACCCATAATGGGCCAAAATGACCACATTATGTCTTTTGATGTATTCATCAAGGATAATTCAACATCACCTATGTAGTATTTTTGCCAAAAAAATACTCTGAATCTAATCAGGAGAAAAGAATCAGACAAAATTGTAGGTCAATCTACCAAAAGCTAGGAGTCTTCAGAATGTCAACATAGAAGACAAAAAACAGGCAGCGTAACTATTCCTATTTTTTCTTGAGTAATCTCTACACCCAAAACGGAGCTCGAACTCATGACCCTGAGATCAAGAGTCACATGTTCCACTGACTGAGCTAGCCAGGTGCCCCAAACTATTTCTATATTACTGCAGGCTACAGACACGGGGCAATCAGCTGGAACGTATAATGTCTGACTGGATCCTGGCTTAAGGGGGAAAAAATGGCACACCTGTAAAAGACATTTCCATACAACTGGAGAAATGTGGATCGTGGCCTGTATTTTAGGCAATATTATTAAAACAATGTTAAATATCTTAAAAGTAACAATGGTATTGTGACTCTGTAGGAGGATGCATTTGTTCTCAAATACATGCTAAGGTATTTGGAGGTAAGGTACCACAGTGGTTAACAACTTATTTTCAAATAGTTCAGCAAAAAGCAGTTTTAAACAGATTAAGGAAATGTGGCCAACGGTTAACAACTGATCGATCTGGGTAAAAGATATATGGATGTCTATTATGCAATTATTTCAATTTTTCTATGGGTTCTTAATTTTTCAACATAAAAAGCCAGGAAAAGGGGCTCCTAGGTGGCTCAGTGGGTTAAGCCTCTGCCTTCAGCTCAGGTCTGATCTCAGGGTCCTGGGATCAAGCCCCGCATCAGGCTCTCTAATCAGCGGGGAGCCTGATTTCCCCCTCTCTCTTTGCCTGCCTCTCTGCCTACTTGTGATCTCTCTCTTCTCTGTCAAATAAATAAATAAAATCTTAAAAAAAAAAAAAAAAGCCAGGAAAAAAGATAGCAATAAGAGCACACATGTTGATATGCAAAGTAAAGCTCACTGTGACATAATAATTAAATGTGAGTAGAGGAACGCATACATTATGATGCACTCAGAATACTATACAGCAGTTACAATAAAAAAATGATACTATCAACATGAGTGTATCTTGAAAACTATGCTGAGTGAAAAACAGTTTGGTTGAAGGCAGTGTGAAACCATGTACATTCATTTCTTAAAATTCACAAAATAAATACTACAGAATGATTATTGATGAATGTACATATAGTAAAGGTATTTTAAAAACTAGACAGGAACCAAACTGAAAGATGTTGATTTCCACCAGAAAGAGAAGGAAGAAAGAAAAAATGATTGGGAAGAACAGAGGCACCTGACTGGCTCAGTCAGTAGAGTATGCCGACTCTTGACCTCAGGGTTGTGGGTTCAAGCCCCACATTGGGTATAAAGATTACTTTAAAAAAAAAATCTTAAAAATACCTGGAAAGAATACAAAAGGAAGAGTAAAAATAAGATGTAAAACATACATGGTAAAATGTTATCACTTGTTACTTGGATTCATGGGGACACAGGTATTTTACTATATTACTGTAACTTTTCAACATGGTTTTTATGGTAAACAGATGAGTTTCCAACCTCTACATTAATCATATTTCATCAAGTATTTAATTAATTACAAATGATACATGTTGAATTGATAAACCTGCATAAAGTACAAAGCCTCCCTACACATATATGTAATATCATATATGCATAAGTTAACCAGAATAATATAGCTATCAGAGACAAGGCAGGGTTATGGAGCTATGAGGTCATACTTGGGGCATGGACTCCCATGTCTCCACAATAAAATGGAAGATAAAGAAAAAGCCAAATTGAGAATTCAAAAATACTCTAGTAGTGGTAAAAGAAGATGACTTCTAGTATTGGAGTCTGGAGTAACTAAAACAGATTGACTTTTTCTAAATGCTACCTATCCAAATGATAATGAAAAAGAAATAAGATACTTTAATGCATATGAAGTACATGATACTGGATGGAAAAAGATCCTCATCCAAACCCCCTGGAAGAGGTAGAACTTAGAGAAGAGGCAGGTAGTGGCCTTTCCTGAACCTGCAAAGACAAAATACAAGTAGAAAGGGAGAAAGGGAGCACCTGCATAATGCAAACACTCCGAAAGCCTGCCTTCTGTGATAATTCTGTAAAAATCCTATCATCTTATTTACTTCCGCATTTTATTGAACACCTACTGAACAACTGGCATCTAATAAACATCTATTAGCTTTAATAAATGTTACTGAACAAAGATGTCTGATACTCCTGAAAGGTCCCATTTATAAGTCACAACAGTTTCTCAGATTATACCATGCCCCCCCCTTTAATAAATACAGCAAAGGAATACAAAATAAAACTGAAGTAGGGAGTTACCTAACAAGAATTAAAATAAAAACTTGAAACAAAAAAATATGAAATATGGAAATAAAAAGAAAATGTTAATGGCTATGCCAATGAGGATTCTTTTCCAAGAAGGTCCCCTTGAAGCATGAACCTAAATACAAACATCTATAAATGTGACACAGATACCCTCAGCTGGCGAACTGAGAATCTCCTGAATTGGCAAGTTTACCAATATAAGCACAAACATATTTCCTATTTTACTTTTTTTTTTTTTAAGATTTTATTTATCCATTTGACAGAGAGAGAGAGAGACAGCAAAAGAGAGAGCACAAGCAGGGAGAGTGGGAGAGAGAGAGAAGCAGACTCCCCGCTGAGCAGGGAGCCCGATGAGGAGCTTGATTCCAGGACTCTGGGATCATGAACTGAGCCGAAGGCAGATGCTTAATGACCAAGCCATCCAGGTGCCCCATATTTTCCATCTTAAATTTGTCATTACCACAAGTCCTACCTTCAGTTTTCTGCTGTAAAACTGTCATCAAGTGTTCTATAGCTTCATCCACATGCAGCCCATGGAGGTCTAAAACATTCTGTGGCAGCAGGGAGGCATTGACTTTCTCGAAAATCTCCACAGCAGCAAGGTGATTGGCTTCTTTCATCTTCTGCTCATGGAGACTACCCTTTTATTTTAAACAGACCACCAGTAAACACTTTTGCTATCTGCTACTTAGAAGGCAAATGAGGAAATAAACAGTGCCCCAAATAAAAGGTAAAACAAAGAGGGAACAACAAATCTGAAATTTTAAACAATGCAATGGCCTACTATGCAAGAAGGCACCAAAGTTTA
The DNA here is from genome assembly GCA_004024625.1 of Mellivora capensis. Taxonomy (NCBI): domain Eukaryota; kingdom Metazoa; phylum Chordata; class Mammalia; order Carnivora; family Mustelidae; genus Mellivora; species Mellivora capensis. The sequence goes on along the minus strand of PISX010001031.1, from coordinate 183,374 downwards.
GATGAATTTCGGTGAATCGATAACATAGTTCTTAAAATATTAAATCATCATTTATAACATATTTCCTAGTCCAAAAACCATAGAAGACGAAGACTTAAATAAACATCGCCTATCTCAAGAAGGACTCCATTAGTTTATCCTTCAATAATCCTGATCTCATTCAACATCTTGTGGTTACCCCTGAAGCCAACCCTCAAGGTATGTTATTGGGGCTCACGGGGTTACACCAGTTTGATATCTTTCTCCACTCAATCACAAAAAGCAATCACAAAGCTAAAAAGGAAGTCAGATAGGTTTCTTATAATACTATGTCCAATAAAGCCTGAGTCAAAATTTTACTTCCCTGAAAGATACCAATGCAACTTTCTTTTTCTGACCATAAAAGTGATATATTACTAAAAACTCAAACAATGCACACGTCCCCTGTAATTCCACCCTGACATGGTCCATATTAACTTTCTGTTGTCTTTCCTTCAGAAAACCTGTACCTGTTTAGAAGTAGTGCTAAATGACAGATTTTATCCTAAAAGAAAATATGGACTGACATAATAGACTATAATTCATGTAAGCCATACATGCAAAAGCAACCATAGAAACTGAGCATTTCAAAGGAGAGGTAATTCTCAGAACCATACATTTCTTATATATTAGGATATCTTATGTCATTTACATAATCTACATTCCCCAGAATAACTTAATCTAGTCACAATAAGAGTATTACCGGCTTTAAGATTATTCAGATACCATAAGTGACAAAAAAGGAATAATAATCAGTTTTCCTCTTTACCTGTTGGGCATAAAACGTGGCAACATGTTTTTTCCCCATCCGATAAGCTTCTTTTGCTTTGCTGTAGCATTCAATCCTCTTCTGTTGGTGCAGGAAAGCCTCTGCTCTGTAATCATTATACTCTGGGTACTCAAAATCCTGGAAAGATGGTTCACTTGGTATATCTTCAGTCTCTTTTGATTTCTTTGCCTACAAGATGTTAGACAATAAATAAAACACAAAGAGAGTACAAAAATATGGGCTTTTCCTTCAGAAGATGTATTTGAAAACTGAGATCCACTATTTTTTGCCTTTTTTAAAAAAAGATTTTATTTATTTATTTATTTATTTGATAGAGATAGCAAGAGAGCACAAGCAGGGGTTGTGTCAGAGGGAGAGGGAGAAGTAGACTCCCCACTGAACAAGGAGCCCAATGTGGGGCTCAATCCCAGGACCCTGAGATCATGACTTGACCCAAAGGCAGACACTTAACCCACTGAGCCACCCAGGCATCCCTATTTTTAACCCTTCTTCTCAGGAAAGGAGACTCTCTCCAGAGTCGACCTAGTAAGTCATGTATTTAGCAACTACATTAACTTTTTCATGGTATAAGGTACCTCTTCTTTAACTACTCTTATCTTAAAAGATGTTGAAAAGTTCTCTAAAATTATCAAAATATAATTAGGTCACAAAACCAAACCAAAAAAGAAAACATAAGATATTCAAAGAATAAAACTCATTTAGCTAATGCAAAATTTTCCAAATTTTAGTTTGTAAACCCAGAGAGTCCAGTCATTGAAGGTAGTAATGGCATATTTCAATTTTTATGTTTTAAAAAAAAATCTATAAAATAATTAAATACATTCTTTTTGCAGAGACTCCTGAATGGCTATCAGTTAAGCATCTGCCTTTGGCTCAGGTCATGATCCCAGGATCTTAGGATCAAATCCACATCAGGCTCCTTGCTCAGCAGGGAGTCTGCTTCTCCCTCTGCCTGCCACTTCCCCTGCTTGTGCTCTCTCTCACTGACAAATAAAATCTTTCAAAAAATAAAAAATAAAGCAGAAGGACATATGGAATGTTCACAGCTATTAGTTAGTAAAAATTATAGGTAGGTGTCAATTTTTCAATTGCAGTTTTTCAATCAGCTGACTACTGTCAACTAGCCACTATGGTAGTATGGACTTCTGAGCTTTCTGAAACACCATCAATCATGTAACTGTTATCCAAAATGGACCTTAAACAAGCAAAAGTAACTCTAAGACACAAAGTTATGTAAATAATAATTATGCTCCAATACTCCCCACTGAACAGAAAACTGCATGTTTCTGAAGATGTCTCTAAAATATCAAAAGTCGGTGTTTAAAAAACAGCAAAATATAGTGACTTCTACATCCAATTTGTTTTTCATTTATCGCATTCCTAAAGAGCTACTTGCAGAAAACTGCTTGCAAACAGCAATCTGATACATTTCTTAGCATGTCACTAGGGGGTGAGAGTGGGTATTAATTATTATGATTTAAGTGGATTTTCTTAAAAGCTTAAAATAATTCCAAGGGCGCCTGAGTGGCTCAGTGGGGTAAGCCTCTGCCTTCAGCTCAGGTCATGATCTCAGGGTCCTGGGATCATGCCCTGCATAGGGATCTCTGCTCAGCAGAGAGCTTGCCTCTACCTCTCCCTCCCCCTCTGCCTGCCTCTCTGCCTACTTGTATCTCTCTCTCTCAAATAAATAAATAAAATCTTTTAAAAAATAAATAAATAAAATTTTTTAAAAAAAGAATTCCAAGTTATCAGATCCCATACCAAGTAATTTAATGAACATTTTATGAAAACTCAATCCCAAAATTCCTCCAAAAATATAATTTTCAACTTCTTAAATAAATCATACTTTTCTGATACAATTAATTCAAAGTAAATTAAATAGTGTAGGCTGTTAAATTCCTAAAAGCTGAAAACTGTCATTAAATTAGAAATATTACCAAAGACTATAATTATAATGTACTCTACAATACAATCTTTAATAAAATGCCACTTTAATTTTTTAAGGTAATATCATTTGATATATATTAAATATTACATTAAAATTTTAAGTATATATTATATAATACATACATTACTAATTGATCATTTTTTCAAATTGCCCGCCTATGAATTGAGTTCCGAAGTCACAAAAGGTTGGTTAAAAATACTGGTCTAATATATAATAGTTGATTGTATTATCTTTTTACTCATTACATTTTATTAAACCCCTAGAATTCTAGAGGTTTAAAACAAGTTAAAAGAATAAAATAAAGGTATCACCATGTTCCTGACTTATTATTAAAGTCAAAAAAATTTATAAATAGGGTCACCTGGGTGGCTCAGTCAGTTAAATGGCTGACTCCAGGTTAGGTCATGTTCTCAGAGTCCTGGAATTGAGCCCCAAGGCAGGCTTTGCACTCAGTGAAGAGTCTGCTTTTCTCCTTCCCTCTGACCCTCACCTGCTCATGTTCTCTTTCTCTCTCAAATAAATAAATCTTAAGGGACGCCTGGGTGGCTCAGTGGGTTAAGCCTCTGCCTTCGGCTCAGGTCATAATCTCGGGGTCCTGGGATCGAACCCCGCATCAGGCTCTCTGCTCGGCAGGGAGCCTGTTTCCCTCCCACCTCTCTCTGCCTGCTTACTTGTGATCTCTCTCTCTGTGTGAAATAAATAAATAAATATCTTTTTTAAAGAAATTTTTAATAAATAAATGAATAAATCTTAAAAAAAATTCTGTCTATACAGTTGATTTACTTTTGCAACAAATAGCCAACCTATTTAAGAATACAAAGCTCTCTCTCACATAAGAATATTCATAGACCCTCTGTCACTCTCACCAGTACTTAATCACTAGCTTGTTTCATATTAATGTTTAAATATTCTGTGAGTATATGGTTTGCATCTGATAAAAATCGAAGATTTGGTAAGGAGAAGATAATAAAAATGCTTTCTATGACTTTCGAAAAGCCACAGTGCTTAACAGTATGAACATAAATATTTCATAGCATCAGAGTCTCTGTTGGTGTTCAAACTTAAAAAATGCAAATCATATTTGGTTCTCTGGGAAGAGACCCTTCATTTCTTATTCTTTTTTTTTTCATTTCTTATTCTTAAAAAAGAAAAAAAAACAGTATGCAATGAGAAGCGCTTTCCCAAATAGCTATTCTCTTTCAAAATAAAACCAAGATTTATTTTTATAACCATTTCATAGGGATGTGGTTTATTACTATAACCCCATTAACAAGGGCTAAGCAAAACATGCTTCTAAGAATTATCTTCATTAATGCCACTTACTCTCTTGAAAGTATAATGTACTATAATACCAAAACCATTTCCCATGGTAACAAACTTGTAAAATTCATTAAAGGCTTAAAGGGAAAAATAGTAGTATTAACAAAACAACAGTTTTAAATGCTAGTTTCTTGAAAAGAGACAAATCAACATATTACTGGTACCATGATACCCCTCTTTAATATCTGTGATCCTTTAGAATCCTAGGATATATATTTATGAGTATTCTGCTCATAAATCTGAAAATATTTATCAGTGTTATGATACCTGCCTATATTTTGTGTAAAAAGCTAAGAATAATGTCCAGAATAACTTAAAAGGTCTACATTTTGGCCAATGTTTATATAACTCATAAAATCCCCTTTTCTTATTCAAACATCTTCCAATCATCTCCCATTTTGCGCAACCACACCTTCTCCCATTACCTCCTCTACCACCATTATGACCCACATTGCCTTACTCTATTATCAGAAGAGAGAAGAAATAACCTTCATTCCTAAGTTGGCCCTGATGGTCTCATCATCATCTTGTATCCTCTCTGCATCTTATGAAATACTACAATACACTTATCTATCCATGATGAACAGAGGCATGGAGAGCACTAACAGATCACATAAATACAAAAATTAACTGAGTACTATACATAAACAAAATGGTGAAATATTCAAAGAAAAAAGGGAGCACACAAGTTATTCCTGGTGGTCTCAATTAATAAATAAGAAGAGCAGGATAATGAAGGTCTGTGAAAAAAAAAAAAAAGCCTAAAGGTAATACAAAATTGATATATAAAACCAGTTGTATTTCTATGCATTTGCAATGTTCAATCCAAAAATAAAACAATTTCATTTACAACAGCATCAAAAAAAATAAAGTAACTCAGGAATAAATTTAACAAAAGACATGCAAAACTTACATTCAAAACTACAACATAACTGTTGAAATTAAGACCTAACTAAACTGAAATTCATGAACTGGAAGGCAATATTGTTAAGATGGCAATACATCTCAAGTTGATCTACAGACTCAACACACGCCACATAAAAATTCCAGCTGGCTCTGAGGCACCTGGCTGGCTCAGTCAGAAGAGCATGCAACTCTTGATCCTGGGGTTGTGGTTCAGAGTGCGAGTCCCATGTTAGGTGTAGAGATTATTAAAATAAATAAATAAACTTGAAAAAAAAATTCCAGCTGGCATCGCTACAGAAATTGGCAAGCTGATCCTAAGTTCACATGAAACTGTGAAGAAGAAAAACAATCTTGAAAAAAGAACATAGTTGGAAGCTCGTATTTCCCAATTCCAAAACTTACTACAAAGCTACAATAATCAAGGCAGTGTGGTACTGGTATGATGACAGACATACAGATCAATGGAACAGAACTGACAGTCTAGCAATAAACAGTCAATTCATTTTCGACAAAGGTGCTAAGAAAATTCAGTGGGGCAAGAACAGTCTTTGCAATTAAGTAGTTCTGTGACGGCTGGATATCCACATGCAAAAAAATGAACTTGGACCCCCCCTATCTCACACCCTATATACGAATTAACTCAAAATGGATCAAAGATCTAAATGTAAGTACTAAAATTATAAAATTTTAGAAGAAAACGTAAAAACAAAACCCAAAAAATAACAAAACATAGAACATAAAAAAACAAAAAAAAAACCCTCATGACCTTGGATTAGGTAATGGTTTCTTAAATAGGACACCAAAAGTACAAGCAACAAAAGAGAAAAGATAAATTGTACATCATCAAAATTAAAACTTTGTACTTCAAATGAAAGACAACATCAAAAGAGTAACAAGACTACCCTCAGAATGGGAGAACATTTTGCAAATCACATGTCTGATAAGGGACTTGTAAGTAGAATATAAAAATAAATCCTATGACTCAAGAATAAACATTTTAAGGGGAACCTGGGTGGCTCAGTCAGCTGAGCATCAAACTCTCGGTTTAGGCTCAGGTCATGATGTCAGGGTCATGAGATCTCAGAGCCCCAGTCATGTAGGGCTCCACACCAGTCATGTAGGGCTCCACACTCAGTGGGGAATCTGCTTGAGATTCTTTCCCTCTGCCCCTCCCCTTTCTTCTCCTGTTCACACACATACACACTCTCTCTCTCTTTCAAATAAATAAATCTTAAAAAAAAAACCCAAACAAGAATAAAAAAACATTTTTTAATGTGCAAAGAATACAAAGAGACGTTTCTACAAAGAAGATATACCAATGACCACTAAACACATGAAAAAGTGCTCACCATCACCAGTCATCCGGGAAGTGCAAATCAAAATGACAGTGAGATAACCACTTCTTTATTAACCATTTATTTCCTGTTTCCTGATGCTTTGACATCTGGGTCCCTTGCTAACCCCTGGAGATAAAGTATCCCCAGCCCTGGGGCTGGCTAATTCCCAGAGACAGCAAACAACTCATCTGCTAGCATACCTTATAAAAGTAAACCAATCTGAAGCCCATATTCCCAACCATTCCTTTATGGGGGTCTCACCCTCATGGCCATCATCCACGTTGCCTAATCACCTACCCCAGAAAGGACAAAACCAGGGACTTTTCCTACGCTCCAGAGCCTGCTGCAACTGTTCTAACTGGCCCATCCTAAATGTGCTTGCCCTGCCTCACCTATTCCTCTCCACAGAAACCACAGAAAAGGCTCTTGCCCACTTTTCCCCTCTGCTCGGTCTCCTAACTGACTCTGGTGCTTCTCCATGTGGCCCTGAGTGGCAAGCCATGCCTCCTGTTTCTAGAGATCTGTGAGTATAATAAACTTCTTCCTTCATGACATTGCCATGTCTCAGTATCTTATCATACCTGGTTAAAACAAATCCCAGGTACTCTTAAGACACCTGCACACCCACTAGGATGGCTATAATCAAAATGACAGATACTAACAAGTGTCAGAGACAATGTGGATGAATTATAATCCTCATACATTACTGGTAGGAACATAAAATGGTACAACCACTTTGGAAAAAAGTTCAGCAGTTTCTCAAATGGTTAAAAATTTCTGCCCACATATTCAACATACTTACACCTAAAACCCACCATATCACCACCCCACTGTTATTCAATTAAGCCTCATACTCTACTGTATATAGAGAAAGTATCTATAAAGAAAAGGTTAGACATTCAAGTGCTTGCCATACATAATGACATTGAAGAAAAAAACATAATCAGCTATAAATTCATTATTTTGAGCAAACAGATATCCTAAATCAAATATACTGCTGGTGGTTAAATTTCTAACGTATGTAAAATGTTGAGAAATAATCACTAAATTATATCAACAAACCAATTACATTTCCATATTCAATTATTTACCATTATAGTAAAAATAATAACTCCATACCTTTTTTTCCTTAGACTTCTGTGTAGTATGAGAAGGGACATTCTCATTTTGGTGAACAAACTCTTGCGCTACAACTGTTTTTACAGGGTCTCCTTCAAGGACACAGTTTAGAAACTGAACTGTGTGTTCTAATGAATAGCTGTAGAGAGTTACAAATATAATGTTCCTTAAAAAAAACAAAAGTTATAGGAAAACAGTAACACAAGCAAACCTTCAAACATTTTAGAAGAATATGAAAAATTGGCTTACTTCTGAGTTTTAAACATTGACACTATATGCTCATTACGTATCTCAGAGACTCAAGGACAACCAGAAGGAAATTATTAAATAATAAGCTCTCAAAAACTAATTTTTGTAAATGAAGACCAAAAGGTAACATGCTGATAATTAATTCATTTTCTGATCTTTTATTCCAGGTAGATCATCTATAACAAATCTTACTTTCATCTTATCACCTATACTTCTTAGGTCCTTTATTAGGTTCACACATGGTTTCCGTTTCCTCCAAATATCAAACACAGACAATATATCTTCAAACTGACATTTTTATTGTGTGAAATTTCCCTTTTTACTTAAACCATAAGGTTCTAATCAAAGAAATTCTAAGTAGGGACACAGAAAGGAAAATAAAACACTATCTTACCTCTCACCCCTAATTATTTAGGCATATTTCCATGGTGATTCTATATTTTATGTAATATCAAATTTTACAAATTGACAAAGACTTGAAATACTGGTGTTCCAATTCCTAAAGAAACACACTCCAAAGCAAATGATTTTATATTGCTATTATTTCAGGCTGTTTATGCTTCTGATTGCTTCTAGTGACTACATAATGAAGAGCTGACCACAAAGGAGTATTTGTGAAATGTGCTAAACAGTAATCCAAAGTACTGTGATATTTTGCTATTCTTCTATTTAATAGAGACAACTCTTGATGAAGAACCATTTTGGACACCGGTTTAGCCCTCTGATATTGTGGCCTCAGATATGCTCCCCAAGGAGAGGTTCCTAGGGGGTGCATGCTACCAGCAATTACCATCCTAAATAGCCCTTAAAAATCACATGCTTGCTTACTCATGGGCCCAGAAGGCAATATCCACCATTGGTGGTGGTAGAGTAGGATAGCCCTGGAAGATTACACCATAGGCATATATGTAATCAGTAACTGAACCCACCTACCCTTCTGAAGGGTAAATGTGAAGCTACTGCAAACTGAAAAAATTATCCAGCTGCAGGCAAACAAATAGAAGCAACTGACCACCTACCCTGAAGGGCCTGACTGACGCCCATCACTCTGGGCATCCCCAAAAAGGACTCACTCAGTCCCCCTTACCTTGCCCAGGGAACCAAAACTCTGGGTTGTTTCATATCAGGCCATTTTGTGCCACGTCCCCATAAAAGAGAGTTGCCATATGTCACTGCACACTCTCCTAATCCCCATCCCCTTGGGAGATTTTTAACACATAACTCTAAGAAAACAGCCAGTTAGGGAGCAAAAATAAATAGGGAAGTTGTTTATTGGAATAATACCGTTAAAAACCTGATTTAAGTGACATGTTTAGAACTCTACATACTTCAAAGAGAATATTCTTTGTCAAAAGCACCTTTCATGTAATACTTGTAAAAACTGATCAAGCATAAACCACAAAGAAAATCTTAAATTCTAAAAAGAACTCTTCAGGCCACATTCTTGTACCTCAATACAACAAAACAAAATAAATAATAATCCTCACTCTACCTACCACCAAAGACATCAAACCATTTAGAAAATTCAACACTCTTAAAAAAAAATTAAAAACTTTTGGGGAAATGAGAAAATCAATCTGAATTAGAGATTATTTTAAAAATAATAATGAAAATGAGAGATGCCTGAATGGCTCAGTCGGTTAAATGTCTGCGTTCACCTTGGGTCATGATCCCAAGGTCCTGGGATCAAGTCCCACACTGGGCTCCTAGCTCAGCAGAGAGTCTGCTTCTCCCTCTGCCTGCTGCTCCCCCTGCCTGTGCTCTCTCTCTCTCAGACAAATAAATAATTTTTTTTAAGATTTTATTTATTTGACAGAGATCACAAGTAGGCAGAGAGGCAGTGAGAGAGAGGAGGAAACAGGCTCCCTGCTGAGCAGAGAGCCCGACGCAGCGCTCGATCCCAGGACCCCAGGATCATGACCTGAGCCGAAGGCAGAGGCTTTAACCCACTGAGCCACCCAGGCACCCCTAAATAAATATTTTTTAATGGAAAAAATAAGGAAAATGAAAATACTATATATCAAAATCAAAATATTTTATATATATATATATATATCAAAAACACTATACAAAGAAAAATTCATATCCTTAAATATATTTTTATTAAAGACTGAAAGGAAACAAACTAACCAGAGTTGAAAATATATCAACAAATTTTAAGATAAAGGAACTATCAAAAACAGAATCACCAAAATTAAAAACAAAAATAAATGATGCAAAAACACATATCAATAAACCAAGAGTTTGTTCTTTAAAAGGGCCAATCTGATAAAGAGCAAAAACAACACAGAGGAAAAAAAAAATCAGGAAAGGAAAAAGGGATACAACCAAATACAAAATGTTTTTAATTAAAATAATATTATATATAACTTAACAATAATAAACTCAAAAATTAAGGTAAAACTGATTTTCTAGCAAACTACCAGAAAAGATTCATGAAAAAAGCAATCTGAATAAAGCAATAACCTTAAAAAGATAGTAAAGATTCTATAGACCTTCTCTCTGAAAAGGCACAACTCCAGAACTTTCAAGGTACCAATTTACTTAAATTTTCTAGGGCACAGAGAAAAATGGCAGTCTTTCCAGATTATTTTGTTAAGCCTAAAACCAAATAAAACCCTGAAACCAAAATCTGACAAAGACAGCACAAGAACAGAAAATCACAGACCAATCTCATTTAATTACTGTTGTGAAATCTTGAAATCAATTCCTACACTGCATTTAGAGAAAAAAAAATCGGGGGTGCCTGGCTGGCACAGTGGGTAGAGCATGTGACTCTTTTTTTTTTTTTTTTTAAGATTTTATCTATTTATTTGACAGAGAGATAGAGAACACAAGCAGGCAGAGCAGCAACCAGAGGGAGAGGGAGAAGCAGGGTCCCTGCTGAGCAGGGAACCTGATGCAGGGCCTGGGATCATGACCTGAGCTGAACGCAGACACTTGACCTACTGAGCCACCCAGGTGCGCCAAGTGCACGTGACTCTTGATCTTGGGGTCGTGAGTTTGAGGCCCACATTGAGTATAAAGATTACCTAAATAAATAAACTTAGAAAAAAAGAAAAAGAAAAAAATCAAAAGCAAAAATCTGAAGGTAAAGTAGGTTTTATTCCAGAAATTCACTATTATGATTGAAATACACTAAAACTAAAGAAAAAAATCTGTATTAGATTCTCAAACAATTATAAAAAGGCATGTATTTAAAAAACCTCTTAGGGTCTGTGAGTGGCTCAGTAGGTTAACCGTCTGCCTTCGGCTCAGGTCACAATCCCAGGGTCCTAGGATTAAGCCCTGCATTAGGCTCCCTGCTCAGTGAGGAAGTCTGCCTCCCTCTCTCCATCTGCCTCTCCCCCTGCTCATGCTCTCTCTCTCTAATAAATAAAATCTTTAAAAAACAACAACAAAACACCTCTTGCTAAAATACAAATTTAAGAAATACTAAGATTAAAATACATATTATTCAAACCAGAAGTATCCCTAACATGCCAAACATCAAACACACTGTAATACTATGATAATTAAAACAATATAGTGGAAACCCAGGACCAAAGAACTCAACAGAACTTTAAAAGAAAATGTATATTTTGGAATATAGCAAATACTAGTGTTTATATTTTGTATCAGTGGATGAAGATGTTCTATTCATCTCAATTAAGTTAAATCTCTACCTTATACCATACATATAAAATTTAGAAAATTTAAAACTCCTTGGGTACATGGGAAATGCTAGATGTTAAAACTTTTTAGCTATTAAAAATACTGAAGAGGGGTGCCTGGGTAGCTAATTGGTTAAGCGTCTGCCTCCAACTCAGGTCATGATCCCAGGGTTCTGGGATCAAGTCCCAAATTGGGCTCCCTCCTCAACAGCAGGTCTGCTTCCTCTTCCTCTACCCACCCTCACTGGTGCTCTCTTCCCCTCTCTCTCTGTATCAAATAAATAAATAATCAAAAAATAAAATAAAAAAATAAAAACACTTAAGAAATATTTTTATAATACTGCGGTAGGACAGACGTCCTAAAATGACAGGAAACCAAAAAGGAAATGATTTTCTGATAAAACATATGAATTAAAATATGTATAGACCCAAAGAGACTATCCTAGGTTAAACGATAAGTATCAGGGTAGAAAAATAATTATAATCTATAGAAACAAAGATAACTACACATAACATATAGTGCGTTCTCATAAATGTCAAAAGAAATACAAAAAACCAAACAGAAAACAGGCCAAAAGTAATGACTAGAAAAATAAATTAATGAAAAAGGCTCAACCTTCCTAGTTTCAAAAGTAATCAAGAAAATTAAAATTTAGGGTGCCTGGGTGGCTCAGTGGATTAAGCATCTGCCTTCAGCTCAGGACACGATCCCAGGGTCCTGGGATCAAGTCCCGCACTGGGCTCCCTGCTCAGCAGGCAGGTGCTTCCCCCTCTGCCCTTCTCCCTGCTTGTGCTCTCTTTCTCTCTCTCTCTCAAAAATTAATTTTTTAAAAAGAAAATTTAAATTTAAACAACAATGAACTATTTTATCCACTGGAATGGCAAAAAATTTAAAGATTCTTAATATCCACGATGGGTTACACTATCAGTACAGAAAGCCTCTATAAAAAAAAAAATTGACATTAGCTGTAAAAATTTTCAATGCGTACACTCTAAACCAGCAATTTCACTTTAGGAACTAGCATACAATAGCATTCATCCATGTGTGCAAAACGTATGCTCAAGCAGGCTTCCTTGAACTGGTTTCCAATTTTTCTTGCAGTCAAAAAGGCCATAAAGAGGAGCATGCTCAAATTATAGTACTTCTGGGGGGAAAACATCCACCTATGAATGACAACTGGGAATGTTTTTTACGTGTCTTTTTTGTCTTTGTGAAAAAGAAAAGTTGGAAAGACTGAAAGAATACATTTTATATCTGGATTTTTATAAAGATGGCCATTAGAATGGAAAACAAATAGATAAATCTTTAAAAAAAACACTTTAAGATTACTATGGAATACTCTATGGACTTAAAGCAAATTACTAAGTATGGACTAGAAAATAAATACCAACAAAACTACAAAACAGTATATAAAGCAACCTATTTTTGGTGAAATAAATATTTTTACATAGACAAAAAAGCAAACAGATACACATGTAAGCACATACACATCAGTGGACCATGAACCACTTGTCAAAACCTGCTCACTTTCTATATTATGTACATTGCACTTAAGTGTTTTATAATATGCCTATTATGATTTGTTATCAGAAAAATTAAAATGATATGCTTTCAATGACATCATAATAGAACCTACAGATAATCCTATCACTCACTTGTGGTCCTTGAAAATGTCCACCAGAAAATTTTGGTTAATGGCTGGAAAGATCTTAAAGAGCTGCTTCTCCTTTAATTTAGTGGCACAATCTTTTTCAAACAGAAGTGCCTCCCTTTTCTAAAACAAACAAACAAGAGAGACAAAAGTCATCCTTCAGATGGAATTTATAAAACTAATTATGCTGATCCAAAAGCATGTTATTTTGATTAGTCATTTAAAAGCAATCACAGACTTTCTTCACTGATTAAAGACTGAAATTAGTAATGTAAGTATTCTTGCATTATTTACTTATATCCCATTTTTGCAAAGTATTTGAAGCTGTTCATTTATATACATATACAATCACACATATACATGTGTGTCTAAGTGTATATAAATATATACATACTCTCACATATACACACTCAGCACAGTCATATTTTAAAAAGATGAAGATATATATTCATATACATATTCATATACATACACACACATATATAAATAGGATATAAATAAATGAAGAAGTCAGAGTAGAGGAAATAAAAGAAAGAATATAGGATAAAGCTAGCAAGTAAAATTAGTATATAAATGTATGCCATAAAATCCTGTACATTGCTAAAGGTGGGCCACAAATTCAGTTCTGAACTTCTCAGTGGCCAAAGCAAAGGGGGAAACAAAGATTCTCAGTGTCCATAAAATAAAAACAAACCAGTTGCTCAGGAGAAGTACAGCTTTTTCTGGTACTGAGACCTGAGAGAAATTTCTCCCATGGGTCCTCATAAAAGGGACACTGTGTGATGCTGTGAACAACGTCCTCAAAAACATATTCTCCTCAATGGGCAGAAACTACAACGTACAAATAAGTTGCAAATTCAGGTTGATAGAAAATCTTAAAATTCACAATTTAAAAATTTTTCACAAACATATTTACTCCAAAATAACTGTATGAGAACTGTCACTGATTGTTATTTTTTTCACAAGTCGTAAATTGGATCTGTTTAAATTGCCAAACTTACCTAAAGAACTTACCTAAAATGTGCTTTTTAAATTCTAATCTAGGATTATGGTAAACATTCTTAAAGTTGATTTCTAACTCTAAAACAATTTGTTGACACTGTGATATAAGTACATAATATTTTTGTTTGCTATGAAGCTGCTAATGTTTGAAAAATACCTTCTTATAAAATTTCAAAGGTGACTCAAAAATATGAAAATTACAATAATCTAGGACAACCCCAGAACAGTTATTGCTTTTGAAACCTAACGTATTTAGGTCATTTATAACACCAAACAACAATAAAAGAGGATCCACAATAGGTGACAATCTGACCAGGAAGAAAGACTAGTAGAGTTGAACACATCACACATCACAAAAGTAATGGAAACAAGCCACCTCAAGAATTAAAAATATCTCATGTTTTATTTAAGATATACATTATAATATGAACTTAATAAAAAATTCAGTGATCAGATTTACTAGCACTCTACCAGGTCATAGAGTTTCTAAACTACAAATTCTAAGGTCTCATGACTGAAAACTCATGACCTTAATCATCTTATAATTATTCTACTCATATATCATGCCTAATGTTTTATTTTATATTCTTTGCTTAAAAAAATACAGAGTGGGGGCGCCTGAGTGGCTCAGTGGGTTAAGCCGCTGCCTTCGGCTCAGGTCATGATCTCAGGTTCCTGGGATCGAGTCCCTCATCGGGCTCTCTGCTCAGCAGGGAGCCTGCTTCCCTCTCTCTCTCTCTGCCTGCCTCTCTGTCTACTGTGATCTCTCTCTGTCAAATAAATAAATAAAATCTTTAAAAAAAAAAATAAAAAATTTAAAAAAAAATAAAAATAAAAAAATACAGAGTGTATTTCTCCTTTGGAGACAAAGAGTGAAAAGAAAGCCACAAGAAATTCTTTTACTGAGGTTCTACCCACAGAGAAGTCCTTGGGACAAAATAAGTACAGTTTCTATCACCCAACCCATAGAAAGATAAGCAAAAATCACTGATAGAAAAAAAAAAAATACATTAAGTTGGGAAGTCAAAGATACTCATCTGTTCGCTATTATACTGAGAGATTAAAGGGCAGATTAGAACCACGAAGATAAGTTTCAGTAGTAAAAACCGGCATTTCAGCAAAAGGTGTCGCACCATTTGGGCCTAAGTTCTAAAATTTCCTTATTTCTTTAAGTAAATGCATTTCTCCAATTTCTCCAATTTATTACACATATAAATGAAGAGGATATGTGAAATACCACCACATTATAAGACCCTATCAAAGAGATTGTTCCTTAGGTTATGTAAACATGCAAAAATGGAAGCATATTTCCAACTGATTAACAAGATAACTGGGGAAAAGAAATGCAAAGGTGGAGGAATCCCATCATTCTTCCAATGTCCCAATTCTATGTATTTCAGCCAAACGTAAAGATGCTCCTTTGAGTAGTCAAATGAGTTAAGAAAGTAAAATGTTTTAAGATCACCATCTAAAAATTACTTCTTTTCTTTGAGAATTGGACTAAATAACTTCTAAGGTCTTTCCCTTTTTGATTTCTGAAATTCTCTAATACTAATTTTCAGAATTTAAAAAAAGGCTAAGAAGAAATAGAAAAGAAACCAAATTCACTTATGGCTTCATAAAACTTGATATGGTGAATAAGGAACAAAAATAAAGTTTCTATTTGAACTTGTTTGATGAAAAAGTTAGAAAAAGAAGAGTACTTAAATTTTTTTTAAGTTTCTAGATTTTTCTCTAAAAAACTTTGTCTTAGGGCACCTGCATGGCTCAGTTGGTTAAGCATCTGACTCCTGATCTCAGCTCAGGTCTTGATCTCAGGGCCATGAGTTCAAGCTCCCGTCCCACCCCCCAGGTTCCATGCTGTGCATGGAAACTACCTAAAAAAAAAAATTGTTTTGAGGTTGGAAACATCATTAATAGCAAGACAGAAGACATTTCTTTTTACTAATTTATGAAATTATCTTAAATGAAAGATTTCTTGCATGCTTTTCAAAAATTAAATTATTTTAAAAAATTAAAAAATTATAGAAATAATGCTAAAAGTCAAAAAATATATATGCAGCTCAATCACCTGCAAAATTAAATCTAAAAAAATGGTTTAACACAGACTGGCTTATTGTTATAGAATATCAACTAGTCTCCCAGAAACAAAAAATTTCAGCTTCAAATTTCAAAACAGTTTCAATTTTAACATTAACTTTGATCAGGTTAAATACAGATTCCAGACTAGGAAATACAGAATCAAAAGAAAATCACAAAGTAAACATATCATCAACCTAGAGTCAAGAGACAAAAGCTTAATAGTTATACTAACTCATACCAAATCGTGTTTTTCCTGTAAGGCAATCTCTTCCGACATTATTTCTCTGAGTGATACTTTTTTAGTTTGAGTGTTCCAATGATCCAATAAGGGCAGCATTTCAGGTGCTGCTAACGTCTTCAGTAATTTTTTGCCCGTTCTCTGAGATGATTTTTGTTCAGGATTATCAAGACCAATATGCCCAACCAGAGAAGGATCTATAAAAGCAGTATAAATAGAATCAGACCCTCAACAATAAACACACAATGCACTACTCATTCTGTTACAACTACCTCGGAAAGACCAAAGAAACATGATTTTTTTTATTTCTAGCTTGTAAATATAACTCTGAGGTTTCAAAATGTATCTTCACATAATTACAAGCAAGAAATATGTGTAAATGTAGGAATATTTCAAATGAGCAAGGATCTGGGTGTCACTGTAAATCAAGCCGATGGTCCCCACTCCTTTCTACACTGCACGAGCATAGACGAACCGACGCACACATGCTGGTGAACAAAGGCAGCTGTGGCCAGGCGGAAGCCACCAGCCGGAGCAGCTCTGCGCAGCTACTCCAAACACTGAAAGGACCAATATTTTGGCAAACCCATAAACCCATTAGAGGCACACAACACAAACTGCACAAATGATATTCAACATAAGGAAGAAACTGAACATCCTAAGTTCACAGGAGCAAGCTTTAAGTGTATACTATCTCAGCATCTCTAGGGGGTATCAGCACATTCTGATACACTCCTGCGCTTTCCCAGAGAGTGAAGACCAGAGATACTGCCATCCACATAACTCTGATACCCTTTCAGTACCTCTAGCTCTCAAACAGCTTTAGTTCTCGAAGCTGCAATTATACCCAAAGAACCTTTAACCGGGAATCCCAATGTGGCATGGGGGGATCTGAAGGCAACATGCACAACAGTAGGCCTCTGTTAACAGCTCTGCCAACCTGCACTAATCAACTGAGGACAATGCTACCTAAAAAGTCTTCTAGAATCAAATATTTCAATTTGGCAGATGTTCCAAAAGCAGGCTGACTTTTGTGCTCTAATAAAATTAACATCAATACCCATCTTGAGTAACCAAGTAACAGCTGAATGATGCTCTCAATCAGACAAACATTTTATCGCTCTCAAACCAGAACAGTTTTCCTTCATTCAGAGCAAAATCTTAAACAGGAAACACCTTGACTCTATGTACTAGCAGATACATAACCTAAGGCGTTCCACTGTACTCATGAAAGTTAATCATAGGCACTTTTTAGTTCTTCTAGTTTTATTTTATGTCAATATTAAATGTTAAATGTTTTAAAAGAACTTTTATTTGCAAATCAAAATGCTTGGGTAACATATTTTGTGGAAGTACATTTAATAATGAGGTAAAATCATACACATATACTAACTTTTGACATCATGACCAGAACATCAGAAGTAAAAAAATATGTGCTTTACCTCTCATCAACTTGCCACAGGATACCTCTTCTTGTCTTTGTCGCTCCTAAACACAAATGCAGGATGGGGATTTGCAAAGGGAGGGTGCATTAGAAAATAAGATTATATTATTTTTCTCTAGAAATCACTTTCCCTTGTAAAACTATCAATCATCCTTGCTAAATCTAAGTGAAACAATAAAATAAGCAAGATTCTGAAGATGATCATATCAATATATTTTTTCCACTTATAGAGCTCTGAGGCTGTTTTTCTTTAGACTGTTTTTTAAATTTAATCAACCAGCACTGCAAGTCTTTAGAGAATAAAAAACTATGACTTTTCTCTTAAAAAAAAAAAAAAAAGCCAACAATCACATTTGGCCAGTCTAGAAATAATCTAAAATATTGGAAAGACAAAAAAATATCACTGATCTCTTTACTGGAAAAAGTTCATTCTCTCTCAAATTCAAAATTCAATAGAATTCTTTCATACAACAGATTTTATTAAGAGCAAAGGTGAAGACAAAAGGAGCTCTTCATAAAAAAAAAAAAAAAAAGCCTACCAACCATTACAGATTCTTTCCATTTCTCATGAATCACTTTAGCCAGATTCAGATCTATATGAACCACACAATCCTCAACTGTTAGAGACCCTTGTGAGGGGGGGGAAAAGGAAAAGAAAATATAATCATTACTCATACGTTTTCAGAAAACATACTCAACCACCTTATGTATCATTAAAACTAATTTATATTATTAATTACTAACCTATATTTCTAGTTCTAAATCTCTTGGAATATTTTTGTTTATGTACTATGTCACTGTTTTCACACTTCCTGGCAGGTGCAATTATACAATACTTCATATATTTAAGTTATTCATGTGCATTAGTTTAAATGTATATATTCATTTCCACTAGTCAAGACTTTTCAAGAAGTGTGTTCTAAGAAAATAATCTTGCCTTAAGTATCTCTGGAGTAGCACCAGAGATTCAAAAAGGTTCATCTGTGCAAATAAGTATGAGGTAAATACCACAGAAAATTTTCAATATATGGATGGGATGAACACAAACTCCATATAAATATTATTTCTTTAAATTACATTTTTTAAAAACCCTCTACAAACAGATGTGTCAAAAATAAGGTAGGCAACACAAATTACTTTTATATTTCAGTTAACATACAATTTTAAAATTAAGACAGAACCCTGAATCTGTATTCTAGTCACACAAAGACACACGTACACGTAATGTACTTTTTTCTTTACCTGAATCAATACCAACAGGGCCAAATAACTCATTGAGCTGAAAAGCCAGCTCAGGCGGTAATGCCAATTCCAAACAGTCTATGGTCAGAGATTTGGGCATCACTGGCATGGGATTCAACGTCTCAGGTTTATCTTCTTCACTAACTCCAGCTGACAAAGTACTCTCAGCCATTAGAATTTTTTCCATTTCCTGTTCATCTTCATTCATAAATTCTTCGGTGTTTGGAAGTCTCACACAATCCTTTGGAAAGTTTTCATTTTTCTTTATTTCAAGAGAGTCAGTAAAATCAACTTCTTCATTTAATTCAAGATTTGAAGTGCTCGATACAGAGTTTAAAATATCAGACAAATTCAAAGAATGTATACTGTCTCCAGTCTCTGTGACTTCTAGGTGCTTCTCCATTTCACTCACATCTTGAGCACCAGTAGCTTTTAGAGTACCTGGGAAAGGCTGCTTCATGTTGTATAGACCTGGAAGTTCTGCCTGGCTACTGGGAAGTACTTCATTAGTATTCTTTACATCTGGAGTGGCATTCGGAAACAAACCTGTTATTAATCCAGGTTTTTCAGTAGTGATAGCTCTTATTTCTGCCTGCTCTGAATTTCCCTCTTCTGAATCACAGGAGGATTGTACGTTAGTGTTACTGCCAGCAGTGCCATGGCTAAATTCTGGCACAGAAGAATTAGAATCTTCTGAAGTTCCTCTTTGGCTAATAATTTCCTTCAAATTTAATCCCAGAGAAAATGGCCCAATTTGTGCTTCATCGTATGATTTTTGGATATTCTCAAATTCAGTATCTTCGCATAATTTAGTTTCAGAATCCAACAAAAGGCTTGTGGCCCAAATAATATCTTTGTTACACCTCTCATATAAGTCTTTTAGGGCTTCTAATGAAAAGGATCCAAAGAGTTTACAAAGAATGTTAAGATTTTCAGATTCATCAGCACTGGTAAGCTCACTTTCTTCGACATATGTGCTTTTGTCATACATGACCCTATATGGAATTGTTTCTTGAACATCTAATTTTGTGTTGCTATTGAAAGCTTTTGGTTTAAACCCATCTAATCGTCCTGTTAACACTCTCACAGAATCTGAAACACTAATTTTATTCTTTTCTATTTTCCATAAGAGAGCAAAATCCCGTGGTTCAGTCTGGGTACACATGCCTTCTCCTATTCCAGGAACTCTTTTAGGTTTTCCTTCTGGAAATTCAGCTAAAGTTTGTGGTCCTACTACTCCAGGAATAGTTGGCCCACTATTGGTAAAAGTAAGAAACAGCGTATGCTGTCTGTGACTGTTTTTACTTGGACAAGTCTTACTCTCACAGGTCATTTCATTGGGCAGTGTTTCAGAATTTCCTAGAGTGGAACTGCCCAGGGTTTTTAGTTCTTCAGGGCTTGTGCCCCAACAACAGGTCTCATGGGCTGTGCAGAAGGGTGTCTCATTCATACCGTCATTAGTTCCAAATTCTAGGTTGGATTCCTTTAAACTATCCTTTGGCATTCTTGATCTGTGCTCTCTCTGAGCTAAGGAATCAGATGAAGGCCAGTCACCCACAATGGTGAATGACTGTTTTTCACTATTTTTATATGTATCATATTGACAGTTATTTAAAGATTCTGAAGCATCATCGTACTGTGACTTCCTGTCATCCTCTGTACTTTCGTGTGGAGATTCTCGTTGCTGGATATGATCCATATTCACAGATAGGGTATTCTCCAATCCTCTGCGTGACTGAGGGCGATTATATTTTTTGTCACTTTGTATACATGAAGCTTTTTCAGTTTTTCGGTTCCTTTTTGTCCTCTGACCAATAGTCTTATCAACTGGCCAGTCACCAACAAAATTTGACAGTTCATGTCTTGGGAACTTTTCCAAAGTTGACTTGCTTTTTTGTTTTCCGAAGGCTTTTTTCCTTACTGTGGCTCTTTCTTCCAATGTTTCACCAGGTGAAGATCTTTCATTATGAAATGGTGTAGTATTTGAAAGATCATAATCTTCTTGGTTATTTTCGCCATAGCAAATACTTGACAACACTCTCTCTACAACACCATCTGCATCTGCTTTACTGCACTCTTTTTCAGAAGCCAGTTCGACCTGTTCTTCTTTTTTACTTTTTTCTGTTGCTTGTTTGCTTTCAGAATCAGAAAAATCCACATCTGAAACTTCCTGAATGAAAGCACTCTGAATGTTAGGATTCATAGCACTTATTTCTTTTCTTCCTTTGTTTAAATCTGCACTAGAGAGAGATGTAACATCCTCGGGTAATATAGTTTCTTTGGTCACTTCAAGTTTCTTCTCTTCGATCAATTTTACATGCTTCAAAGATGAGGATAAAACATTTTCTTCTTTTTCAGAGGAAATATCTTCATTGTCTTTTGGGCTGCAAGATTTTTTTTAAGTATTATAAGGAAGTCTCTTCATGTTGCCATTAACATTATGATTTAAATCAAAGAAGCATTTAACTGAAAGATAAGGCACTTAACATTCATTCTAAAACCTCTATAAATAAACTACATTAAAATTATAAAAGCTCATCTTGATCCTTCCCTGTACATTATGAATACATCCCTTTATTGTAACCCTAACACCTAACACAAAACTTGGCATACAGGAAGCACTCAAACTTTTTTGAATTAAATAGTAAACATGAGATTTTCAGTTAAGGTGTTCATATGCATTAAATATTAAAGTTATGATTCTAGGGGCGCCTGGGTGGCTCAGTGGGTTAAGCCTCTGCCTTTGGCTCTGGTCATGATCTCAGGGTCCTGGGATCGAGCCCCGCATTGGGCTCTCTGCTCAGCAGTGAGCCTGCTTCCTCCTCTCTGCCTACTTGTGATCTCTGTCAAATAAATAAATAAAAATATTTTAAAGTTACGATTCTAAATTTGTTCCCAGAAGAGGACATCACCTCCCTGGCTTTTTTTCAGAACTATTTTAGCTTAATATATGTGAAAAGAAGTCTGCCTCTATAACACCTGTCATTTGCTACAGAGGGTAAAGCTTAAGCTTCATTTACAAAGGCACAAAGAGTCAACAGGATTTGCACAACTAAAGGAAATGAGAGAAAGGGAAGAGAGTTGTCATTTGAAATGTCACCTGTTAATTTTTTTTAAAACCATGCTCGATGTTAATTTCAGACTTAGAGCGCTTTTGTCTAATTATTACACTTTCAACTTCAGTGTTTTTTCCTTAGTCAATATATCAACTCATCTTCCCCTCTTTGTTTATTCCGGGAGCTCTCAAAGTCCCAACTCTCCCATGAAGCCTTCCTAAATGAAATCACATCTAATACTGAGTCTTCTATATGCCAGATGCTATTCTAAGTCTTCTTAAAGTATTCATAATCCTTATGAGATTCTCGAGCAAAATGTTATTATTGCCATTTTAGAAATGAAGAGCTGAAGTATAGAGAGATTGTATAATTTGTCAAAGATTACAAAACCTTGGGATTTAAATCCAGGAAACACAGTTCGGGGGCCCATGCCCTAAACCACTTTGCAACACAACTCCTCATTAAAAGAACATTTATGAATTTTCTCTTCCCAACTCCTTTCTAATAGAGCCTCACCATTCCTTATGATCAAAAAGTGTGGGCAATTTAGAGCTCTATCTATATTTAAGGTTATTTTTTAACTCACCTATCTATTCAACTGTTTAAATGCCTTAAATGTTTAATAGAATCAGTACTATGCTGGACTACAAACTTTCAAAAGGCTGTGACTTGTATTACTTAGACAAAGTATACCATTAATAATTAACTTTTATAATACTAACTTGAAAGAGTATTTTTACAAATACCTAAAGAAATTAAGAAGTGATGTGATTATATACAAAATAACGACAGCCAATAGCAGATAAATACTGGAATAGTGGGCAGTTACATAAAGAAGGCAGGAGTATTCACAGTATAAACACAAAACCTTGAGGACAATGGAAAAACTCCCACGTCACTGCATATGTAACTTCACTTCTCTTGCTGACCATACACAACTTGCTAACCATATACATCTTGCTTCAGGTAAGACTATATCTAAACCCTACAAATAATAAAAGTCTACTTTTATTTTTAAAGTTGTTTGGCAGAGATTTCACAAGCTCCAACATAATTCTTTTTATATTTCAAATTGAATTTGTGTATAGAGGGACTTTAACCTACCTAGTACTTCTGTCCTCACAAGAATAGGCATACAACTCAATACGATCAATTTTCTCTGGAACTGAAGAACTCATGATTATTGGAACTGAAACAAAACGCTGATAATGTTCCAACATTCTTGATATTTTTTCTTTGCTTATACCATGAATATTACGCCTAAAAATTCCAGGGGAGAAAAGGGTAGAAGGGATATTGGTAATTAAGTTTTTTTCAAAATTGGAACATAAAATGTCAAGAAAATCAGTATTATTTCTAATATGTAAAAATATCTAAGCTGGTTTATTATGACACAATATATACTGTTAGATTCTAATTTAATCTTATTCAGGATGTCTGAAATGACCATTTTTTAAATCAATGCATACAATCTTTTCTAAACATCATTTATCGATTTGGAAAAAGCCGGCAGATCCTAATAACTTTAAAAGAAGTTATTCTCAAGCTCTGCAAAAAAACATTTCAGGGACGCCTGGGTGGCTCAGTTGGTTAAGCGGCTGCCTTCGGCTCAGGTCATGATCCCGGCGTCCTGGGATCGAGTCCCACATCGGGCTCCTTGCTCAGCAGGGAGCCTGCTTCTCCCTCTGCCTCTGCCTGCCACTCTGTCTGCCTGTGCTCGCTCTCTCTCTCTCCCTCTCTCTCTGACAAATAAATAAATTTTTTAAAAAAAGATTAAAAAAAAAATTTCATAACAATATGACCATCACTTCAAGACTAATTATTAACTAGGAAGTAAAAAAAATTCCACTATAGTCTTCTATTTATGCCACTATGGCAGGTTAGATGTCCAAAGGGCCCTCTTATTACAATAAAACTGAATCCCAAGTCAATTAAAACACACATATATTTTAATACATTTTAATTCCAAGCAAAGAAAAAAATTCCTAGCATAACAAGTCTCTGGATGACCAAATATGAAATTTGTCATATTTGTGCTTTCACTCATGGTAGCTTATTTGCGTGTTTTTATGGACTCATGTTTAGTTGAACCTAATATATGAGAATCCTTAGGCCTTAAACTGGGGTGCTTTCCTTCATGCAATATCTGGATTTGCATCTGCCAGGAGGCCAGATGATATGTTTTAGTCCCTCAAGGATCCTGTCTTAATGAAAACATCTTAGTTGCAACATTCCTATCTTGGGTTGGACCCAAGGCTTAGTGTCTATCCCAGAGCTAATATTAGTATTTGCCACCTGGGCAAATCTGACTTTCATATTTACCTACCTCAATCTTGTCTGGTTTCAGATCACAGAGAAGCAAAGAGATAGAAAATATGAAAGAGAAGTTAAGAGTTATGACATAGAGGACAGAATAAAAAGGTTGTATACATCCAATCCAAGTCCCAGAAAGAGAGTACATGGGACAGAAGCAACTTAAAGAAAAATGGCTAAGGATTTTCCAGAACTGATCAAAGACATCATTGATGTCCCCTGATCTCAGAAGCCCAACAAATCCCAAACAAGACACATATTAAGAAATCCACTAGAAACATGGTACTGAAATTGTTGTTCACCAAAGATAAGGAGATGATATTAAAAGCAAACAGAAATTAAAGGGGAAAAAAACAAGTTTATCTACAAAGAAACCAAGTATTGGAATTACAGCTAACTTAACAAGAATAACAGAGGCCAAAAGAGAATGAAATGTTATCTTCAGTAACAGAAACTGTCAATCTAGAATATACACACCCAAAGTATCTTATAAGAATGAAGGCAATAAAAGAATTTTCAGATTAAAAAAAAAAAGAGTTTGACATGAAGCAGAACTATACTGTAAAGAAAATCCTAAAAGATGAATGTCAGACAGAAGGAAATCCCAGATGAAATATCTGTGATGAAAGAAAAATTAAGCACAAACCAATAACTATATGAGTGAAAACACACACTGTCTATACATTCTGGACAATCATAGTATGTAAGTCAGAAGGGAGGTAAATATCAGAGTTAAAATGTTTGAAAGTCCTTATATTTGTGAGAAGGAAGGCTAAGAAAATGGTTTGACTTTAAAGTTTGCATGACCTAAGTTTTAATGTAACCAAAGGATAAAAATATTGTATATAATTTCTAAATTAAAAGAAAAAAATAAGAAAATCTGCATTCAGTGAAAAAAATCCAAAATAAGGCATGATAAAAAGGGAGAAAAAATCAAATATATAGTTTTCTGTGATAGGAGAAAAACAATCACAGGAAAGGTGAAATAAAGAGAAAGTACAGAGTGAGATAGTAAGAAACAAGACTAATTATATGAATATAACTAATTATATGAATAACCAAAATAACCATAAAAGAATTAAGCTTAAGAATGAAAAGCCAAAGATGGACAGAGAAGATTTTTTAAAACCCAGTAATGGTTATAAGAGATACACCTAAATGTAAAGACACAGAAAAGTCAAAAGTAAAAGTATGGAAAAACTGAAATAACACTCAAATCCTAAAAGGAAGCTGGTATAGTTCTATTAATATTAGACAAATTAGACTTCATTACAAAAATTAATATTAAGGGTAAAAGAAAATCACTTGACAAGAATAAAAGGTTCACTCAGATACAAAAACTTTAAGCTTATAAGCACATCAAAAAATATCCTCAGAATACATAAAGTGAAAATAGGTAGATTTATAAGAAGAAACTTGAACATACTCAACACAATAAAGGGAGATTTCAACACATCCCTCTCACATCAATTTCCTCATTACTCTCTTATACATTAATACATCAAGCAAAATTTTTTTTTAAAAGTAAAGCTAAGGAAGATGTGAGCAACAGAATTGATTTAATAATATAACATACTATAACCAGTATACATTTTTATCAAGCAAACATGAAACATTAATAAAAAAACAGACAATGAGGGGCACCTGGGTGGCTCAGTGGGTTAAGCCTCTGCCTTCGGCTCAGGTCATGATCTCAGGGTCCTGGGATGGAGCTCCACATCAGGCTCTCTGCTCAGCAGGGAGCCTGCTTCCCCTTCTCTCTCTGCCTGCCTCTCTGCCTACTTGTGATCTCTCTCTCTCTATGTCAAATAAATAAATAAAATCTTCAAAAAAAAAAAAAAAACAGACAATGAAGTGGGCCACAAAATGCTTCATTTAAAATATCAGGAAATTAGTATCACACAAATGGCACAGTCTTAACCACTACAACTAAGTTGAAAATGGATTTCTTAAAAAAGAAATATAAAAACTATCTGTTCACAAACTTAAAAACATAATTTTAAATAACCCAAGGGTTAAGAAGTGAAGTTAATCATAATGCAAATTAGAGGACAAATGATAAAAATAAAGTATTATATATTAACATTACATATTAAAATTCTAGGAGCATCTAATTTCCTAGGGAAATTTATAGCCTCAAATGCTCATATAAGAAAATAACCTAAACTTTCAGATGAATCCTTATAAAAATAATAAACAAAGCAAAATAGATTTTTTTTAAAAGAAGGTAGAATAAAAGAGAAGCAGAAATGAACTGAACATAAAACAAACTTATAACAGAAAGATCAAACAAGCAAAGAGATGTTTACTTGAAAAGGCTAATAAAAAAATCTTGTATCTGGTGAGAATAATCAAGAAAAAAAGAAGGAAGATACATATAAACATATCCAGATTGAAAAGAGGAACTTAAGTATGGATAAACAGATATAAATGGTAGGAGAATATTATAATTGTTTTAATAAAATCTTAATAAATTTGGAAACTTTGGTATAATGGACAAATTCCGACTGAAACTTCTCACAAAGAAAACAGCAGGTCCAGAAGTTTCATAAGTAAATTCTATCAAACATCCAAACTTACACAAACTCAGAAAAGAGAAAAAGAAGAAATACTTTCCAATTAATTTTATCAACCATGATACCAAAGCCAGGCAAGAAAGGGCAAGGAAGAAAAAAATTATTGATCAACCTTACTCATTCATACAGATGCAAAAATCCTAAGCAAAATATTAGAAAAACAAATCTAGTAATGTACCAAAAACATGTAAAAAGGAATGAAGTACTGATACATGCTACAATACAGATGAACCTTGAAACATTTGCTAAGTGAAAGGTGCCAGACACAAAAGGCCACAAACTGTATGATTCCACTTATATGCAATGTCTAGAATAGGCAATTTCATAGACAGAAAAGCAAATTAGCAGTTGCCAAAGGAAAGGGAGAATTGGGAGTGACCAACAGCAGGTACGGGGTTTCTTTGGAGGTGATGGAAATGTGTGCTAATTAGATAGTGGTGATGGTTGCACGACATTAGGAATATACTAAACTAGGTTGTGCTTTAGTTAGAACTGAAATTAGTTAAAATGACCAAGAAAAAAATACCCTGACCAAAATCAAGTTAGGGTCCTCTCTAAGGGAATACAGAGCACAAAGCAAAATACTGTGTGTGTCCATGTCCTAAGTAACATTTTTATTTAAGTCAAACAATTAAATAAAAAAGTAAAACCTTTGGGAGAAGGGCAAGGAGGCGGGAGGGTAATGCAATAACTGGATAGCTAGACACGTGCTACCTTTTCCACCTATGCTTCCCTCACTTCCGTTCAGTATTCTAAGTCACTAGGCAGCACAATGATTTTGTTCCTCCCAGCCCAGGTATGCCAAACCCCAGGATCTAATTTCAGATATTGACATTATACTACTAATAGGTGATAAAGTACTGACTACATAAGACAACTAGAATGTTTGTTAATTAATTCAATCTTAGGAACAAAAAGATACAAACTTCATAAACTGAAAAAAGGTCTACAGGAAATACAAAATTTGTTATCAAAGCTGCAATCTAATCTGTTTTGTTTCATTCATTATTTATAGGGAGAAAAAAGTCTAAATGGACTTTCTATCACAGCCATAAAATTAAAAACATGTTAAACAGTCTCTAAATTTTACCTTGCAAGTTCCTTTGGTTTGAACTTCCACCATGTATCTGGTTCCCGGAAGAGGACTTTATATTTATGTTTTTGAGACTACATACAAAAAAGACAAATGTATTTAAAAATACTACTTCCATGAAATTAAATGCATTGTTTCCAAATTCACAGCATGTAAAAACTGAAAGAACCTAAAGGTTATGTAATTGTGATGAGTTTGTTAAACTGGCAAAAGGTACAATCTCTTTGACCCAGCAATTCATTTCTAGAAAGTTATGCTAATAAATTATGTAAGAGTGCAAATATACACACATACACAAACACACACATAGGCACAAGCTATCCAGTTCACCATTATTTGTGGTAAAAAAAGAGGACCACACAGTGACTATTAATATACAACTGGATGAAGGTACAACCATACAATGAAAATATAGCAATTTAAAAAATGCTGTATGTGTAATTGAGAAAAGGTCCCAATACAAACTGTCAAGAAAGTAAGACACAGAATTTTCACTTGGGTAAAAAAGAATTATTCACACATTTTTATACACTTTCTTCTACAAAGATTCTCAAAAATATTACTAAAAGCATCTACCTCAAGGGAGTAGGAATTTGGGCATTCTTTTTTATAATTTCAATATTTATCATACATGTATTACTTTTATAATTTTAAAACTATTTTAAGTAATACTTCATTCTATTTTTCAAAACTCTAATATGGCTATAATCTAAAAGCCATGCTCTACACTTGTACACTAGATCCATCTCCCCTCTGCACCTCAAGGATAACTTGAGTTTAACATTTCAACCCTCTTTCCGAGGTAGTGTTAATTTCCTCACCACCTTGAACCAGTCTCATCACGTTCAGTTATTTCTCCCATGTTACTCTTAATCCCCTTTCCCTTGCCAGCAATCTCCCCATTTTCCTGTTCCTCTTTGCAGGAAAATGCCTCAAAATAATTATTACACTTTGTCTCCAATTCCTCTCCCCATGTCTCTTAAACCCACTCCAACTGGGCTTGGCTACCCCACTGAAACTGTCCATCAAGACCACAGATTACTTCCACACTGAAAAATGCTCCAGTTAATTCTCAGTTCTCTCTTGACTTTTAGCAGCATTTGTCACAGTTCATCACTCCCTCTCCTGACCCTTTCATCCTGCCCCACTGGAAGGGTGTTCTCACTCTTTTTTGCTAGTCCTTTTTTGCCCAGACCTCTTCCCACTTAGTCCTTCACTTAGTCCTTGGTCCTCTACTCTTGATCTATACTCACTTCTTTAGTAATATTATTCCATTCCCTGGCTTTGAGTATCACCCATATGATAATGACTCTCAGATACTTATCTCTGGCTCAGATTTCACTCCTAAACTCCAAACTCACAGATCCAATTACCTATTCAACAAACTTAATATATTCAAACCTAAACTTTCAAAATCCATTACCACACACCTATCATAAAACTATTTTTTCTGAACCCTTCTCCATTTTTTTCTGAATCCTTCTCCATTTTTTCTGAACCCTTACACCACCATGTTGGTGTACGCCATAAGATCTCTTACTTTAATTATCACTGTAGTCGTCTAATTAATCTCCCACTTCCACCCTTGCCACCCACCCCGCCCTGCCTCTATCCCAACTCTAGTCTCAACACTGTGATACAGCAATCCTGTTAATAGTCGATCATGTCCTTACCCTGCTCAAAATCCTGTTATGGACTGAATGTCTGTGTCCCTTCATGCCCCATTATGTTGAAACCCCACTCCCACCATGTGACTGTGTTTGGAGATAAGGCCTTTATGGAGATAATTAAGGTTAAAATGAGAACGTAAGGGTAAGGCTCCAGTGTGACAGAATTAGTACGCAAATAAGAAGAGACACCAAAGAACTCATTATATACCATCAGAGAACACGGCAAGAAGGCAGCCATCTGCAAACCAGGAAAACAACTCTCACCCAGAAACCAACCCTGCCAAACCTTCACCTGGGACTCCAAGCCTCCACAACTGTCAGAAAATAAACTTGATGTTTAAGGCACCCAGTCTGTGGTATCTTATGGCAGCCTGAGCAGATTAATACATCTTCCACGTCACTCAAAGTAAAAATGTAAAATTCCACAGTGATCTATGAGCCCTTATATAATCTGCCCTACCATCTCCCCAACTACCATTACATCTCTGACCTCATCTCCCACAACTGATCCCCTCAAGTTTTATGACAAGATGCAAAGTACTCATTGCTATTTTCCATTATTCTGACAGAAAAGCCCCAAAATCAACCTAAGTAACAAGTGACAGAACACCCTGTAATGCGTCTACTCACTTCCAACTCCTCATCTCAGTACCAAACCGTATACACTTTATTCAGGGGCTGGCAACAGCCCCAGTCTCTAATTACCTCAAGGAGTGTCCTATAGCTCTTAGGTCAAATTAATTTTAAATGAATATGCACATACAGGGGGGAAAAAAAAGAGACTATGAATTTAAAGACTTTTTCAACTCCCATATCAATAGGCAAATCTTAATAACGTTTTATTACTTAGGAGGATTCTGATTTATGTTAAGCTATATGATAGCTCACAAGGAAAACTATATATATATATATTTAAAGTAATAACCTTTTGCTAGATGCCACTGAGTATACCTGACTGCTTGCTACTTATCCCCAACTCACTTCCAAACTACTTCTGTAAATGAAAGTCATGTTAGTAATAGACGGTTATCTCCAACCTATTGCACTCCCCCACAGCTCTCATTATCTTGCTACCAAAAGGAGCAAAAAGCGATCTTCTTCTCTAAAGTAATTGCTATATCTACTTCTTTTTGAAGAAAAAATGAATTTGGCATTCTATGATAAGCACGAGTCCTTTATACTTCTAAGCAGAGTTGGGAAGAGCCAAGGAATCAATACTGGAAAAATAGCTTTATAATTTCAATTATTATATAATTTAAAAAGGGAAAGAGGGACGCCTGGGTGGCTCAGTTGGTTAAGCAGCTGCCTTCGGCTCGGGTCATGATCCCAGCGTCCTGGGATCGAGTCCCACATCAGGCTCCTTGCTCAGCGGGGAGTCTGCTTCTCCCTCTGCCTCTGCCTGCTACTCTGTCTGCCTGTGTTCACTCTGACAAATAAATAAATAAAATCTTTAAAAAAAAAAAGGGGCGGGGAGAAAGATACTACTATGGAAGCCTGAAGGCTAAATGAAAATCAGTAACACAGGATTGCAGAGGCTTTTTATTTTCTACATTAGGAAAATGGGTGTTAAAGAACTTCCCATATGACAGCAGGAAGCTAAGGAAAACACACAAGTAAGGTTAAGGAAGAAAGCATTCCCCATGATAAATATGTTAGGCTAGAAACTGGGAACTCCTGAGGCCAGAAAGCAAACTTTCAGTTGCCCATGTACTAATACTGAGTCTTTCTTCCCTCTACTGCCCCTTCATAGAAGTAAAATCTCATTTGTTCTCAAAGGGCATTAATTTTCTTCAGAAAAATGAAGAGTCACACCCTCAAAATAGTTACAAGTGCATAAGGCACAGCAAAGGAGATACAGGCTGGATATGCTGAGGACATTAAAGAAGTACAATATTCATTAACTGAAGAAACATAAATTGAGCTTTAACATGCCAGACACACGTGTGCTAATATTGGGGGAATAAACAATACCCATAATCACCAAAAAGCTTCATTCATTCACCATTTTAACCCAACAAATATATATTTATCATATGCCAAGCATAGTGCTAGGCCCTGAAGATTCAATGATGAATAACATAGACCTATCCTCAAGAATATATAGATGGCTTAGAGCCAAATTTAGGCCATCAGCCAGTATTTGTATAGCCTAAGAGCTAAGGACAGTTTTTTGTTATCTTTAAAGGATCATTTAAAAAGAAAAGGAAAAAAAAAAAAACACAACAGAGACTGTAGGTGGCCCACAAAAACCTAAAACATTCACTACCTAGCACTTTATAGAAAAAAGCTAGCTAACCCATGGATTACTGATAAAAGCAGCATGCTTAATGGTATCACAGAATTAAGTCAGGGTACCATGAAAACGGAAAGAGTACTCCACTCCACTTTTTAGTAAGTTAAAGAATGCTAACTTCCTGAAAAAGGTGACATCAAAGCTGGGCAAAAAAAAAAGAATCTGGCAAATTTGAAGAACTGAAAAGAGCTGAATTTATAAAAGTGTGAATTTATCAGAAAAGCAGAATCAAAAGAAATTTGGTTACTAACAAAGGACGACCAATTTAGTTTCTGCCAAGTAATACCAATAAGGAAAAATATTTTGTGTGTATACACATTAACACATAGACACATATACCCATATAAACATAAAATTATAATTTACTATCTATATACACACAAACATAAAATGATAATTTAATACCACTATTTTTTCATAAGACATCAAAAATGAAAATAATCACAGGATTTAAAAACTAAATCTCAGAATCTGAAAACTGATTAATTTTAGCTTTATGCAAAAACTATTCCTATTTTTCACATTTCACTTAAGACCAGAAAGCTCAGTTACAGACAGTCCCAAAGACTGTTTGCTTAAGATTCGGTTGTGTAATTAACATCCCCCAACAATTTCAAACTTACTACCACAGAATATGATAATTTATGGTACAAACCAAAGAAACATATGGCTTCATTTCCCATGCCTGTAGGTTTGTATTGTCTATTATTACAGGAGACACCTTCTTTTCAAACGCTTCTTTTGCTGAAAAACACAAACAGAAAACGACAAATCACTCTTTATAAAAGTATTAAGTATTCTCTGGAAATTTTTAAAAATCTGTTGTTTTCATAATTCGAAAATCATAGGTATGTGGTAATCACAGGTACTCACAACTCTACTACCTTCTTTTTTTTTTTTTAGGAGGGGGAAGGGCAGCAGGAGAGGGACAGAAAGAATCCCAAGTAGATTCCACACCCAACTCAGACACCAACACAGGGCTTGATCCCACAACCCTAAGATCACAACCCAAGCCAAAATCAAGAACTGGTTGCTTAACCAACTGAGGCACCCAGGCCCCCCACAACTCTACTTCTGAATGTCACTTCTGAGTGTATGAAAAATTAAAGTAGGTAAATGTTAGATAATAAATAATAAATACTAAAGTTATCAGAGAAAATTATAAAATAAAAACTGTCTAAATTTTATGTGTGTTATATGTATAAATGGCATAAATGGGGGGAAAAACTATCATTAAAAACAATATCATACTAAAAGCAACATGGTATGCTGGATTAGATATTAGAAGGGAAAAGAACCTAAGTAGAAAACTAGTATCAGGGTGTCTGGCTGGCTCAGTCAGTAGAGCATGCAACTCTTGATCCCAGGGTTGTGAGTTCAAGCTCCATATTGGGCATGGAGCCTAATTAAAAACAAAAATTGTAAAAAAATAATAAAAATAAATAAGTGTCACTTATTTGCGGAGCATAACAAATAACACGGAGGACATGGGGAGATGGAGAGGAGAAGGGAGTTGAGGGAAATTGGGGGGGGAGATGAACCATGAGAGACTATGGACTCTGAAAAACAATCTGAGGGTTTTGAAGGGGCGGGGGG
>PISX010001031.1:48011-149677 GCA_004024625.1 Mellivora capensis | reverse complement strand
GAAAAGGAAGGAAATAATAAAGATTAGAACAGAAATAAATGATACAGGGCACCTGGGTGGCTCAGTGGGTTAAAGCCTCTGCCTTCAGCTTGGGTCGTGATCCCAGGGTCCTGGGATCGAGCCCCGAGTTGGGCTCTCGATTCAGTGGGGAGCCTGCTTCCCTGCCCTGACTGCCTCTCTGCCTACTTGTGATCTCTGTCTGTCAAATAAACAAATAAAATCTTTAAAAAAAAAAAAAGAAAGAAATTATATAGAAACTAAAAAAATAATAGAACCAATCAATGAAACCAGAAGCTGGTTCTTCTAAAAGACCAACAAAATTGATAAACCCCAGCCAGACTCATCAAAAAAGAGAGGACCCAAATAAAAATTACTAAAGAAAGAGGAGAAAAAACAATACCACAGAAATACAATTTCAGAATATCATGAAAACCTCTGTGCCAACAAACTGCACAACTTAGAGGAAATGAATAAATTCCTCGAAACATATAACCCAACAAAACTAAAGCAGGAAGAAATAGAAATATTTAACACACCAATTACCAGCATTAAATTGAATCACTAACCAAAAAACTCTCAAAAACCAAAGTTCAGGACAGATGGTTTCACAAGCGAATTCTACCAAACTATTACAAAAAACAGAAGAGGAAGGAAAACTTCCAAATTCATTCTATGAAGCCAGCATTATCCTGTTACCAAAACAAGATAAACACTACAAAAAAAGAGAACTACAGGCCAATATCTCTCATGAAAAAACCCTCAACAAAATATTAGCAAATCAAATCCAACAATACATTAAGAAAATCATACACCACAATCAAGCAGGATCTATTCCTGGGTTGCTAGGATAGTTCAATATTCGCAAAACAATCAACATGATACATCACATCAATAAGAGAAAGGATAAAAACCATAGGATCATTTCAACATATGCAGAAATAGCATTCAACAAAGTACAATATCATTCATGAGAAAAACCATCTGCAAAGTAGGTCTAGAGGAAAGATACTTCAACCTTAATTTGCAAATGACATACCAATAAAGGGTTAGTATCCAAAATATATGAAGAATTTATATAACTCAACATCCAAAAAACAAATAATCCAATTAAATAAATGGGCAGAAGACACAAAGAGACATTTCTCCAAAGAAGACATACAGAGGACCAACAGACACATGAAAAGATGCTCAACATCATTCATCATCAGGGAAATACAGATCAAAACCACCATGACATACCACTTCACACCTGTCAGAATGGCTGAAATCGAAAACACAAGAAACAACAAGTGTTGGTAAAGATGTGGAGAAAAAGAAACGCTCGTGCACTGTTGGTGGGAACGCAAACTGGTGCAGCCACTGTGGAAACAGTATGGAGATTCCACACACACACACACACACACAAAAACCAAAAACAACAACAACAACAAAAACTAAAAATGGAAATACTCTATGATTCAGGAATCACACTACTGGGTATTTACCCAAAAAGTACAAAAACATTAATTCAAAGGGACACATGCACCCCTATGTTTATTGCAATATTATTTACAATAACAAATCTATGGAAACAGTTCAAGTATCCACTGACAGATGAATGGATAAAGAAGTGGTGTACACACACACACACACAAAATGGACTATTAATTCAGCCATAAAAAAATGAAATCTTGCCATTTCCAACAACATGGGTAGAGCTAGGGAGTATATTGATAAGCAAAATAAGTCAATAGAGAAAGACAAATAACATATGATCTCACTTATATGTGGAATTTAAGAAACAAGCAAAGGAAAAAAAGAGAGATAGAGACAAACCAAGAAACAAACTCTTCACTCATAACAAACTAATGGTTATGAGAGGGGAGATGGGTAGAGGGATGGGTAAAATAGATGATTGGATTAAAGAGTACAGTCATCATGATGGGAAAAAATACTTTTTCAAAAAAGAAGACAAGATACTTTAGAAAAAGTGCAATTTTTTCAAGGATATATTATTTTTTCATTTAAATATTTTTTAAGGGAAAGACTGTACCTGAATATAACTAATGTATTAAAAATTTTTAAATCACATCTTAAAAAAAAAAAAACTTACATAACTCTCCAAAGAAGATAAAGTAATGGCCAAAAGGACACACCAAAGAATGCTTAACATCATTACCCACCAGGAAAAATGTACTCAAAACCACAGTGAAATACCACTTTACAACCACCAGGATAGGTATAATCAAATATACAGATAAAAACAAGTATTGGTGACAATGTGGAGAAGATGGAACCCTGATAAACCCCTAGCAGGAATGTAAAATAGTGCAGTTGCTTTGGAAAAACAGGCTGGTAGTTCCAAAAAAGTTTAGACATAGACTTGTACGTTCATACCAATATTATTCGTAATAGACAAAAAGTGGAAACACCCCAAATGCCCACCAACCGATGAAAGAATAAATCAAATGTGGCATATTCATACAATGGAATATTATTCAGCCATCAAAA
This sequence comes from Mellivora capensis, assembly GCA_004024625.1. Lineage (NCBI taxonomy): Eukaryota > Metazoa > Chordata > Mammalia > Carnivora > Mustelidae > Mellivora > Mellivora capensis. The sequence continues at coordinate 147,187 of PISX010001031.1, read as the reverse complement.
ATAATGGATTACTGATACATGCTACAACATGAGCCTTGAAAATGTTACACTAAGTGAAAGAAAGCCATTCACAAAAGACCACGTATGATATGATTCCATTTATATGAAATGCCCAGAACAGGCAAATCTATAGAGACAGAAAGTAACTTAGTGGTTGCCTAGGGCAGGGAGAGGTTGGGGAGAAATGAGGAGTGACTGTTAATGGGTAAAGGATCTTTTTTGGATGAAAAAAATGTTCTAAAAGTTGGGGCGCCTGGGTGGCTCAGTTGGTGAAGCATCTGCCTTGGGCTCAGGTCATGATGCCAGCGTCCTGGGATCCAAGCCCCGCATCAGGCTCCCCGCTCGGCGGGGAGTCTGGTTCTCCTTCTCCCTCTGCTCCTCCCCTCTGCTTGTGCTCTCTCTCTCAAATAAATTAATAAAAAAAAATTTTTTTTTAAATGTTCTAAAATTGATAAAAATGTTCTTAAAGCAATGGTTGTAGAACTCTGAATATGCTTAAAACCATGTGATTCTTCTCTCAATAAAGCTATTTAAAAAGAGTTCTGCCTATTAATTTAATATTATCATTGTTACGGCTATTGCAGTAGTGAGGGCATGTTGAACCACTGCTAAACACTTATTTTTCAACCTTAACAATCATGGGGGTAATATTAAGCCCTTTTACAGATGAAGACAATGAGCTCTGGAGAGTATAAATAACTTATACAAGACAGCATAGCTAGTAACTGCCAAATCCAAGATTATTCTTCACCACATCCTACTGTTTTCATTTTTTGTTGTGTTAGTATTTTCATATTCCTGAGTTCTCACTTTAATATTCAGTTCAAGAAAAAAATACAGAAAAACTTAATAATGTCTGAAGATGGCAAAATCAAGAATCACTTTCACGTTGCCTTTATCATAAAATAAAGGCTAACATAGTGTCTATGTGTATTAAGAACTCATGGGATGCCTGGGTGGCTCAGTCAGTAAAGCTGGCTCAGGTCTTGATTTCAAAGTCCTGAGTTCAAGCCCCATGTTGAGCTCCAAATTGGCGATGGAGCCCACTAAGAAAGAAGAGAAAAGAAAAGAAAAAGAATTCCTCTTATGAAATTCAAACTATAACTAAATATTTCATGATAAAACCATCTTCAGTGAACAGATCATTGCACTAATAAAAGCAGTAAGGTCAGTTTGAGGAGAGCCATTTTTACTCTCACACTGTCCCCCCATAACAATAAAATCAATCTAGGGAAGAGTAGGAGTTAACAATACAAATTCCATTCTAGGGGGCACCTGGGTGGCTCAGTCAGTTGAACATCTATCTGCCTTTACTTCAGGTCATGATCCTGGAGTCCTGGAACTAAGCCCTGGATTGGGCTCCCTGCTCAGCAGGGAGTCTGCTTCTCCCTCTGCCCCTCATCCCACTTGTGCTCTCTCTCTCTCAAATAAATAAATAAAATCTTTAAAAAAAAAAATCCATTTTAGGAAATAGAAACCAAAGCATACCAGACAACTAGAGACATCTTGAGCTATTCTGAGACCCATATAAAAAATCTGATACACTTTTGGCAAGATCCCCACTGATTAAATAAAACTTAAACATGCCATGCGGTGTTCTAAGCATTTTACAAAAATTAACTTGTTTAATCCTAACAATTCTGTAACATAAGACTAACCTCTTTCACCTCTTACTCTGTGATGTAACAACTGTTACAATTTTATATATTATATATAGTTAAGTAAATAATTCACTTTAGTAATTAAAGTTGGGGGGGCACCTGGGTGGTTCAGTCAGTTAAGCAACTGCCTTCAGCTGGTCATGATCCTGGGGTCCTGGGATAAAACCAAGCAGGGGGCTCCCTGCTCAGCAGGGTATCTTGTTCTCCCTCTGCTCCTCACCCCACACTCATGAGTTCTCTCTATCAAGTAAATAAAATCTTAAAAAGGAGAAATAAATAAAGGGAACTATACCCTTCCTAAAAACTGTCTCCCTCTCAAAAGACAAATATTTCATATTGCTCTTAATATTACTCAAAATCTAATGTCCATTCTTACCACGATTCTGGTTCCATTCATGTGCTTCTCCTAAGTACTTTACATCAAACTGGTACTGTCCATTTATGTAAAAATAATCATCAGTACTCAGAATAACTCCACTTGGATTATCCTCTTGCAAAGTCCTGTGAAAGACAAATTGAATTATTTTCATTAATTTTTCTCCTAAATTCTCTCTCCTAATTTTTACAAAGTCATAATCCAAATAAAGAATTCAAGTATTGGTACTTAAAAGTGAGAATGCAATAATATCCAGACAACTCATATCAGAAATCCTCTTAGCAGAAGTTTAACTCCCAAGAACATTGACCTAAAACAAGTCTATTTTATTCCTTGAATTCAAAATCAATTATGGCTTTGTAACTCTGTAATCAAAGTTGAACTTCTTTTTTTTTCCCATTCAAATTAGCTCTCTTTCACATAAAACTATTTCTACTGATTTCAGAAGCTCACAGTCTTGGAATTATCTTTGAATTTTTCTTCTATTCTATCTCCCAAAATGACAGTCTAAGATAGAAGACTTCAATAAAAACTTCTGGAGAAAAAGAGTACTGCTATTAGCTACAAAGAAAAAAAATGAGTAAAAAGAAAAAATTTTAGTGGTTACTAAACATCTCTATTAAGCAATAGCATTTCACATATTCATACTCTGTTAATGTTCACGTTCAAGCACTATACTGTTTTAAAAACTCAATTAAACCTCATACCTTGCCAAAAAGGATTTTCCTGATCCTGGAAGCCCTCTGAGAAGAACAAGAACTAGTCCAACATAAGATGATGTCTTCTTTCTTACAATCTGAGAAACTGGGGCTTCTTGCACTTGATAAGCACTGGTTCCCTCTTGATTTCTCCATACCTTTGTTGGGGAAGTGTGAGAAATAATTGGAGGGGGAAACGTGTAGTTGACCGGTCTCCAGTGTGTAGTGGTGGTTACAACAGGAGCTACAAAGCCATGATTTCCTTGAAAGAGGTCAAAAGCAGGAATCATTGGATTCCACATTGGTGGAGGTGGAGGAGGAGGCAGCAGTAGAGGGAGAGGGGGAAGTATAGGGCAATAATTCACATCCTTCCCCTTTGATGGCAGTTCAGTATGTTTCTGTGGCTTGAAACCAAATTCTTCAGAAGGTACAAATGCATCAGGGATAGAAGGAGATTTCTGATCCCCACTTGTACCTAGTAAATCAAGCCCCAGATTTTGCACAGGAAGGCTTAAAGGAGCCTGAGGTTCATTGGCATCCAAATCTACAGGGGCTGGAGAGAACAGAGTCTCGACACACTCAGATTCTACAAGCTCTTTCTGTCTTTGACTGAGATTGCTACTACCCACCATAGTGTCATTTGTTACATTTAAAGAACTACTGAGAAGAGAATCTTCCAACGCCAATGTGTCATCCTTTATAAAACTTTTGGACTCATTAGAAACAGAATGTGAAGTTAAGTTGTTTGAACTTAATGCAGAGGCAGAATTCTCTAAATTTTCACTGTTCAAATCCACATTTTGTGCAGAAAGAATGGGAGTCGTACTATTTGAATCGGAATTTATAAATGCACTCGGGTCACCAACATTATTAACATCTTGCAAAGGCAAAAATGAGTATACTTGGTCATCAGGAGAAGAGTTCAATTTCTCAAAAGCATTCTGTATCAAAGAATCCAAGTCTTCGGTTAGCTGCATGTCCAAAAATGAATCCATTTTTGATTCTTCACTCTCTTCTTCAGGAGGGTACTTTTCCATTATTTCACGTCCCACAACACTTACTTGGTTCTCAGAAGCAACAAAGCTTTTTGAAGATGATTCTTCTACCTTGGCATCAGTGGCAGATAATTCTAATAGACAGTCCATTGCATTTTCAACTGTACAACAAGAGCAATATATATGTGTATTGAAAACAGTAAAGTATAATTTGATTAAAATCTGGGTAAATTTATACTTTTGCACTAAATGGAATATAGAAATTTATAAATATTCAAGTCACTTTTTAATTAATATTTTACAAATATACCAGTCTATATTAAAGATTTGAATGATAAAGTCATGTAATGCTGTTACTATCAGACAAACTGTATTAAAGTAGGACAATAAATTGCCATCAAGAAGATAATCTCTGACAACTGTGAATAAACATAAATATCTATGAATTATATCTAAAAATATCTGTAAGTTGTATCTAAAAATTATCTATAAGTTGGTATCTAAAAATATCTATATTGCATATATTATGGTTATTTATAAAGACCCAAAACCTTAATTCATTTAACAAGTACTTAGCTACTGCCTATCCTTTTAAATATTAAGCATTTTTAAGTACTCTCCTATAAACCTGTTTATATGGTTTACGCTATGAATTTCACTTAATACAAAAAATAGGCATCAGCATATCAGACATACTCTGTTCAGAGTAAGTAAGACATAGTCTTTACTATACTTAGGGATTTTTACAGTTTAATGGAGGTAAAGATAATTAAATTAGAAAACAACTACATCGTAATATAATATAGATTAAATAATACACACTTTTAGTAATACACAAATGCCATAGCAGCCTTTTAGGAGAATAAAGATTTCACATAAGGTAATAAGTGAACTGGGACTTGAAGATTAAAAAGAAACTTGTCAGACACAAAGGGAAAAGTAAAGCCAGTCTTGAAAACACAAAGCATGTTTAAGGTATTAAGAGAAGTTGGTTGTTGTATGAGCACACAGTAGGTATGGAAGATAAAAGGAGACAAAACTGGAAAAGAGCAAGTAGAATTGGAAAAAGTGCTACATTTCATGGTAGGACATATCAATTTTACTTTCTAAGGAAACTACCTATCACCATATTTGAGCTAGGAATTTTATTTTTTTTTAATTTCTTTTCAGTGTTCCAGAATTCATTGTTTATGCACCACACCCAGTGCTCCATGCAATATGTGCCCTCCTTAATACCCACCACCAGGCTTACCCAACCTCTCATCCCCCACCCCCTCCAAAACCCTCAGTTAGTTCCTCAGGGTCCACAGTCTCTCATGGTTTATATTTATCACCTCAATGAACCATCAAATAATACTATGAGGTATAGTATTTCTAGCAAATAGATGAAGAAAATGAAGTTCAAAAAGTATATTAAGTTGGCCCAAGTCACACAGATATTAAGTGACAGAGTCAGGACTGGTATGTCTGACTCCAATGCTGAGCTCTTTCTATTATAATACAAATACAGAATTAGAATTGTTAAGCATTTGAAATTTGGAGTTTTGCTTATTTTTGTGTTGTCCTCTTTTGTTTTATGGAAAATAAATATGAAAAGGAAGCAGAGCACAGGAGGTAACAGCTCTGGTCTAGAGTCAGAAAACCAACACCCAAATCTCCACTTGCTGCCTATGACCCTCTGAACAAGTTACCTAACTTTCCTAAGCCTTGATTCTCTCATTTGCAATATGGGGATAATAAAAGTACCTACCTCATAGGGTTGTTGTGAGGATTAAATGAGATAATCCGTGAAAATGTGCTGTGCACAAGGACTGGCACCTAGTAAGCACCCAATTAATGTTCCCTTAAGAAGAAAAACAAAGAGGAATTGGAGGGGCAGGCCTGGCAGAGATCAGTTAGGATATTATAGCAATAGTACAAAGGTTAGAAGCCCTAAACATGGGGGGGTGGGGAGAAAGAAAGAAAGCACACAAGCAAACATAGAAGTAGTTCTACGAAGAAAATCTACATAATAGAAAAACCACAAGGTCAACCAAAAAAATTATTAATTATTCATGAAAAACTTACATATAACTAAAAAAATTAGAGTACAACAATTCAGTGAAATATTAGAAAGCTATTAAAAATAGTTATAAAGGTCACAGCAACACTGGAAAAAATGCTTAGGTTAAGTTTAAAAAGCAAAATACATAATTTCATCAATACTATTATTCAAAATACTCAAAATATCAGTATTTATGAACAAGGTGTAGAGAAGATCCTGGAAAAGAGAAATGTTTTTTGTTAGGATGTAAGGGTAATATATTTTTCTTGTAATTCCTCATTTCTATGTTAGTGTATGTGAAACAAATTTTAAAATACCGCCACATCAGGAAATACATATTGAAGTCACACATAAAATTCTGCACACTATCATTTCTAAGCATCATGTGGACTGCTGAAAACTGGTTTTCTGCATACATATCATAACAGGATAGTTAAAATATGCTCACATCACAGTCCATGTAATAAGTAAAAATGGAAGTTTCTCATGCATTAGCAAAACTTACCCAATCTTGAATAATTTTATCTTACACTGATCATAGCCAATAGCAACACTAAGCATTAACATTTATTTTACTCATTTAGTCAACTTTGATTGCTTGTCCATCTGCCAAAATACTTCCAAACAATTTATTACAAGTTATTAATAATACTAAAGATAAAGACTTTACAAAAAAAAAAATCTCAATTCTCACCAAAAAAGTCACATGAGATACATATTATTATTTTTCTCATTAGCAGATAAGTAAACAGACCCAGAGAGCTTAAGTGGCAGAACCAGAAATCTCACAGGTTTCTTCACTCCAAAGCCAATATTGTGAAACATTACCCTATTAGCATCAACTCCTAATCAGCTCTTATTCCCACAATTACAATTATCTTTTCATTCAATAAATATTTACTGAGGTCCTATCTGAATCATTTGCTATTTTAGGGGCTGGGGATACAGCGTAAAAACAGTTTATAAAATAATCTGTCTTTATGGAGCTTACATCCTAAGACAGTGGTTCTCAGTTGGGGATGATTCTGGTCCCCAAAGGACATATGACAATAGATGGAGGCATTTTTAATTGTCACAACAGGTTGCTGAAGGTTGTTACTGGAATCTATGGAGAATAGGCCAGGGATGCTGCTAAACATCCTATGATTTACAGGAAAGCCACTCACAACAAAGAATTATCCAATCCGAAATGTTAATAGCACCCACCTGTTCTAGAAGAAAGATAAAAAGAAATAAAACATAAAATATGACATCTATATATACATCTTACATCTAGAACTGTATATTTCTCAAAAGCAGAAAAAAACTATGCTTTCTTCTTCATATCACTCACAATACCAACTTAGTACCTTGCCCATAGCAGATGCTCAATAAATTAACAAAATAGAAATAAGGCAATCATTTTTCTATATTACTACTAGTCATGGCACAGTACATGGAATCTTCTTATATGATGCAAAGGGTTCAAACTAAACATTTTCTCACCTTTGAAATCACATTCAGAAAGCATCAAATACACTACATCGGGATCCAGATCAGAAAACATCTCTGAGATACTGGTGAAGAGTTCCTCCTGATCAACTTTTGTCTCACACATGGAAGGAATAGTAGTTGGCTCCTCATGACTAGCAACACCGGATACGACAACTTCCTTAGAGTTTGCAGTCTTCCGAAAAGGATTTCCCCCAAGATTTTTCCTTCTCCTTGGCATTCTGACTTCCAAAACTAAAATGTTTCCCTTATTTAAGATGTTTGATATTTAAGTCATACCTCAAAGAAAACATGGTTAAATATCTTGCACAATCCAGCAGTAATAGGACCTAAAATAGAAAGCAAGTAAAAACACTCAGACTATATAGTTACATTTCCATTTCTAAAATCGGAATGACATCTTTATTTAACTCTAAGAAAGTACCACCAACTCTGTTAGCAAAGCCAAAAAGCAGTCAGACAACTTTTCTCTCTCCAAAATACTCAAGTTTTGCCAGGATTGAACATGTTAAAACTCAAGATATTAACAAATGTAATCAATTTTCACAACAGTGTATACACTGTCTTAATGCCATTGTTTTATTTTTGAAAAACATAAAACAGTATTCACAATGACAATGCCTAATGAACACCAAATTTGCATGTCTAACAGGCATTATAAACTTAACATGTCCAAAACTGAGCTCTTGGTCACTTCCTTCACATCCACCCTTCTCAGTCTTTCCAGTCTCAATTAATACAACTCTATTCTTCCAACTGCTCAGATCAGAAATCAGATCTTACAAAATTCCTAACTCCTCTAATCCCACATCCAACCAGTAAGCCAACTTTGTCAATACAACCCTCAAAATGTATCCAGAATATGACCTTTCCTCACAATCTCACTGCCACCACAGCCTGTTGCCTACATTACTATAAAAGTCTCAGACCAATCTCCTTGTCCCTTCTCCTATTTATATGTAGCAGAGCAATCAGTAGTCACTCAGTTAAACTGTAAGTCAGATCATACAGATCTGCTCAACTATCTACTGACTTCCCATTTCACTCAGAGTAAAAGCCCGAACCCTTAAAACCCCTAAAAAGTAAAAGCACATAACTCAGACATGTGTTACTTCAGTACTGTCATCCCTAAACCTCTTTCCCTTGCTCAGTGTTGCTCCAGCCACACTTCGCCTCCTTGTTCTTCTTCAAACACACCAGCCATGTTCCCTGCGGGGAACTTGTACATTTGGCTCCCTCTACCTAAACTACGAGTCTCTCAGGTATCTATAAAAGTTTCTTTCCTCAACCCCTTCCTATCATTACTTAAACATTACCCACTCAAGAAGTCAATCACCCAACACCACTTATCCGACTTTCCTTATTTGAATTTTCTCATAAGTCTTATCATCTTCTAACACAATGTATGTTTTACTCATTTTTTATTGTATTTACTACCCATAATTAAGAAAGTGTAAGTAAGCTCCACAAGGGCAGGGACTCATTGATCTAGAGAACCCCAGATAGTCTACTTGCTTTCTCTACTTAGATGTATCTAATAAACGTTTCAAGTTTAACATATCTAAAACTAAATGTCTGATATTTTCCCCAAAATCTGCTCTAACCATTTGGTCTAGCTACTGTCCTCATTCACACATATTCCAGGATCCTAAATGCTCTGCTTCCAACCCTTGTCTCCTACAGTCTATTTCCAACACACTAGGCAGAATGATCTTTGTACAAAATACAACATACATATATACAACAACATACAAGTCAGAATGAATCAAGATCTGCTCTAAATCCTCAAGTGGTTCTCCACATTACTCAGTAAAAGCTAAAGTTCTTATAGTAGCCCATCTCCTTGCTGGTCTCTGATAAAATATTCCCCAAAATATTTGCAACTCCTTCAAGTCTTTATTCAAGTGTCACAGTCAATGATTTTTCCTTGATTACCCAATTTAAAATCATGTCCCCCCAATCCCTCTGCCCCAATCTCCCTTTCCCTGAACCAACCATTGGCCCTTAACACCCATACTATAAAATTTACCTTTTAATTAAATTTATTGTGTCATAGCTCTCTCCGTCTTCCAGAACTGCACTGTCAATATGGCAGCCACTGGCCACATGTGCCTATTTAAATTTAAATTAATTTAAATTAAGTTAAATTGCACTTTTCTATATTAATAGCACATAAAGTAGAATGCGGAGGGGAAAAAAATTATCAGAGACAGAGAAGGACATTATATGATCACAAAGGATCAGTGCACCAAGAAGACATAGCAACCCTAAATGTATATGCACCAAACAAAAGAGCCACTAAATAAGTGAAGCAGAAGCTGACAGAACTGAAATGAAATAGATAGATCCACAATTAGAGAAATTTCAAACCCCTCTCTCAACAATTGATAGAATAACTAGACAGAAGATGAGCAAGGATACAGTAACATCATCAATTAAGAATAATCGACTTTTATAGAACATGCCACCCAACAATAGCAGAATACATTATTTCCAAGTGCCCACCAAATATGTACCAAGAAAGACCATATCCTAGGCCTTAAAACAAACCCAGAAAATTTAAAAGGACTGAAATCATACAAAGTGTATTCTCTGACCACAATGGAATCAAAGCAGTAATCAATTAACAGAGATAACCGGACCTTAAGCAATATACCTAATAACCCATGAGTCAGAGAGAAAGTCTGGAGAAAAATTTAAAAATACACTGAAATGAATGAAAATGAAAATAAACCATATCAAAATTTGTAGGACACAGCTAAAGCAGCAATGCTGGAAATTTATAGCAAATTTATAACCAAATGCATACAAATCACAAAAGAGGAAAAGTCTCAAATCAATAATTGAAGCTCCCACCACAATTACCTAGAAAAAGAAGAGCAAAACAAATCCACAGCTAGCAGAAGGGAATAAATAAAAATAAGAGCAGAAATGAATAAAACGGAAAATGTAAGAGCAAAAAAGAAAAATCAATGAAACAAACTGATAGTTCTTTAAAAATAAAAATGACAAACCTCTAACATGACTAACAAAGAAAAAAGGAGGAAAGACACATAGTACCAATATCAGGAATGAAAAAAAAGATATCACTATGGAACCTTGTATGCCGAAAACTATAGAACACTGATAAAAGACATCAAAGATCTAAATGGAAGACACAGGATGTTCACGGACTAGAAAACTGAACATAGTAAAGATGTTAATTTTCCCTAAACTGATAGAATTCCTATCAAAACCCCAGCAAGAGTTTTTGTGGATATGGACAAGATTATTCTCAGATTTTTTTTGTGGATATGGACAAGATTATTCTCAAACTAAATGTAAAGACAAAGAAACCAGAACTACTACAACAGTTTTGAAAGAGAGGAATCAGTCAACTCAATTTCAAGATTTATTGTATCACTACATTAACCAAGACTGTATGGTATCAGTAGAGGGACAGACATATAGATCTGAGAACAGATTATAGACTTGGAAACAGAAGAGAGAACCCAGAAATATACCAATATGCTTTTGACAGGTGCAAAAGCAATTTAATGGAGAAAAGATAGTCTTTTCAACAAATGAAACTATAGCGAATGGGCATCCACAGATTAAAAAAAAAAAATGTTGACCTCATTTTCACATTTGATAGAAAAATTATCTCAAAATGGACAAAGAACTCAAATCCATAAAACTATAAACATCTTAGGAAAAGAAACAAACAAAAAAAAAAAAAGAGGAGAAAATCTCTGGGACCTAGAGCTAAACAAAACACCAAAAGCATGATCCATAAAAGGAAAAACAGATAAACTATACTTCATCAAAATTAAGAACTTTCACTCTCTGAAAGACCTTGTTAAGAAAATGAAAACACAAGTTACAGATTGGAGGAAAAATCTGCATACCATATATCCAACAAAGGACTAATATCTAAAATATATAAAGAACTTACCAAAACTCCATAGTAAAAACCAAACAATTCAATCAGAAAATGGGCAAAAAGCATAATACCAAAAGGATATATGAATGGCAAATAGGCACATAAAAGATGTTCAACATCAATAGGCATTAAGTAAATGCAAAATTAAAGCTACATACAATGAGATATTACTTACACAGCTATCAAATGGGCTAACCTAAAAACTAATGACAACACAAAATCCTGGCAAGGTTACAGAGAAAATGGAAGCCTCATACACTCTGCCGGGAATGTAAAATAGTACAGTCACTTTGGAAAAGAGTTTGGAGGTTTCTTTAAAAGCTAAACATGCAATATCATACAACAATTCAGCAATTGCTTTTCTAGGCATTTATCTAAGAGAAATTAAATATTAAGTTCACCCAAAAACCTGTACACCAAGTTTATAGTAGCTTTATTCATTATAACCAAAAACTAGAAAACAATTCGGATGGCCTTCAATGGGTGAACTGTTAAACAAATTATGATACTTTCATCCCGTTCCACAAATTACTAGTTAGCAATAAAAAGGAATAAAGTAATAATACACAAAAATAACTTGGATGAAATTCCAGAGTTATGCTAAATGGAAAAAATCCAATCGCCAAAGGCTATATATTGAATGATCCCATTAATATAACATTTTAAATTAAAGAAATGGAGAACAGATTAATGACTGCCAAGAGTTAAGGAAGGGATGGGAGAGGAGGGCAAGTGGGTGTGGCCATTAAGGGTAAGTTGGGGGATTCCTGTAGTGATGGAAATGTTCTATATCAATGACAATATCCTGGTTGTGATACCATAGTACAAGTGTGTAAAGATGTTCCATCGGGGGAACTGGGTAAAGAGCACAGGAGATTTCTCTGTACATTTATTAGAGCCAGATGTGAATGTATAATCCCAAAATAAAAAGTTTAATTCTGGAAAAAAGCATGTTAAATTAAAAATTCATTTAATCAGTCATACTACTCATATTTCAAATGCTCAGTTATTACATGTGGTTAATGATTACCATACTGGCGAGCAGAAATAGTAAGCTTTTCCCATCAGTGCAGAAAGTTCTATTGGACAGCACTGTTCAGTAATACAAGATCCATGGAACAAGTGAATATCCTATCTTAGGAAAATAAGAAACTATATAAGCAAAAAAGTACAAAGAGGAAATCATAAGGAAAAAAAAATACTAACAGATCTAGCCACATTTAAATGTAAAAGACCTATGTATCAGAAACAAAATTAGGGGAAAATACATACAAAATACAGCAACTGTTTTCAATTTTTCTCCTTCCATTCTTTCATAGAGTTTTGCCTCCACCATTTCAACTACCCTAAAATTGCTCTTATCTACCAACAGTGCGCAAAGGTTCCTTTTTCTCCAAATCCTCATCAACACTTATTATTTTTTTGATTTCAATAATTCTGATAGATATAAAGTGGTATCTCATTGTGGTTTTAATTTACATTTCCCCAACGATTAGTGACGTTGAGCATCTTTTCATTTGTCTGTTGCCTATCTGTATGTTTTCTTTAGAAAAATGTCTATTCAGGTCCTTTGCCCATTTTAATCAGATTATTCGGTTTTTAGGTATTGAGTTATTTGGAGGTTCCTCAAAATATTAAAAATAGAATTACCATATTATCCAGTAATTCCACTACTGGGTATTTACCCAAAATGAAAACACTGATTCAAAAAGATACATGAACCTCTATGTTTATTGAAGCATTATTTACAATAGCCAAGACATAAGGATGCCTGGATGGCTTAGTCCATTAAGTGTCCAACTCTTGATCTCAGCTCAGGTCTTAATGTTAGGGTCATGAATTCTTGAGTCCATGAATGGACTCTACGCCCAAGTATCCATCAATAGATGATTAAAGATGTGGGTTGTGTACATACATACATACACAGTGGAATATTACTCAGCCATAAAAAAGCCATGAACTCTTGCCACTTGCAACAACATGGGATGGACCTAGAAGATATAATGCTAAGTGAAATAGCCAGTCAGAGACAGACAAATATCATATGATTTCACTCATATGTGGAATTTAAGAAACAAAACAAATGAACCAAGGCTGGGGGAAAGCCAGACTCTTAAATAGAGAGAACAAAATGGTGGTTACCAGAAGGGAGGTAAGTTGGCAGATAGGTGAAATAAAGGGGATTAAGAATATGCTTATATTGATGAGCACTGAGAAATATGTAGACTTATTGACTCATTATACTGTATACCTGAAACTAAAATAACACTGTATGTTAATTATACCTGAATAAAAAAATAAAAAGTTTTTAAAAGGAAAAAAAAGTTTTAGAGATCTTAAGCAATCAAAGGTTCTGGTACCTTCTCCCATATTTATTTCAAAGTACAAGCCAATCTAAACTAAAATAAGTGAAAAAGAAGCCCAGAAAGGTTCCGATTTTCCCTGTGATTTATGTTGTTCTTTTTACATCAAATATTAAATTATTTTCAAAAAAAATAAAAATTGCTCTTATCTAAATCACCATTGATGTACATGTCAATGATAAAAGTCAATGATAAAATTCACCAGGAAGATGTAACAATTCTACAATTCTAAGTTTGTAGCAACTTGTAAAAAACGCTCCCTCTGTAACTTAGAAAAAAGAACACCCCAACAAAATAGAAAAAAAGAAGGGAGGAACAATAAGGACAGAGAAGATCAATAAATAACTTGGCTTAATATCTATACATTGGACCAAATAACCACAGAATATACTTTATTTTCAAGTACATATGGGATTATATTAAAATTAGTAACTAAAATAGAACTAGAAGACACAGTTGTTTGAAAATACACTCCTGTACTTAAGCCAAAGAAGAATTCCACTACGTTAGTGAAATGCTAACATCAATTTAAGATAATAGTTAAAGTTAAAGGGCACCTGGGTGGCTCAGTGGTTTAAGCATCCAACTCTTGATTTCGGCTCAGGTCATGATTTCAGGAATGTGAGATCGAACCCCGGGTCTGGTTCTGCACTCAGCTCAGAGTCTGTTTGTCCCTCTCTGTCACTCTGCCTTCCCCACCCCCCACAAGCCCTCTCTAAATAAACAAGTAAAATCTTTTTTAAAAATAAATGAAAATTTAAAATAAAAAAATTAATATCAGATAATATTTTAGCCAAATAAATATATCCAAACTTGTGAGATACAACTAAAGTCATGCACAGAAAAGACACATACAAATGTGGGTGCATGGGTGTCTCAGTTAGTTACATCTGCCTTCGGCTCAGGTCATGATCTCAGGGTCCTGGGATCTAGCCCCACCCTGCTCAGCAGGGACTCTGACTCTCCCTTTTTCTTTCCCCTCCCCCCATTCATATTCTCTATCAAAAAAATAATTAAATCTTTATTTTAAAAAAGATGCATACAAATGCATATATTAGAAAAAAAAGAAAGGCTGAAAAATCAACTGTATAAACATTCAATAGGCAATGGGGGGGGACAGCAAATCAAACCCAAAGAAACTAGAAAGGAAATAACAAACAGCAAATACAAAATAGAAAACAAATACACAGTAAATGGGATCAGCAACATCAAAAGATAGTACTCTGAAATCTAAACTAGTCTTAAAAAAAAAAAAGACTATTAAAAATAACAAATCTCTGGCAAGAGCGACCAAAAGAGAGAGGAGGTACAAATTACCAATATCAGAAATGAAAAAGGGGATATCATTATCAAGTCCAGAGACAGCAGAGTTGCACAGCGGAAGCGTGCTGGGCCCATCAGGTCCAGAGACATGTGTTAAAAGAGGGAGAGAGATCATAAATAATTTTATGCCAATTTTAAGCTTTAAATGGAATGTACATTTTTTAAAAAACATACATCATATCATATCTGAAATAACAAGATCTGATAGTCCTGTATCTATTAAAGAAATGGATCTATAACTTAAAACCTTCCCACAAAGAAAACCCTAGGGTCTAGATGGCTTCATAAGTAAATTCCACTAAATAACCCGTAATATCAACCTTACACAAACTCTTCTAGACTCAGTTAAAGAGAAAACACTTCCCACTCATTTTATGAGGTCAACCTAACCTTGATACCAAAACCTTACAAGGATATTAAAAGAAAAAGTTCCAGGCCTATTTCAATCATGAAAATAGATGCAAAATTCCAAAGCAAAATATTATAGTAGTAAGACATAAATTATGAATGATATGTTATACAAAACACAAAATATTAGTTATTTATAAAAATAATGTATCATAACTAATCTGAATTTATTTTTAGATTATAAAGTTGTTTTAATGTTTGGAAAATTAATCAATGCAATACCCAGTATTACCAAAATAAAGAAGAAAAATCACATAATCAACTCGATATACACAGAAAAACTATTTGAAAAACGTCAACATCCACTCATGATAAAAACTCTACACACTGGAGCACCTGGATGGCTCAGCCATTAAGCATCTGCCTTTGGCTCAGGTCCATCCTGGGGTCCTGGGATCAAGCCCCCCCACCCCAGCCACCGTCGGGCTCCCTGCTCATCAGGGAGTCTGCTTCTCCCTCTCCCTTTGCTGCTTCCCCCAGTTTGTGAGTTTTTTCTCTCTCGCTCCCTAACAAATAAATAAAATCTTTGGGGGGAAAAAAAAAAAAAAAGACTATTCTTTCTCCAATGAATGGTCTTGGCACCCCATGCCAAAAATCAACTGACCATAACTATAAGGGTTTATTACAAATTCTCGATTCTATTTCACTGGTCTATATATCTACTCTTATGCCAGTATCACATCATCTTGACTTGTAGTTAAGTTTTAAAATCAGGAAAAGTAGGGACGCCTGGGTGGCTGTCAGTTAAGCGTCTGCCTTTCAGCTCAGGTCATGATCCTGGGATATCCTGAGATAGAGTCCCACATCCGGCTCCTTGCTCAACAGGAATCCTGCTTCTCCCTCTGCCTGCCAAACCTCCTGCTTGTACTCTGTCTCTCTGTATCTCTCTCTCTCTCTGACAATAAAATCTTTAAAAAAGTAAAATAAAATCAGGAAAAGTGAGTCTTTGAAATTTGCTCTTCTTTTCCAAGACTTCTGACTATTCTGGGCCCTTTGGATTTACATGCAAAATTTAGAATTTGTTTACCAATTTCTGCAAAGAAGCCTTTTGGAATATTGACAGGGACTCTGTTGAATCTGTAGATCCTAAATCAAAGGTTTGATTTAAAGCCTCCAAGACCTCTGCATTTCATATAGAGTAAAAGCTCAAATTCTTAAAATGGCCTAATTAAGATACTAAACAGTCTGGTTCCCTAAAAACTCTTTCAAATCACTTCTTGGTACTCTCCCTCTTGCTCTTTCTTAAATTCACCCAGTATTCTCCTGTTTCACTGCCCTTATATTTAATTCATAGCCTGAAATGCACTCCCCCAGATACCTACCTGACTCACTCCTTACAAGACTTTACTTATGGCACCTTTGCAGCAAGGCTTCCCCTAACCATCCTATGCAAAACTGTACACACGAATGTTCTCTCCATTTCCCTCTCATTATTTTTTCCCTCCAAATCAATTACCACTCTGTAATTTCAATGTTTATGTTGTTTAATGCTTGTATATACCCTGACACTAGGAAGTAAACTCTTTGAAGACAAAGGTTTTTGGCAATTCTGTTCACTCCTGCACTGCCATCACTAAACTAAATAATAAGTACCAAAACTATATACCAATACCAAAACAATGTCTAGCACATAGTAAGCACTCAATAAATTCCTGCTAGATAAATAAAGGATTAAGGCAAGGAAAACGAAATAAGAACAGGAAAGCAATAGGTATAGAATTCTAGAAAGAAATAGTAATACTCAATAAAAATTTAAAAGTTTAACTCCATTAATAAAATGAAGTTAAAAGAGGGATGCCTGGGTGGCGTCATCGGTAAAGCATCTGCTTTTGGCTCAGGTCATGATCCCAGGGTCCTGGGATGGAGTCCCATATCCACCTCCTTGCTCAGCAGGGAACCTGTTTCTTCTGCCTGCCACTTCCCCTGCTGTGCTCTCTCTCCTCTCTATCTCTCTCTCTCTCTCTCTCTCTCTGACAAATAAATAAATAAATAAATCTTTTAAAAAAAAAAAAAGTGAAGTTAAAAGAATATTACTGAGGTGCCTGGGTGACTCAGTTAAACTTGATCTCAGCTCAGGTCTTGATCTCAGGGTCCTGAGTTCAAGCTCCACATTAGGCTCCACACCCATCCTTTCTTTTTTTTTTTTTTAAAGAGAAAGAATATTACTGTTACATCAGATATTACTGTTATGTTGCTTAATAGATAAAAATATCATTTTTAAATAATAATAGCCATTGTTGGCTATTAAGAATATTACTGTTATGTTGCTTAATAGATAAAAAAATAATTTTTAAAATAATAATAGCCATTGTTGGCAAGGCTATAGTGAAACAGGAATTCTAATACACTGTAATGAGAATAAACTAGTAGAACCTTTCTAGAAAGCAAACTGGCACTGTGTATCAAGAAATCTCAAATTACAGTTGACCTTTGAACAATGTTGGGGGAGGTGGTAAGAACACCAACCAGGTAGTCAAAAATCCACTGATAACTTCTGACTTAACTACTAACAGCCTATTGTTGACTGGAAGCCTTACTGAGAATATAAACATAAGTCAATTAACACAAATTTTGTAAATGTATTATATACTTACAATATACTTCCAATAAAGTAAGCTAGAGAAAAGAAAATGTTATTAAGGAAAATATAAAGAGGAGAAAATATATTTGCAGTACTATACTGTAAGAAGTGGATCGGGCAGTTTAAACCCGTGTTGTTCAAGGATCAACTTACATTCTTTGATCAAACAATTCCACTTTCAGAAATCCATGATAGAAAATAATCAGATTTACATATTTAAATAGATATTTATACAGAAATATTCAAAATACAGTAATTGTTTTACAGAGAAAAACTAAAAAACAACAAATGAGAAAGAAATGACAAAATAATTTCTGGTGATAGCAATTATCATTTATTAAATACTTAACATACGTCAGCTAGAATGTTATGGCCATGATTTTACTTAACTTTTAGAATGGTAAGTAATATTATGCCTATTTTGCAAATAAGAAAAATAAGAACTAGAAAAGATAATTATCAAGTTTAAGGCTCTCAAGGAACAAAATTGGGATTGAACCCAGATTTATTAGATTCCACTAAGCACAATATCCCTTTAAGATTCCTAAAATGGAATTTTATACAGCCATTAAAGACTATATTTTGGATAATATTTGAGAGGTTTTTTTTTTTAAGACAATGTTAGAAAAGAAAGCAAGACACAAAACTAAATATAACTTATACAGATACCCAAATGGGACTAGCTAAGATTACAATATTAGACTGGAAAAGAAATCTCTGGATTATGGGATTATAAGTAACTTTATATTTAGCATACTACTCTTTTTAAATACTACTTTTGCATTTTCCAAATAATCTATACTATATACATACTTTAATAATCGGGAGGAAAAAAACAACCACTATTAATAAAGCTGAATCTTAGATTTCCCCTATACTTGCTCCACCTGGCAAGCCATACATCCCTTCCACCTCTTTTTCCATCGTGTCCATTTATACAGAAAAAGATCTAAACATGTAGGCAGCTTACGTGTCCAACTAATATTTAGTATAGTGAAGCACCTCTATGAAAACATACACTACCAACAAGTACCAGTTTTACTTTATGTACCCAGATTATTTCAATCCCATTTATCCCCCTGAGTGATCTTCAACTCTTTTATCAACTGATCCAATGCATCTTCCTTCTTCCATAAAGCAAGCCTTATTAATACACTAGTTTAAACAAGGTTATATAGCTTCTTCACATACATACCTGACCTAGAGAGTATATTCTAAAAGGATGTGGGAAATAAGGAAGGGTAAGTAAGGTTTGATATATTATGGAGAAATGTGAAACTGGCTCAAATGAAGAACCTAAAAACAAATAATATAAATTTTATTAATAATGAGACCATGAAAATTTAAATTTCATATACACATTTTCTAAGCTCTTCTACCTCTATTATTCAATTTTAACCTGATAGAGAACCTAACCAATATATATTTGCTCACTGATTATCATCAGAATATTCCAGCAGGAGGCCTTAACAACTCAAGTTTTTTTGTTTGTTTGTTTGTTTTTTAAGAAATAAAGATACATGTTCTCTTAAACATTAAAAAAAAAAGTCTGGGTTAACATGAAATTTATAAAAGTAGTAGAGTGAACACAAACTCTAACACTGGTATGACAATAGTCAGTACTGCCATTGAAGTGAATATACCAATAAATACCACTTCAAAAAAAAACCTTCCTATTGAAAGCTACATCATCAACACAATACTAAAACACTAAAGAAATTCCCCATGTCATTTACAAATAAATCTGCTATATTTATACAAAGACTACTAATTTTAGGGAACTTAACTTTATAGAACAATACAGAAAATAACAAATTTCTGTAACAATCAAGAAAGATATCCTATTTAATATGTACAATATCAACCATCTAGAAAGAAGAGGCCTAAGAAAATTGATAATAACAATCAAATTTATTAATAATACTTTAGCTCCTTAAAGCCATCAAAAAAGAAAGAAAAATGAAAACATCACTCTATAAGGAATATATATGGAAGTCACAGAACTCAAAACATTCTATCATCCCAAACAAGATGAAGAAACATCTCTTTCAGAAACAAATGCTACCCAAACCAAACAATCCATCTTTACTGGGGATTAAGTTACCTACAAAATGATTTTAAGTGTACCACTATGATAAGGATAAAATAAATACTAAATCTCATCAAGGTACCAAAAGGTGTGTCACTAAAAAAACAAAAAAACAAAAAAACAAAAAACACCAGCATTTATACAAAATGTAATCAAATTAAGGTGACCAGTAATCTTTAAATGTATTTATCTGACATAAGAACTACCATAACTAATCATTGAAGACATCCTAAATATCAATGGATAAGAGTATGGCTAAATAAATTATGGTAAAAGTCACCCTTTAGAATACTAGGCAACTATTAAACAGTTTAAGATAAAGAAAGGAGACGTGTGTAGAAACCAGAAAGACTTCTGAAACATATTTTTAAGGGAAAAATCCAGTTGCTAAATAATATACAGCTTTTGGCCAAAAAACCCAGGAAGATGTAATTCTCTAGAGTTCTTCAACACTTTCTATAATCCTCAATTACATACTGCCAGTATTAGTCTTGCTTGGTTATTTTAGGGCCTCACACTGTTGGTTTTACCAACATATTGTCATCTATGTGTGTATATTTCTCCATTAGCCATGTTCCTCAGTAACACAGGTAATGATACATACTCCAGTCTGACAGTTAGCTGTAGTCCCATACATAAAATAGATGCACAAATAATATTTGCAGATGGAGAATATATAAAATATGAAGAAGCATTTTAGAAGCAGAGACACTAAAACGTTAAAGGGGAAACATTAAAGAGGAAAAGCAGGACTACAATACAGTTTTTTTATAGAACCACAAGCTCTTTGAGAAGCTCTGGTAAGAAAATCCATGATTACATTTTCTTTCTGAGCGATTTTTTTAAATCACTAAAAATGCTTGAGAACCTAAGTGCAAAAAATTCATACTCTATGACTTTAATAATACTTACCATCTGTCTGACATAGACACTAAGAAAGTGCTTAAGGCCACAGTTAATATCTGCAAACTCTACAGCTCTTCCTGTTATCCAACATGTCTTCTCACTACAAAAAAATATATATTTTTATATACACAATAAAGGCAAATCTACATCAAAATATGATCCTAAATAAAACCAAAGTTCAAAATATGTAATATTTATAAGTACATATGATATTCCACAGAGAAAGCCACAAAAATAATCGCCAAACTGTGGAAAGAGCCAAGATGCCCTTCAACAGACAAATGGTTAAAGAAGATTTGGTCCATATATACAATGGAATATTATGCCTCCATCAGAAAGGATGAATACCCAACTTTTGTATCAACATGGACTGGAGGAGATTATGCTGAGTGAAATAAATCAAGCAGAGAGAGTCAATTACCATATAGTTTCACTCACTTGTGGAGCATAAGGAGTAACATGGAGGACATTAAGAGAAGGAAAGGAAAAGTGAAGTAGGAGAAATCCGCAGGGGAGACGAAGCAGGAGAGACTGTGGACTCTGAGAAACAAACTGAGGGTTTTGGAGGGGAAAGGGGTAGGAGGTTGGGTAAGCCTGGTGGTGGGTATTAAGGAGGACACATATTGCGTGGAGCACTGGGTATGGTGCATAAACAATGAATCGTGGAACACTGAAAAAATAAAACTAAATTAAAAAATCAATAAAAGTATACATTGGCAAAAAAAAAAAAAAAAAGGAAAGAAAGCAAGCCACAAAAGTAAAAAACAAAAACAAAGAAAAAAGACCCAACCTCAGTTGTCACCACTAGAGGTAACTGTAACCCTCCAGAAAGGGCTATATTGAAGGAACAAACTAAGCAATTATTTTCCAGGTAGAACATCATTTCAAGATAACAAAATAGCCCTAATTGATGAGGGAAACTTCTTCACAGAAGATGACTATGCAAAAAGAATGTGAAAGGAACAACAGAATCTTAATATTTATAACGAGTAGCTGAACAAGAATCAGCCATCACCAAAGAAGGTTAAAATCATTAGGTGAAACAGGTTGATGGAGATTTACCCGGCGCCGAAGTGCCATTCACAGATGACTTACAGATGCAAAAAAAAAAAAAAAAGATAACATTTCAATAAAATGATCTGGTTGTCACCACCTCAGCCTGGTGATGAAACACAGCATCAGAATGATGGACAACTAAACATTATGTGCTCTTAACATGAAACAATATGAATACAAAGCATTACTAAATAAAGTACTCATCTAAAAATCTTTAACCTGAATCTGAAACACTGAGTCTGCTTCTCCCTCTCATTCTCCTTCCGTCTCTCCCCTTGGCTTGTGCTCTCTCTTGCTCACTCTTTCTCTCTCTCTTACTCACTCTCTCTCTCAAATAAATAAAATCTTAAAAAAAAAAACTTTTACTTGCCACCATTAATTTCCTTTTAAATGGTGCAGAAAATTTAGATGTACATACATAGATATGTAAAGTAAATATGGCAAAATTATTAAAAATTATTCAGTCTAAAAGGTGGGTATACACAAGTTCAATGTACTATTCTACTTTCCTATATGCTTAAGTATTTGCCATTTATAAAAGTCTTTAAATGTACCATGCTTCAAGTAAACTAGTCTGTCTAATCTATAAAGAAAAAAATTCTTTTTAATCCAAATACCAACACTTAATTTGAAACTTCTAATTCAAATATGCCAAGTTTTCATAAAGCAGAGTAAAGGTTATATCTGGTTATCTACCCATATGTGTTCTGAGAAGAAAAATTCAATCACTTTCTAAGTAATGGGGTGGAAGAAAATGAAAAAAATCTTTTTTTTTTAAAGATTTAATTTATTTAGACCAGGTTGAGGGGCAGAGGGAAAAGCGGACTCCCCACTGAGAAATCCCTCCCCCCAACTCGGGACTCTGGGATCATAACCTGAGCCAAAGGCAGACACTTAAAGGACTAAACACCCAAGTGCCCCTGAAAGAAGAAATCTTAAAGGATAAAACTGAAGAGGAGCTCCTGGCTGGCTCAGTCCATGGACCATATGACTCTTTATCTCAGGCTGTGATTACAGAGCCCAGAAATAAAACCTCACATATACAGTCATCTTTATTTATTTGAGAGAGAGAGAGAGACACAGAGCCAGCGAGCGAGCACGAGTCGGGGAAGGGAGAGGAAGACAGAAAGAATCCCAAGCAGACTCCTCACTGAACACAGTGTCTGATGTGGAACTCAATCTCATGACCCTAAAATCATGACCTAAGCCGAAACCAAGAGTCGGTCGCTTAACCAAAGGCACCACCCAGGCACCCCTACCTTCAAGTAATTTTTGACAAGGATGCGAAGGCTACACAATGGGGAGAGGATAGTCTTTTCAACAAATGGTGCCTAGAAAACCAGATATCCACATGCAAAAGAATGAACCTGGAACCTTACATGACACCATATACAAAAATTAACTCAAAATGGGTTAAAGACCTAAACATAAGACCTGAAACCATAAAACTCTTGGAAGAAAACAGGGGAGAAGGCTTCATAACACTGGACTGGCATGACTTCTTGGATATGGCACCAAAGCACAGGAAACAAAAGCAAGAACAAACAGGACTACATCAAACTTAAAAAAAAACCTGCACAGCAAAGGAAAACAATCAACAGAGCAAAAAGGCAATCTACAGAATAAGAGAAATATTTGCAAACCATATATCTGATAAGATGTTAATATCCAAAATACATACATCTTACAAGTCAAAAAACAAAACAAAATAAAACCTCAATTTTCAAAATGGGCAAAGGACTCCAATAGTTATTTCTCTACAGGTGATATACAAATGATCTACAAGCATATGAAAAGATCTTCAACATCACTAATCCTCAGGAAATGTTAATCAAAACCATAATGAGGTATCATTTAACAACTGGTAGGATGGCCACTATCAAAAAAGGCAGGGGGGAGGGGAAGCAGGGACAAGTGTCGGTAAGAATGGGAAGAAACTGAAACTCCTGTGTACTGCTGGTGGGAATGCAAAATGTGCAGCTGCTGAGTAATATAAAGAATTGCTGAATGACTATGTCATTCATACCTGAAACTAATTTCACACTGAATATTAACTATACTGGAATATAAATTTTAAAAATAAATAAAATGTGCAGCTGCTAAAGAAAATATGGAGGTTCCTCCAAAGTCAAAAATATATTATGATCCATCAATCCTACTTTTTTTTTCTTTTTTTTTTAAAGATTTTATTTATTTATTTGACAGAGATCACAAGTAGATGGAGAGGCAGGCAGAGAGAGAGAGAGGAGGAAGCAGGCTCCCCGCTGAGCAGAGAGCCCGACGCGGGGCTCGATCCCAGGACCCTGAGACCACGACCGGAGCCGAAGGCAGAGGCTTAACCCACTGAGCCACCCAGGCGCCCCAATCCTACTTTTTGGGTATATACCAAAAAGAAAAGAAAACAAGACCCCAAAGAAATATTTGCACAATCATGTTCAATGCAGCATTATTCACAACAGCCAAGAAGTGGAAGCAACCAAAAATGTCTATGCAACGTAAATGTTCTTTAACAGAAAAATGGATAAAGAATAATTGGTGTACACATGAACACACAATATGGAATATTATGCAGCCTCAAAAAAGGCAGGTAATCCTGTCATATGCTACAACATGGATAAGCCTTGAGGACATTATGCTAAGTGAAATATTCCTGTCACAAAAATACAAATACTATACAATTCCACTTATATGAAGTATATAAAGTAGTCAAACCTTCGAAACAGCAAGTAGCATGATGGTTGCCAGGGGCTGGAGAAGTGGGAGAAAAGGAGAATTCCTTGGGACTAGAGTTTCAGAAAAAGTTCTAGAGATCTACTGTATTAATAATGCACATATACACACCAACAAGACAGAAGAAAGAGAAATTAAGGAGTTGATCCCATTTACAACTGCACCCAAAACCATAAGATACCTAGGAATAAATCTAACCAAAGAGGTGAAGAATTTGTACTCAGAAAACTATAGAATATTTATGAAAGAAATTAAGGAAGACACAAAGAAATGGAAAAACGTTCCATGCTCATGGACTGGAAGAACAAATATTGTGAAAATGTCCCTGCTACCTAGAGCAATCTACACATTTAATGTGATCCCTATCAAGATACCATCAACTTTTTTCAAAGAAATGGAACAAATAATCCTAAAATTTGTATGGAACCAGAAAAGACCCCGAATAGCCAGAGCAATGTTGAAAAAGAAAACCAAAGTTGTTGGCATCATAATTCCAGACTTCAAGCTCTATTACAAAGCTGTAATTATCAAGACAGTATGGTACTGGCAAAGAAAACAGACACATAGGTCCATGGAGCAGAACAGAGAGCCCAGAAATGGACCCTCAACTCTGTCGTCAACTAATCTTCGATAAAGCAAGAAAGAATGTCCAACAGAAAAAAAGACAGTCTCTCTTCAACAAATGGTGTTGGGAAAATTGGATGGCCACATGCAGAAGAATGTGGACTATTCTTCTAATGTCTGGACCATTTCCTTACAACACCCAAAAAAATAGACTCAAAATGGATTAAAGACCTCAATGTGAGACAGGAATCCATCAAAAACCTTGAGGAGAACACCAGCAGCAACCTCTTCGACCACAGCCACCACAACTTCTTCCTAGAACATCACCAATGGCAAGGGAAGCAAGGGCGAAAATGAACTATTGGGACCTCATCAAGATCAAAAGCTTTTGCATAGCAAAGGAAACAGTCAACAAAACCAAAAGACAACCAACAGAATGGGAGAAGATATTTGCAAATGACATATCAGATAAAGGGCTAGTCTCTAAAATCTATAAGAATTTATCACACTCAACAACCAAAGAACAAATAATCCAATCAAGAAATGGGCGGAAGACAGGGCACCTGGGTGGCTCAGTGGGTTAGAGCCTCTGCCTTCAGCTTGGGTCGTGATCCCGGGGTCCTGGGATCCGGCCCGCGTCGGGCTCTCTGCTTGGCGGGGAGCCTGCTTTCTCCTCTCTCTCTTCCTGCCTCTCTGCCTACTTGTGATCTCTGTCTGTCAAATAAATAAATAAAATCTTTAAAAAAAAAAAAAAGAAAAAAGAAATGGGCAGAAGACATGAATAGACATTTCAAGACATCCAAATGGCCAATCAGACACATGAAAACAAACACATCACTCGGCATCAGGGAAATACAAATCAAAACCTCAATGAGATACCACCTCACACCAGTCAGAATGGCTAAAATTAACAAGTCAGGAAACAACATTTTGGTGAGGATGCGGAGAAGTGGGAACACTCCTACACTGTTGGTGAGAATGGAAGCTGGTGCAGCCACTCTGGAAAACAGTATGGAGTTTCCTCAAAAAGTTGAAAATAGAGTTACCCTACAAGCCAGCAACTGCATTACTGGGTATTTATCCCAAAGATAAAAATGTAGTGATCCAAAGGGGCAAATGCACCCCAATGTTTATAGCAGCAACATCCACAATAGCCAAACTATGGAAAGTTTGTATATGTATATACATATATATGATGAAATATTATGCAGCCATCAAAAAGAAATGAAATCTTGCCATTTGCAACAATGTGGATGGAACTAGAGGGTATTATGCTAAGCGAAATAAGTCAATCAGAGAAAGACAGTTATCATATGATATCACTGATATGTGGAATTTGAGAAACAAGGCAGAGGATCATGGAGGAAGAGAGAAAAAAAATGAAATGGGATGAAGCCAGAGAGGGAGACAAACTATAAGAGACTCTTAATGTCAGGAAACAAACTGAGGGCTGCCGGAGTGGAGGGGGCTGGACGGGATAGGGTAGCTGGATGATGGACATTGGGGAGGGTATATGCTGTGGTCAGTGCTGTGAATTGTGTAAGACTGATGAATCACAGACCTGTACCCCTGAAACAAATATGTTATATGTTAATTAAAAATAAAAAAGAAAAAATGAAAGAAGCGAGGTGAGTAAAAGAAGGTATTTCTTTTAATATTGCTTCTTGCCAGTAAGATTGCTAAAGTTGTTAAATAATACATCACAAAAACAAATGCATTCACACACAAAAAAATACACATATAGTCAACACTTACTGTGCTTACTGTTCATCTAAAAATGGTTAAGATAGTAAATTTTATGGTATATGTTTATCAACTTTTTAAATAAAATTATACGGTGTTTAACTACAAAGGGAAAAAAATAAGAGAAGGTGATTTAGCAGGGAAAGAAAATGTTCACTGAAGAGAGTTGGAGTCAGAACAGAGAAGAAAATCACAAATAGAAATCCTGAGAAATTAACTACATTGGTTACAACTACATAATGAATTATCAGCTCTGAGTCCCAGGATAGAATAGACCTCCTGGATCTTTATAGCTCCAAAAACTATATGCAAAATACTCTACTATCTACTAGGATTGTACATATGCTATATCCATATCGACTCAACCACTTCTTTCCCCAAAACTCCTTCTCCTCCCCTACTCCACCAGGGGTCTGTTTTCTGCTAACAGACCCCTGACACATAAATGAGCACATCACATAATCTAAACTAAACTAAGCATAGCACCTTAGCTGCAGCCATGGGTCAAGGTATGGACATGTGACCAAATCTACCCAAAACCTCGTAAATAAGGCTCTAAATAGAGCTGTGCTGGGAGGAACCAGGTCCCACCACATGAAGTATAGCCACAATAGGAAAAATGGCACCAGTATACACAGATTTTAAATATAGTAAGGACCTACCTATGGGCAAGTTCTTACCTTAACCCATATGGCCACTTCTAGCCATACCATTTCTGTTGTATGGCTATTAAACCAGTAACTTCTCCCTTGAAATAGGCTATTTCTAACTGTATCTCTGTTCCTTGCAATCCAAAAAGTCCTAACAGAGAAACTGAATATATGGAAATTTTACATAAAGATGTATTTCACTGACACTATAAAAGGGCCTACCTAGTATCCCTTTCCTAACCGAGAAAACTTTCATCTGGGGCACCTGGGTGACTCAGATGGTTAAGCATCTTCCTTCAGCTCAGATCATGATTCCAGGATCCTAGAAAGGAGTCCCACATCAGGTTCCCTGCTCATCAGGGAGTCTACTTCTCCCTCTGCACACAAGCTCTCTCCCCCTCTCCCTTGCAAAAATAAAATCTTCCAAAAAAAAAAAAAAAAGAAAGAAAGAAAACTTTCATCTATCATATATAGTGTCTTCTTCCCTTCTCTACTAGGTAAACCCCAAAATAACTACTTAATTCCCTCCATGCAAATCACATCATTTTTTAAGATAGCCAATTCACCTCTTTCTTTCACCAACCCTAACCACTACAGGGTGAGATGACAGATAAAGTAGAACAATGTGATCATACAGAGTTGGCTAGGGAAACAAACAGAATAGGACAAACCCGAAAAACCAGGCCTTGAGATATCAAAAAAAGCTTCCCCACAGAGGTATGATCCTGACTGAGACCCGAAAGACAAGCATAAGACAACAAAACCAAAGGGAAGGGAAGCAGGGAACCAGAGAAGGCAATGCAGAGGGAAGCTCCTGTACTAAGGCTTAGAATGAATGGTTAAGCAACCAACACTTGATCTCAGCTCAGGTCTTAATCTCGGGGTTGTGAGTTAAAGCCCCACACTGAGCTCCACACTGGGCATGGAGCCCACTAAAAAACAAACCAAGCATGTTATGAGAGTAACAATAAAATTAAATGGTACAATCACAAAAGTCCAATAAAAGACTGAGGAACTATTATAAAAAATGCAAGAATCCAGAAAAAGTCCTAACTATATCTCAAAATTTACATGTAATAAGATAGGCTTTCCAAAACACGAAGATTAAAGTTTTTAACAGTGATAAATGATTTAACAGTAATCTGTAAGACAATTAAGGTGGTATTACCTTAGAATTATGAATTTATGCTTCGAATTTATACTAAATTCTGATTACAAAGTTAATTTTAGGAATATTAGAAAAAACTGTTAATCACATCTGTAGAACAATGAAATGTTTTAATTTAGAAATGTGAAACAATGGGACGCCTGAATGGCTCAGTTGGTTAAGCCGCTGCCTTCGGCTCAGATCATGATGCCAAGGTCCTGGGATAGAATCCTGCATTGGGCTCCTTGCTTGGCAGGGAGCCTGCTTCTCTCGCTGCCTCTGCCTGCCTCTCTGCCTGCTTGTGTGTACTTTCTCTCTCTCTCTGGCAAATAAATAAAATGTTTTAAAAAAAATGTGAAACAATGACAAAGGAAAAGAATGATGGATTCACGTATGAACATTTTAAACTTCTGACAAATAAAAATAACCAAAAAGTAAAACCTCAAGCTAGAGAAAAATATTTCAAGAAAAAAAGACACTAATAACCTTATATTTGGACCATTCTCAAAATTTTAAGAGAAACTGATGTAATAGATGATCAAAGAATATGAACAATCCATGTTTAGAAAAATGGTGTCCACTATCAGCCTAGTGGGGTTTAGTGAGACTGGTACACCCAGAACCAGTGCTCAGTCAAGTGCAACATGTGGGTTCTTCCTGCTACTAATTCCACTAATAGTCATAAAAACCTAGCTGGTATGGCTAGTTTCCTCCTCCATGGAAATTAACGAGACGATTTTTTTAATTTTCAAAGTTATGTGAGTTTGGATAGCACAAATTAATTAACCTGAACCTAGATGTACTACTGAAATAATTTCTGGAGACCAAGGCTGAGATTCTTCCAACAGTCTGCCCACCTACACATATTTTAAAACTTCAGTTCAGTGGGTAGGAAGGTACTTAAAAGAAACTTCAATAAACCAAAATTCAGAGTAATGTTAAAATCTGTATATGATTTTATATAAGCAAACTGAACTGTAATGTAGAGGAAAAAAATATTTATGTGACAAACCAATATACCTTATTTCATCAATTTTAAGACATTTTTACATTTTATGTGGTAAGGACAACCCTAAAATCAATGGCATATCACAGTTACTTGGGAGTTTTTTTGGTTGTGGGGGGTTTTTGTAAACGTACATAAAATAATCCATTTTATAACTGATGCGAGGAATGGTAGATATTTGGAAATGTCACGATTTACTTGATATCAAAGGTTTTGTTTCAGAGGGCCACAAAAAGAATATGCTAAGAGTAAGGTTTGGGGTCAGAAAGATCCAGAACTGATGGAATCCTGGCTCTGCCAAATACCAATTGGCTGATGTTGGGACAACTTTCTTCGCATTTCTCATATTGTCTGTTTCCTCATCTGTGAAATTGTACCAGTAATAATGCAAATCTCATAGAAGTGTGAAAATTAAATACAGTAGCCTATGTACAGTGCTTAAAACAGTGCCTGGCATATATGCACATACACGCATGTATACATTTACATACATATGCACAAATACGAACAGGTATTATTGGTAGCCACTTTTATAACTGTAAGGATGAGGGTGATTAGGCCAATAATGACTTTTAGCTTATTCACTGCCTGGCATGGTAAATATTTTCCAATCATTCAATCTCTTCTTTAATTCCTAAAACTACTTCTAAAGGCACTTAATAGGGATCTATTAAGATTCAATATTTGTCCTGACCTATTCTTCACAAGACTTACAACATGAGTTTGCATAGAAAAAGCTGAAGGAAGGAAGGCAAAGAGAATAGCTGTTTCCTAAAACTCATAGCGACTACTAAATGGTTACTGTTTTGTGTATCAAAAGGCACCCACAATCACGGATAATCCTGAAGCCAAAAAAGGAGATTTTATAAGAAGGAAAATCCTCAGATAGTTAAAAAAAAACATGCACCTACGCTGATATTTATTTAGCCTCTACTGTGTACAAGATACTTTACTTACTTCAGTAAAGAAAAAATACTCTTCCGTAATAACTTAAGCCCACTTTTTCTATTCCGTCCAAAGCCTGGTCCTCTTTACTCTTCCCTTCAAAGCTATGAAAATCAACAGGTACACAGACTGACATTTCATCAGTACTGTATGCTGGGTTTCTCCACTGGGATTTTGTACTGTTTTGTTTTTTGTGGGGGTTTTTTTTCCGATTAATATAGTAGTCTTTTTTCATGAAGTAAATTGTAGGCTCCTCGTACAAAAGCAGCCATTTCTTCCCTATTCCCACCATCTCCACCACTGCAGCCCCCCTATCCTGACACAACCACTTAAATGGTAAAGGCTCTATCTAGCATAGGACCTAGAAATTGTTTACTCAATTTCTGACCTTTAAAAACGTACAATGTTAGAAAACTGAACCACGCCGAGCATCAAAACACATGACGTTTACATTTCTTAAAGCGTGTAAGGATTCTTTCATTGAAAATTGAAGGATGGTTAAAACGAGTTACAAAAGAGAGCTCGGTGTTGGAGAGAAAAAGCCAAAGAAATAATAAAAACGAAACGAAAAAGCTGATGCTAGGATAAAAGGTTACATATATATATATATATATATATATATGTATATATATATATATATATATATATATTTTTTTTTTTTTTTTTTAAGTGAGAGAAGAGAGGCATCTGCAAATCAGTCATTCCCAGAGACGAGGTTGATCACCAGGATTTTCTTCTCTGCGCTCAACCAATCCCCACCTTTTCTGAGTTAACCAGTCTCCAGGCAAGCAGCGCATCTTGATTGGCTTAAAGATGTTGTGTAGAAAAACCAGCCAATCCTGCCTGCAAGTCGGAACTGTGCTATGGAGACATTACAACCACTGCATGGCGAGAATGTGTACAAACCTGTCCCTGCCACAAATACCAGATTCCTGGTTCTAAAAGCTGTTGCGGAAAGAAACATTCTTTAAAGCGACACCAACCGAGATCTAGCATCTACACTTTATTACTCGAGCTCTCTGGGGCGGGGGGTATTGTTCACTGTTTTAATCAAACGAGCTTAAGGAATAAACTGTGCCCCCGGTCGGATGACTCACTCTATCAAAGACGGATCTGCACAGGGACAGCTCGGAGAGGGTCCGGATGACAGAAGGGTTCAGACAAGGTCCCACAGAGGATCAAAGTTGCGGTGGGGGAGGGGGGTGCGGACAAGGGTCAAAGAGGCACAAATACCAGGGACCTGGGGTGTCTCCCCACGGTGTCCAAAATCGGAACGTGCGGAGTGAGAGGCTGTGTTTGGAAACGACGTGAGTAAATAAACGGCTTTGCTAGGACTACGGGAGGGTGGCCCGAAGTTCCGAGAAGGCTCCGCCTGGGAAACGCCGAAGGTGCTCGGAGAGGCACGAGGTCAAGTCCCGGCGGGAACCCACAGGGAGGCAGTCCCGGGGGGTCGAGAGGGGTGTGTCTGGGGCCTGGAGGCCCGCCCGGGACTGGGAGGCCGGGGAAGCAGCCGCGGCCCCCGCCTTCCCCCGGCCTCGGCGGCACGCCAGGACCCGCCTCTCGCCGACGCCTCACTTCCCTTCCGTCCAGGCGGCCAGGCCCGCGGGACCCGCGCCGGTCCCCACGTTCGGGGATTTGGGCTTCGGTCGCAGCGCTGCCCGCCGCTGCCTCAGGCCCTTCGCTTCGGCTCGGGGCCCCGGAATCCCTTCCCTCCCTGACCCGCCGCCCCGCCTACCACCCGCCGCCTTTACCTGCTCCGAAAGCGGGTGGAGGGCGTCGAGGCCGGGGCCGCGTCGTCGAATGCGCGACGCGGCGCCGCGGGTCCGCAGTCCTTTCCCGCCGCCGCCACTGCGCTCTCCGGCGCGGCGCTGGGCTGGCGAGCAGCGGCGGCCGCGGGGAGGGGGGGGTGTTGCGGGGGGGGGGGTGCACGCGCGGCGAGTGCCGAGCGGGGACACACTGCCGCTCTCTGTCCGGCCCGGGAAGAGCAGCCTCGTAGCAGCCAGCCGCGAGAGGGCGGGTGGGCGGCCGAGTGGGGAGGGGTCTCGGGAAGTAGGGAATGGCTGCCACGTCGTTCAGGTGGCTCGCTGCCCTCCGCCTCCCCGCACACACCCTACGGCTCCCCGCCGCGACCTCTGGTTCGTCCCCGAGCTCCGCCGTGGCGCATCGGCCCGCCCTGCGGGGCCGGCTCCGGAGACCGGGCCCGCGGGCGCTCTCTCTCCCGCTCCCTCAGGAGCGCGAGTCCGGGCCTGGCCGATTCTGCCATCGGACCCGTGCCTTCACCACCACCACCACCAAAAAGCTCCCCCAAAATTCTGTGTTTCCCCCTTTCCTGGTGGAGCGGCCACAGGGAGGAGCAAGCCCTTCTCAAAGTGTCGGGTTTTCGGGGAAGACGGGCGCTGTTTTGAGCTCGTGAACGTTATCGATAAGGGGCCCCCACATTTTTGCCGAAGTATACGGCGCGGGAGACCACGGCTGTTTCTAGCCCTCTGCACGCTCCCAACCCGAAAAGCAAGACAGAAACCCAAGGTCGTACTCGGTACTGGTCGAGGCGGGGGAAGAAATGACAGCCGGGGCGGGCCCGCCGGCGCGCGGGTCCCGGCGGCAAGTTGGGAGGGACAGCGGGGCGAGCCAGACCGCCTCGGTATTGCCTCACTGGGCTGTTGACTCCGGGCGCTGGGCCGCGGCGGCGGCGGCGGCGGCGGGCGCGCGAACCCGGCGTTGCGCGCGCGGCGCTGCCCGCGTCGGTTTCCGGGCCGCGCCGGCAGCCTCGCCGCCGGGAAACAAAGGGGTAGACGGCGGCCGGGACCTAGGCTGCCGGCTCCCAACCCGCGCAGCCCACTGGGTCCCAACACGGGTCCGCAGCCCTTTCCCGCATGGGTCCCAACACGCTGGCGGAAGCACCGAAACGTGTGCTTGTTTGCAGTGCTGGACTGAACCCTAACCTTGCCCTCCAGTTAGAGCTTCAGTTTCCAGATGCCGAGAAAAAGCAACGAGGTTTTCTTCCCTTTTGGGAACACTACCATGAGCCTGTCGCCTACGCCTGCTCCGTTTCTTCCCCTAAACTCTGCTTTCTTGGGTTTGTTTCCTCTGTGTTGGGACGTGAAGTCAGTGTTCTCAGGTGCATGAATTTTTCACGCTTGCTTTCTGGAGGGGGATGGTGGTTTTACTGATCCATTTTTTTCTCCTTCTGTTCGACTCCCTTTGCGATAGCTTTTTATTCCTTTCATTGTTTTTCATAGAGAAACAAAACAGCCTCCTGACAAAATACTCCTTTGCGTCGAAGAGGCAGACTGTCCCTGTTGTAGTAATTGCTTTAAAGTGAGTGGAAAATTGGGAAAAGTTCAAGTGAATTTTTATCTTCATCTGGATCTCATTGGAATACCTACTTACACTCAATGGAAACATTCTAGTGGGGTTTTTTTTTAGAATCAGAAATATTTAAGCAGAGACCTCGGGATGGTAAATTTTCTAATGAAACCAACTATACACAATTTTTTTTACTTTTGTCTGATTTTTTTCTATTTTTCTATTATTAGAGATCCTTGAGTCCCAATTAAGAAACTACAATACAAAATCTTTACTAATGATTTTATTAAATTTCAAAACAGCAAAAAATTTTAATAAAGAACCCAGAATCTCAAGATATAAATAGTTATTGCTGAGAACCTAACATTAACTCTGTCTCTGAACAGCCATTAAAAGAGGCTAATAACAGTGATATATGCCACTTTAGAAATGAAAGAACCCTAGTAATTATGAACTTCAAACAAATCTAGCAAATTAGTATCAATTTTGTTCCTATGAAGTATGTTCACCACGATAATAAAAACACATTTAAATTCTTGATTTTCCTTTGAACACTGTTAAAGATTCATCACTTCTTGTCTGAACAATAAGAAATAAAGTGTTCTTAACATTGGAAAATATATTTGAAGCCAAGACATCATCCAGCTTGAGTTTTTTAAAAAATGAGTGCTTCCTACACCAATAAGAGAAAAACATCGATATTACAAAATTCTGAAAATCAAACGAATAAGAGAAAAACATCGATATTACAAAATTCTGAAACTCAAATGAAGAACAAAGCAATCTTTACTCAATATTCACTATACCAGCCTTCCTTTGTGAATATTTATAAAAATGGTCTCCTTCCTTATTGGTTTAAATTCTAAACCAATAGCAGAAGTACAACACATCTTTGAAAGGATGAGACATTAGCACTGGCTTGAAACATTGGATAAATAGATTGTTTATCATGCTCATTCTCATTTAAGATCATGTATCTTTTAATTTCAAAGAAGAAATTTAAGAATATTTGAATGGTTGAGTATCTTGATGTACCTTAAATACCAAATTGCTACTCTTGATCACACTCTGCTCTCTGTAATCTTCCAGTGAGTTACATTACAGTTTGTTGAAATATTTTAATTCTCTAAAATGCCAGATGAATCTGAAGAATGACTAAATGCCTACAACCTAATACTTTAAGTAAGATGAACACTGCCATTTCTTTCTATGAAAGAAAACCTTTAAGGAAATAATAGTTTCTCTTTTAGAAAATGTCTTGGATTTTTGTAAAATGGCCAATGCATCATAAGTAAATCTTTTATATTTGTCTAAAACCATCTTTGGCCTATTTAATGGTTAAATACTAAACCTGCTTGTTGATGTTTATATTTATGTTTAGAACAAAAGTATGATTTCCTCCCAATCAAAAATAATCTCTGCTTTCACATTCCTTGATTTTGACTCAGCATTCTGCTTAATTATAATTATTTACATATTTATATTTCCCTCAGTAATTCATCAATTCCTTGAAGATAGATTCCATTCCTCATTCAATCTTTTATTCCTCAGAACCTTGTACAATACAAACAGTCCATGGATATTTGCTGGATGAAAGATTGAGTGAGCATTGCTCTACAACACAGCATATGGCAAATCAAAGAAAATCTGTCTCGGGACTTTTTTCTCCTGTACATAATAGCTGATAAATACTTATTTTCATTCCAATTTAACTTAGAATAACATTGTTTCATTGTTGTTAAGTGGGCTCTACAACCAGAGTGGAGCCCAATGTGGGGCCGACCTTACAACCCCAAGGTCAAGACCCCCAAGATAAGACGTGAGCTAAGATCAAGAGTCAGACACTTAATCATTTAACCACCCAGGCACCCCTAGAATAGCATCATTGCAAGAAAGCTACTGAAAGAAAATAGGACCAACATATGCTGGAGTGCCTGTATTTTTCAATTTTAAACCTGGTGGAAACTGGATAGTGGGTAATATTGCTGTTATCTAAAGTAAGTAAGTATCAGTGGACTTACCCTTATAAAGGATTGCTTTACCATGCTTAACAAGAGCTGCGAGCTCTGTGACTTCAGGAAAATTACTTTAAGCCCTCTAAAACTCACTCTCTCATCTCTCAAATACATTCATTATATTCACTTTCTGATTAATTAAAATAATGAAACCATGTAAAAATACTCAATAGAAAGTAGTTACCATTACTTGAAGATATTAGTGGGCTCAATCATGAAGAAAAATGACTTTTTATGCAATTATTTATTTATAAAAGGCAGGCATAAAGTGGTGTTTAAAAGATTTTTAAGGGGTGACTGGGTGGCTCAGTGGGTTAAAGCCTCTGCCTTCGCCTCTCAGTTATGATCCCACCGTCCTGGGATCGAGCATCGGCTTCTCTGCTGGTCGTGGAACCTGCTTCCCACACACACACACACACACACACACCCCGCCTGCCTCTCTGCCTACTTGTGATCTGTCTGTCAAATAAATAAGTAAAATCTTTAAAAATAAATAAAAGATTTTTAAATGAGGAAACAAATATCCTGAGGGAAGGAATAGAATACTAACCACATCTACTAATGGGAGATAACTTTTGAGAATTGAAATTTGCTAGGAGAATAGATCTTAAGTATTCTAGGCACATGTGCCCCCACAAGGTAATCATATGAGGTGATGGATGTGTTAATCATCTCACAATACATGTTAAATCACATTGTACACACGTAAGTATATACAATTTTATCAATTGTATGTCAGTAAAGCTGGGTGGGGAGGCAGAAGGAGGAGAAAAAAGTCAACTTACTATTGAGAAACCAAAGAACAATAACAAAAAATAAGCAAGCAAGGAGCAAAAATAAGCAAACTGAAACAAGAAAAAAATAAGGAGAAAGAGGGCATTGCCGACTGAGTGAAAACTTCATGAAAAATGAAATCTGACTGCCTCAGAAACTTCACAGCTCCCCACTATTTTAGCTTTTCTCAAAATTGTAAGAAACACTGAGAAAATCTGTAAATGAAGGGTAAATAAATTATACATTTCTTTTAAACTGGAAGGCTTCTCATTGCATTCTGTCCTTTGAATAAATTCTGAGAGATTATAATATGACATGGTACACTATGAAAGGGAGGAATAGCGTTACATATTACATATTTCCATAGAGAGTATCTCAGGGCATAAAATTTTATATCATGCTTTGGGAAGAAACACTCATTTATATGTTTGAAGATAAAATCCCAGCCCCTCAGCCCATGCATCCAAATCCTGCCACTAATTCTACAGATATGGACTTCAAATGGACCCTCAAGCCTAGAAACACTGAGGAATGCTCTTGAGAAATGTATCCCTGTTTTACCCAATTTCTCCATGAGTAGGCAGGCAGGCATGAGGCAGTCTCCAAAGCTGACAGGGAAGGGTAGAGATGGGATTGGCAAAGAGAGTATTAAAAACAAAAAAACCCTAAGAGAACCAGAACTGCAGTATGGCAAGGATAGCTTTCTCATGCCTGGGAGAATCCTGTGGGTATGATAGCGACCACAGTCTGTCTTTGTGGGGGATTTTTACAGGAAGCCACGCTTCAGTCCAGAGGCATATTGTGGTAGCTCCAGCTTTATGTAACTGTTAAGATTTTGTATCATTTAGGGGCACCTGGGTGGCTCAGTGGGTTAAAGCCTCTGCCTTCGGCTCGGGTCCTGATCCCAGGGTCCTGGGATCGAGCCCCACATCGGGCTCTCTGCTCAGCAGGGAGCCTGCTTCCCCCTCTCTCTCTCTGCCTGCCTCTCTGCCAGTAGGCAGACCTCTCTCTCTTAAAAAAAAAAAAAAAAAAAAAAAGTGTATCATTTACCAATAAGGAAATATTACATTCCATAACCGTTCCTGGTGACATCTTTCTGTCAGTCACATTACTCTTCCATTTGTGACAATCATACATTTCCCAATATAACCTACTTTCGATGATGTTAAGCCCTCGGCCAGCAATTATTCATTTTCACTTATTTCTGTCTTTACGCAACTGACTCAAATTCCTTTTCTCCTGTAAAGTTCTCCCAGATACCCCAAATATAATGAACTGCTTCTTCTTCTATGCCCACAGCAATTTATATATCCGCTTTTAAGTGATTGCAGTGGTGACTATGTGTCACTGTGTATCTTCCCTAAGCTGTGAGCTCTCTTCCCCTAGGCAAGAAGATGTGTCCCCAGTTACTAGAAAGGGTTCTTTACACATCGAAATTAGTAGACTCCTTTTAGGGTACCTTCCTCACTCACAATTTCCCCTTAGGTTTATTTATCCCCATTCCATAAAGTGCACTCCAGGATTTAAAAAAAAAAAAAAAAAAAATGACTCTACCTCCCAGCCACAGTGAATTAACCAAGAGTAGGTGTCTTTATCCAATTAGCCCTTCCTGGGAAATTTTAGAATTAGGATGAAGACAAAAAAACATCATTGGTAAAATCAAATGATAAACAAGAAAAAATTCCAATTCAAATTGGAGACAAATGACTGATTTCTCTAATATACAAATACATAGAAATCAATAAGAAAAAGACCAATAATCCAATAGGAAAAAAATAATGCATAAAAAAGATTGCTCACAGAAAAAAAAAATTACTCTTAAATGAGTGAGTGTTCCAGTTTTTATTGCAACATTATTTATAATAGCAAAAAAAGGGGAAAACCTATCAACACAGAAATGGTGAAATATGTTACATCACAACGTCAAATCCTAGGGCATTCTTTAAATGCTGATACTGTACAGTTTCCAGAATAAATTGCTCAGTGAAAATGTGTGTATGTTATACTGCCATTAGTGGAAAAAAAATGGGGAGAGAAGAATACCTAGACATAGAGATAGATAAATGTGTTTTATCACATATACATAAAATAGGTCTGGAAGGAGCTGGAACAAACTGGTACCATTGGTTGCCTTGGAGAAACAGAAATAGGTAACTAGAGGGAAAGGGGCTGGAAAGACTTTTCACTGTACCTTTTTGAAACAAAAGAATCTATTTACTATTTTTAAAAAATATCATTTAAGTAAGAATAAAACACTCTAGGGAGATTCAGTTTCTTTGTGCAGCTAAGCCTGTTAGAGGATTAACTCAGAAGTTGGGGCCAGGTATGTTCTGCAAGAAGGCTGGGGAGCAAAGGAACCTCTCCTGGAAAGAATGAAGCAGACAAAGCAGAGAAGACAGATTGAGAGATGGACGATTTGGTTGTAATGCAACCCTCTCCTTGGTTTCTTTCTTTCTTTCTTTTTTAAAAATTGTATTTATTTATTTGAGAGAGAGAGAGAGTGTGCCCAAGGCAGGAGGAGGGGCAGAGGGAGTAGCAGACTACCCGCTGAGCTGGGAGCCTGCTGAGGGAGGGGCTCGATCCCAGGACCCCAGGCTTATGATGGGAGCCGAAGACAGATGCTTAACCAACTAAGCCACGAGGTGCCCCTCTCCTTGTTTCTCTTAAAACATTCCTTTTATCACAATAAACCTCCCCTTTGTGGGCCTAGGTTAACTTGAGGTGTTTTCTAATAGTGGTGTCCAACAGAGTTTAACTATTTAGTAGGTTTTTTGTGAATGCTTGTTAAAATGAAATGTAATGTTCTCTATAATGAAATCCATTTGGGTTCTCAAAATCTGATTGTACTATTTAACAATTTAAAAAAGAAAACAACACAAAAAATACTTACCTCTTTCAAGTTGAGAGAGGGCTAGCTCAGCAGGCATTCTAAAAGATATTCACCCTAAGCAAAAGTAGTGTTTGATGGTGGAAAATATAACCTGGGCCTGGGGCCAAAATATAAACTGTGGCCTGGGGCCACATTCCACCTAATAGACCTTCCTCTCCAATCCTGCCTAAGAGCTGAGACTTCTCAGTAAATGTTTGGTGATAACATTTCTGAAACATGAAACTTCTTGAATTTTGCTAATTAGGACAGTTTGAGGATTGAGGACAAGTTTGTTGGTTTGGCTTAAGCTGATTTGTATTTTAGGAAAAGCATTAGGGAACAGAGCAAGAAGAGTGCCAATCCTAACGCAGTTATTTAAGCATTTTCAAATATAAATTTCCAAGACCCAGAACTACTTAACACTTTGAAGCTAAACATTTCTGGAGGTGGTATCCATTTCTTTTAGCATTTTTTCAAATCTGTGGATAGTACTATTTATTTTACATCATCCTTCCCGGTACTGAAAAGGTGGGAAGTACTTGGGAAATTCCTAGAAGGTCCCGAGTGAACTTGTAAAGCGTCTGCTAGAGTTAAAACAGCCTACAAGTGAAGTTAAATGTATTCTGTATGAGCCTGGTATTGTAATGCACATTCCAAGAACTGTAACATAGAAGCTTCATTTGTGTTTATAACCTTTTTTTTTTTTTTTTTTTTGAAAGACAGTGAGAGAGAGAGAGCTCCTGAGCAGGAGCCGGGGGAGGGGCAAAGGGAGAGGGAGAAGCAGACTCTCCACTGAGCAGGGAACCTCATTCGGGGGCTCGATCCCAGGACCCTGGGATCATGACCTGAGTGGAAGGCAGACACTTAACTGACTAAGCCACCCAGGCACTCCTCTATACTTTTTATATAAGGTGAATTTAAACAGGATGATGAAATGATACCTGCTGTAAAGTAAGTCAGAATAATTGCATGTATACACTAAGGAGTAGAATAGCACAATTTATTTGTATCAATTGAAATCCCATGGAAAAATTAAATAACATTAAATAAATATCAGGAGCTATTCTTTCTTCAACTAATATTTCTTGAGAATTTAGGGATATTGTAAAAGTAAAAGACACAACCCCCATCTTTAAGGAGACTGTGGCAATTTTTCTGAGGTATGACGGGCATACAAAGCATCATCATTGTCATTTTTACGAGGGGGAGTAGGACAGTGAAATGGAAAATAATATTGGCTTTTAGATTTCTTTTTAAAGATTTTATTGTTTATTTGAGAGAGAATGAGAGAGAAAGAGAGAGCAAGAGGTGGGGAGGGTCAGAGGAAGAAACAGACTCCTCACCAAGCAGGGAGCCTGATGCAGGACTCGATCCCAGGACTCCGGGATCATGAGCTGAGCCGAAGGCAGTCGCTTAACCAACTGAGCCACCCAGGTGCCCTTTCAATCATTTTGAGAATCAAAATTTTAATTGCTTTAAAACTAAAACTCAAATATACAGGGGTTTTTGTTGTTGTTGTTGTTGAAAGATTTTAATATTTATTTTAGAGAGAGAGAGCATGCACAAATAGAAGCAGAGGGAAAAGGAGAGAGAATCTGAAGCAGACTCCCCACTGAACACAGGGCCCAGTACAGGACTCAAATCCCCTGAATGCAAGATCAAGACCTGCACTGAAATCAAGAGTCAGACACTTAAATAACTGGGCCACTAGGGCACCCCATACAAGGTTTTAATCAAGTAAACTAGATAAGGAAAAAACTAAGAATATAATTATTTTCCTAGGAAAATGGTATTCATAATTCCAACTTGCTCTTTGAGTAGAATAGTATCACCTAACATAAGTGCTTGCTTTTTTTTTTAAGATTATTTATTTATCAGGGCGCCTGGGTAGCTCAGTGGGTTAAGCCTCTGCCTTCGGCTCAGGTCATGATCTCAGGGTCCTGGGATAGAGCCCCGCATTGGACTCTCTGCTCAGCAGGGACCCTGTTTCCTCCTCTCTCTCTGCCTGCCTCTCTGCCTACTTGTGATCTCTGTCAAATAAATAAATAAAATCTTTAAAAAAAAAAAAAGATTTATCTGAGACAGAGCATGAGAGAGAGAGCATGCACACAAGCAGGGGAGAGGGGCAGATGGGGAGGGAGAAGCAGACCCCTCCACTGAGCAGGGAGCCAG
Organism: Mellivora capensis; assembly: GCA_004024625.1. NCBI lineage: Eukaryota > Metazoa > Chordata > Mammalia > Carnivora > Mustelidae > Mellivora > Mellivora capensis. The sequence continues at coordinate 105,353 of PISX010001031.1, read as the reverse complement.
ATGGGGGGCTCAATTCCAGGATCTGGGATCATGACCTGAGCCAAGGGCAGAGACACTTAACTGACTGAACCACCTAGGCATTTCCATAAGTGCGCTTTAAATATGTAAAACAGTTCCAGATTTTGCTTTGGGTCCGCTACAGATGTAGGTGTTTCAAAACATGTCCTTCATTGAACATTCGTTCATGATAGAGCATAGGAATTTCTCATTGTTTTGATGGGTTGCTGCCAAAAAACCTCTTTGAAAGAGGAGAAAGACCTATACTCTGAAAACTATAAAACACTGATGAAAGAAATTCATGAACAAAGAAATGGAAAGACATTCCATGCTCATGGACTGGAAGAAAAAATATTGTTTAAATGTCTATACTCCCCTCCCTACACAATCTATACATTTAATGCAATCCCTATCAAAATATCAACCAGCATTTTTCACATAATTAGAACAAAAAATTCTAAAATTTGTATGGAATCACAACAGATCCCAAATAGCCAAAGCAATCTTGAAAAAGAAAGCAAAGCCAGAGACATCACAGCTCTGGAATTCAAGGTATATTAGCTGTAGTAATCAAAGCAATATGGTACTGACAAAACCAGACACATAGATCAATGAGACAGAACAGAAAATCCAGAAATAAACCCATAACTATTGGTCAATTAATCTTCGAGAAAGCAGGAAAGAATATCCAATGGGGGAAAAATGGTCTGTTTAACAAATGGTGCTGGGAAAACAGGACAGCAACACCCAGAAGAATGACACTGGACCACTTTCTTATGCCAGACACAAATATAAATTCAAAATGGATTAAGGACCTAAATGTGAGATCTGAAACCATAAAAATCCTGGAAGAGTACATAGGCAGTAACTTCTTCGACATCAGTCATAGCAACTTCTTTCAAGATATGCCGCCTGGGGGGCGCCTGGGGGGCTCAGTGGGTTAAGCCTCTGCCTCCGGCTCAGGTCATGATCCCAGGGTCCTGGGATCGAGTCCCGCATCGGGCTCTCTGCTCAGCAGGGGGCCTGCTTCTCTCTCTCTCTTTCTCTCTCTCTGCCTGCTTGTGATCTCTCTCTGTCAAATAAATAAAATCTTAAAAAAAAAAAGAAGATATGCCACCTGGGGCAAGGGAAATAAAAGCAAAAATAAACTTTTGGGATTACATCAAAATAAAATAAAATAAGGGGTGCCTGGGTGGCTCAGTGGGTTAAAGCCTCTGCCTTCGGCTCAGGTCATGATCCCAGGGTCCAGGATCGAGCCCCGCATCAGGCTCTCTGCTCAGCAGGGAGCCTGCTTCCCCCTCTCTCTCTGCCTGCCTCTCTACCTACTTGTGATCTCTGTCTGTCAAATAAACAAATAAAATCTTTTAAAAAATAAAAATAAAAATAAAATAAAATGCTTCTACACAGTGAAGGAAACAATCAGTCAAAACAAATGGGAGAAGATATTTGGAATGACATTATCTGATAAAGGGCTAGCATCCAAAATACATATACAACTTTTAAAACTCAACACCCAAAAAACAAATAATCCGATTAAAAAGTGGGCAGAAGACATGAACAGACATGCTCCAAAGAAGACATCCAGATGGCCAACAGACACATAAAAAGATGCTCATCATCATTTATCATCAGAGAAATGCAAACCAAGGTTATGATGAAATATCACCTCACACCTGTCAGAATGGCTAAAATCAACAACACAAGAAATAACAGGTATTGGCAAGAATGTGGAGAAAAAGGAGCACTTGCACACTGTTGGTAGGGATGCAAACTGGTACAGCCATTGTGAAAAACAGTATGGAGGTTCCTCAAAAAGTTAAAAATAGAAATATCTTGGGGCGCCTGGGTGGCTCAGTGGGTAGGGCCTCTGCCTTCAGCTCTGGTCATGGTCTCAGGATCCTGGGATCAAGCCCTGCATCGGGCTCTCTGCTCAGCAGGGAGCCTGCTTCCCCCTCTCCTTCTGCCTGCCTCTCTGCCTACTTGTGATCTCTCTCTGTGTCAAATAAATAAATAAAATCTTTAAAAAAATAGAAATATCTTATGATCTAGCAATCTCACTACTGGGTATTCACCCAAAGAATACAGGAACACTAATTCAGAGGGATACATGCACCTTTTTGTTTACTGCAGTGTTATTTATAATAACAAATCTATGGAAACAGCCTAAGCGTCCATTCATGGATGAATGGATAATGAAGATGTTGAGTGTGTGTGTGTGTGTGTGTGTGTGTGTATAAATATATGTGTGTGTGTGTTATTATATATTGAACATTTTCCCCTTAATCATTTTCTTTGACTGGGATGCCTGGGTGACTCAGTTGGTGAAGCGTCTGCCTTGGGCTCAGGTCATGATCTCAGGGTCCTGGGATCCAGCCCTACCTCAGGCTCCCTACTCAGCAGGATTCTCCTTCTCCCTCTCCTTCAGCCTCTCCCTCACTCATGCTATCTCTTTCTCGTTCTCAAATAAATAAATAAAATCTTAATTTTTTTTTTTTTACCTACAAGTTCATTTTTTTTCCTTCTGATTTTAAATTAAAACATTTTACAGACGTCTGAAAGTATGGTAGACCCTAGACATTGATCCTACTGTGTCCAATGGAGAAGTTGGCCCTGGGCAGCACACTGAACCAAGTAAGTCTCATATCCTGAAAAAAGTATGTGCTCTCTGAGTGCGACTTACTCAAGAAAAAGAGCAGGAATGAAGCAAGATGCCTAGGTCATTTTTCCCAAATTTACCAATCACATATCATTCTCTCTTCCCTGAGATGGGTAAAGGGATAGTGAGAAGCTAAGGGTTATACCATCATAGCCCAATCTACATAAAAGAAAATACCAATGGAGAAAAAGCAACCCTCCCTGAACAAGTCTGTCTCTACCATTGAAATGGTTGTGTTCAGTTATCATAATGTGATAATCCTGGCCTTTAAGATTATATATCTAGGCGTGCCTGGGTGGCTCAGTGGGTGAAAGCCTCTGCCTTTGGCTCAGGTCATGATCCCAGGGTCCTGAGATCAAGCCCCTCATTGTGCTCTCTGCTCAGTGGGTAGCCTGCTTCCCCTCTCTCTGCCTAACTCTCTGCCTACTTGTGACCTCTGTCTGTCAAATAAAGAAATAAAATCTTAAAAAAAAAGATTACATATCTAACTCTTCTTGCTCTAGATTCCTTTTTATTAGAAAACTTTCTGATTATAAGTATATGGCTTTCCATATAGATTTTCCTACAAAGAAAGTGCATCAAGCAGCTGATAAAACATACAATCTGCTCTTTGGTTTAATTTATTATCATAAATTAGTAAATTAGCATTCTGATTTACATATTATTCTCACAAGAAATTGGTTGGCATGAGAATCTGTGGATTTGTTTAATTCATCTAAGTGATGTGACTGTGTTAACTGAACCAGAAACATCGAGATTCAAAATCTAAACCACTGATGGCTTAATCTAAGGTACTACAACCCCAGAGGACCCTACCTCAGTGGTGAGCAAGTTTTTGTTAGCTACAATTCTTTTTTCCCATTCTCTAACCACAGCATACCCCTCCACCCTCACACTGTTTCTAATAATAGTATGTCCTCAAACTAGATGAGTGGTGGGGGAAAAAACGGAAGAAATGGTCTGTAAATATTTCCCACAACTGTTATTTCCTTCCAGTTCTATCCAATGTCAGAGGATTAAGAATACCTGGCTTTTTTCCATGACTCATAATTAGGGAAGAATTAATCGTTACCAGTTAGATCTGTGTAAAAATCATATTCTTTACAACAAATTATCCATTGGAAATTTTCATTTGGTCTTTCTTTTTTTTTTAAGATTTTATTTATTCATTTAACAGAGAGAGACACTGCGAGAGAGGCAACACAAGCAGGGGGAATGGGAGAGGGAGAAGCAGGCTTCCTGCCAAGCAGGGAGACCGATGCAGGGCTCGATCCCAGGACCCTGGGATCATGACCTGAAGGAAGATTTAATGACTGAGCCACCCAGGTGCCCCTCATTTGGTCTTAACCACCTCCACGGTCAGACAAGATACTACATTAGACCAAGATAAAGAGTAACTGGTTATACAACAAAGTTTTGTTTTGTTTTGTTTTTTGTTTTTTAAAGATTTCATTTATTTATTTGAGAGAGAGTGAGAGAGAGCACGAGTAGGGAAGAGAGGGAGAAGCAGTTTCCCTGAGAATGGGGAGCCCGACATTGGGCTGGATCCCAGGACCTTGAGGTCATGACCTGAGCTGAAGGCAGATACTTAACTGGCTGAGCCACCCAGGTGTCTCCACAACAAAGTTTATAGTGGAACATTTCAGTAGTTATGATCTTTCATTAAATATATATTGAGAGCCAGTGATGTGTGAGTCAGTAGGCACCTAACATAATTGGAGGCTGAAGCATATCTAGCTATGTGTCCAGGAAGAAAAGGAAACAGACTTTGGTAAATATATATTAATTTCTAACTCAACAGTTGGGATTATCATCCCCATTTTCAGAGAAGTAAAGAATTTGCCTAAGATCATATCTAGAAATCATGTCTCAAATCCAGGCCTGTTCAGTTTCATAAACACTTGCTCTGTCCCTGATCTATGGCAAGCCCTGTGGTGGACATTGAGGGGACAACCCTGGTCTTCCCTTAAAGAACCCCACCAGTTTCCTGACATCAATTCAGTAACCCTACTTCCATGACTACTCATGCTTTCCACAAGCTCTCTTGTTTCCATGGGAGAGCCATACCTCCTCCTAACCAGGAGTGCCTTTTACCCTGTGCTCTAGATCCCACCCCTCACCTTCATCCTTTCTTTTTTTTAAGATTTTTATTTATTTGACAGACAGAAATCACAAGTAGGCAGAGAGGCAGGCAGAGAGGCAGGCAGAGAGAGAGGAGGAAGCAGGCTCCTTGCTGAGCAGAGAGCCTGATGCGGGGCTTGATCCCAGGACCCTGGGATCATGACCTGAGCCTAAGGCAGAGGCTTTAACCCACTGAGCCACCCAGGCGCCCCTCTTTTTTTTTTTTAACTTTTTGTCCTGAAATCATTTTAGATTTACAGAAAAACTACAAACATAGTGCAGAGTTCATGTATATCCTTCACCCAAGCTTTTTCTGATATCAACAATTTGCATAACCGTGGTATAATGATCAAAAACAGAAAGTGAACATATAATACCATTAACTAAACTATAGACATTCTCGAGATTTTACTGGTTTTTGCCTTAATGGCTTTTGTACCCTATCAGAGGGTACATATCAGAAGGTACATCATGTCAATACATCTTACTACTGGTGGTATTAATCTTGATCACTTGGTTAAGCTGGTATCTACCAGGTAGCAAAATTACTATTTTTTCCTTTGTATTGATAAAAATCTCGAGTTACTTGGAGATTTTGCAAAAATCCTGTTTCTCCTTGAATTGTCACTCATTGATTCTACCACGCATAGGTGGATCTTGCCTGCAACAATTATTACAGTTGCGTTTGCCTAAGAGAGATTGTGTATTTCCCTCATTCATTCTACACTTACTAATTGGAATTCTCCTGTGAGGAATAGTTATACCTTCTCCTTAGTTTATTTGTTTAATTATATTTGTGTCAGTCTGGACTTACGGATATTTATTTTATTCTATGGGTCATAATTCAATTCAATTCAATAAATCAATATTATCATTGTTTCATTTCTCAAATTGTTCAACTTTGGCCATTGGGAGCTCGTTCAGGCTAGTTTCTATATTCTTTGGACATGTCCACTTCCTTTTTTAAGCACTTCCTTATTTTCTTGTGCCAGAAGCTATTCCAGGCTCCTTGAAATCAACAACTTTTCCAAGAAGTCCCCTGGCTCCCTTTATTAAAGAATGGCATTTAGGAGCCAATCTGGGTGCTTGATGTGCTCATTGCTACTAGAGTATCTTAATAAACAGAGGCCCTCTTAGCAAACAGAGCTAAGGAATTACAAGTATGTGTATTAATGCACATATGTCTATATATTCATATGTATACGAAATGAATATATGATATGAATATATATACATTCATCAGTTTTTGATGACACCATTGATTCCAGATCACAAAGTTTATTCCAGCCTTTTCTCTTCCTTTATTTGTACCTTCTTCTTTCTCCAACAATGAGAAACCTGGCTCTCATTATCCACAATATATTTACTCATATGTTCAATCCTAGTATATACATAAAGTAGTTAGAGAATGTTCACCCATACCAATGTGAGAAACAGATTTACTCAGCACAATACTTGTGTGGTTTTTGTCTTTAGTCTTCAGTATCTGGTCCATACACTATTCATTTGTGTTTTTTTTTTTAATTTTTTAAAAATTTATTTATTTGTTAGAGAGAGAGCGAGCAAGCACAGGCAGACAGAGTGGCAGGCAGAGGCAGAGGGAGAAGCAGGCTTCCCGCCGAGCAAGGAGCCCGATGTGGGACTCAATCCCAGGACTCTGGGATCATGACCTGAGCCGAAGGCAGCCGCTTAACCAACTGAGCCACCCAGCCGTCCCTCATTTGTATTTTTAATATCTTTTTTTCAACTAACATCTTTGCTAAGATGTTAAAATGTAAGTAGATTTCATCTTTTTTAAAGTTTTTATTTAAATTCCAGTTAGTTAACATATTACTTAGTAATATTAGCTTCAGGTGTAGGCTAATACTCAGAATAGGAGAGTAAAGATTTTCCCAGACAAATAAAAACTAAAGGAGTTCGTGATCACTAAACGAGCCCTGCAAGAAATATTAAAGGAGAGGGACTCTTTGAGTGAAAAAAAAGACCAAAAGTGACAAAGACAAGAAAGGAACAGAAAAAATCTCCAGAAACAACAACAAAACTAGTAATAAAATGGCACTAAACATATTTTAAAATATCTTTTCATTTTTATTTTTTAACGCTTTTATTTATTTATTTGAGAGAGAGAAAGAACACAAGCAGGTGGAGTAGCAGGCAGAGGGAGAGGGAGAAGCAGGCTCTCCACTGAGCAAGGAGCCCAAAGTTGGATTCCATCCCAGAACCCTGTGATCATGACCTGAGCCAAAGGCAGTCACTTAACCAACTGAGCCACCTAAATGCCCTTTTGAATATCATTTTTAAAAAGACTTTATTTATTTGCTTATTTATTTATTTATTTATTTATTTGACACAGAAAGAGAGCACAAGCAGGGGGAGCAGCAGGCTCCCACTGAGCAAGGAACCCAATGTGGGGCTCGATCCCAGGACCCTGGGATTGTGATCTGAGCCAAAGGCAGTTGCTTAATGGACTGAGTCACACAGGTGCTCCTAAATATCTTTTTAACGCCTTCTTCATATCAGCATTTAAACACCTAAGCCCTCTCCCAAATGAAAAACGCTGTTCCCTCATCCCACATTCTCATTCCACTACAGCCTTTAGGACTGAAGGCAGTTGAATAGTTCTATATTCAGTCTCCATTCCCTCCACTTACATTCATTCTTGAACTCATTGCACAGACTTCTGTCTTTACTACTCCCCCCAAATTACTCTTACTAAGATCACTTCTAATTTCTGTATCCCTATAATTAGCTGACAAATTTTTTTCTCAAAAAAGTATTTCACACTGTCTAGCTCTCTTGAGCTTGACCTTGACACCCAGGGCAGAGATTCTCCCCGTTTTTCTGCCACCTTTCTGGCTAATCCTCCTGTTCTTTCCAAGTTCCTCTTTTTATGCCTCAAACAGTGATGCTTCCCTGATTCTTTCCAGCACCTTCTTCCATTCTTACTGCTCAGTTCCCTGAACTATCTCAATATATCCAATGTTTTTTAGTTACCATCTGTATGAAAATGACTCCCAAATCTAGAGCTACAATTTAGATATTTCCAGCAGGCACCAGAATCATACATCCAAAGGCCTTTAAGCCAATCGTTACTTGAATATCTCAGAGGAACTTCAGACATAACATGTTCAGTTACCAACCTGTCATCAGGCCTGATCCGCCTCAATAAACCCATTTTCTTTTTTTTTTTTTAAATAAGCCTATTTTCAAACACTTTTTTTTTTTAAATGTTGTACTCATTTATTTGTCAGAGGGAGAGAAAGAGTACAAGGAGGGGGAGCAGTAAGCAGAGGCAGAGGGAGATGCAGGCTCTCCACTGAGCAGGGAGCCCAGCATGGGACTCAATTCCAGGACCCTGAGATCATGACCTGAGCTGAAGGCAGATGATTAACTGACTGAGCCACCCAGGCACAGGGAAAGGGAGTTTTTAAAAAGTGTTTGAAGGGATGCCTGGGTGGCTTAGCTGGGTAAGCATTTGCTTTCAGCTCAGGTCATGATCTCAGGGTCCTGGGGTCAAGTCCTATGCTGGGCTCCCCACTCAGGGGGGACCCTGCTTCTGTCTTTGACCTTCATACTCTTTGTGCTCTCTCAAATAAACAAAATCTTTAAAAAAAAAACAAAACACCTCTCTTTCCCTTCACTTAATTTAAGACTCAGATATAAATGAATTAAATTTCTTTTTTTTAAGATTTTATTTATTTATTTGACACAGAGAGAGATCACAAGTAGGCAGAGAGGCAGGCAGAGAGAGAGGGGGAAGCAGGCTCCCTGCTGAGCAGAGAGTCCAATGCGGGGCTCCATCCCAGGACCCTGAGATCATGACCTGCGCCAAAGGCAGAGGCTTAACCTACTGAGCCACCCAGGTGCCCTGAATTAATCATTTTTCATATTGAGTTTCATATTTTGTTCAGTAGTAATTCTGAAATGTGATACTTACTGCTGAAAATGACACACCTTCTAGTGTTTAAGTCATATTTGTCTAAAATCAAATAGAAATGTATAACCCTTTCAGAGCAGGAAAACACTTATTTTTCTTGTAGTAATGAACTCCTTACATCTAAACATCACCTCCTGGTTTCTCTCAATTTAAAAAAAAAATTAACTTTTTATGTTCCATTTAGACTGCATTTCTTTCAGTTCTAGAAGTTAGAAATGTATATATTTAAATTTTGTTTGAAGTACCAACTAATGAGGAAAATCTGTCTCTAGTGTTCCTTTAATTACACTTCCAATGTGTCCTGAAGTTTCCAAGCCAAAGATTCTGTATTATACCCTTTGCTCACCCACACGCAATTAGCTGTAGTACCAAGTATTCTTTCTAAAATGTAAATCCATTTGGTCCTGTTAAAACTCTCCCCTTTGTGCTTCAAAAGACAACATCAAGAAAATGAAAAAACAATCCACAGAATAGAATTTTTTTGCAAATCATATATTGGATAAGGAACCTGTAGCCACTATGTATAAAGGACTATTGCAACTCAATAATAAAAAGACAAATAACCTAATTTAAAAATGAGCAAAGGATCTGAGCCTACACTTCTCCAAAGAAGATATACAAATGGCCAATATGCACATGAAAAGACACTCAACATGGGATGCCTGGGTGGCTCAGTTGGTTGGACGACTGCCTTTGGCTCAGGTCATGATCCTGGAGACCCGGGATCGAGTCCCGCATCTGGCTCCCAGCTCCATGGGGAGTCTGCTTCTCCCTCTGACCTTCTCCTTGCTCATGCTCTCTCTCACTGCCTCTTTCTCAAATAAATAAATAAAATCTTTAAAAAAAAAAAAAAAGACACTCAACATCATCAGCCATCAGTGGAATTTTATTAACCATGTGTTTCGGAGGCTTTGACATTTGGGGGTCTTGGTGATGCTGAAGCAACTGTCCCTCGCAGGGCCATCCACCCTTAGATAGTAAGGAACTTGCCTGCATATGCTTTTCATATGCAAACCAACCACTCCAGAGCCCACACTCCCAACTACTCCCATATCAGGCTAGTATTTCCCTACCCTAATTACCCCAAGCCCACATACCAAGCAGCTAGGAGCAGTGCCTTCAACACTGTGGAGCCTCTGAAAATTATTCAGCCTAGCGAAGTCTAACCCTGCTTACCAGCCTCGCCTGTGTTCTTCCCATAAAAACCACATTAAAAGCTCTTGCCCACATTCTACCCCCAACCTGACCTAACTTGGTGCCTCCCCTTTTGGCTTCCTCAGGCAGAGCTTGGTGTAACCCCTCCTCTTTTGATCTGTGAGTATGACAGCTATCTCTTCAATGGCAATCTGATCTTTTGACCTTGCATACTTGAATAATAACAAAATCCACATTTTAAAACAGAAATGCAAATTAAAAATATAATGAGATGCCACATCACATCCACTAGGATGGCTGTCATCAAAAAGAGGAAGAATAACAAGTGTTAGCAAGGATGTGAATTCCTGAAATTGGACACCCTCAGACATTGCTAGCAGGAATGTAACATGGTGCACCTAATTGGAGAATAGTCTACAGGTTCTCAAGAAATTAAACGTACAGTTATCATATGACCCAGCAATTCCACCCCTGGGTATATAACCAAGAGAAATGAAAACATGTCCACACAAAATCTTGAATGTGAATCCTTATAGCAACATTATTCATAATAGCCCTAAAGTGGAAACAACCCTAATGTCTATCAACTGATAGACCAAATGTGATATATCCATGCAATGGAGTATTATTCAGCCATAAAAAGGAATGAAGTACTGACACATGGTGAAACATGGATGAAACTTGAAATCATGATAAGTGAAAGAAGCCAGTCATATTGTATATTATGATTATATATATATTACATATATATATATATATATATATATATATATACACACACAAAGTAGATTACCAGTTGCCTAGGGACAGGTGGGAGAGGGGTAATAACTAAGGAGTACAGGTTTCTTTTGGGTGTACTGAAAAGGTCCTAAAATTGATTGTGGTGATAGGGGCACAATTCTGTGAATATACTAAAAGTCATTGATTGAACATTTTAAATGGATGAAATATATGGTTTATGAATAATATGGTTATATTTTCAAAGATTTTAAAAAGTAATTTATTTATTTGTCAGAGAGAGAGACATCACAAGCAGGGAGAGCAACAGGCAGAGGGAGAAGCAGGGTCCCTGATGATCAAGGAGCCTAATGTGGGACTTGTTCCCAGGACCCTGGGATCATGACCTGAATTGAAGGCAGACCTTAACTGACTGAGACATCCTGGTACCCCTAATTATATGGTTTATGAATTATATCTCAATAAAGCTGTTTAAACAAACAAACAAACAAACAAACAAAAACTCTTCAATGGCTTCCCACTTCCCTTAAAATAAAAACTAAATCACGAAGATTAATAAGGCAATAAGAAATCTGGGCCCAACTCATGTCATGGGTCACAAGTCTTCTCCTCAACCATCATTACTCTCCTTTTACTCTAAATCTAGCCATGCTGAACTTTTTCGTCATTTCCCCAAACATGTGTGGAGGTTTTAAAATATGTTTATGTAATTTTTGATACCCCTCCTTTCACATAGTTGTAGCCTAATTCTCTTCTCCTTTAAATATGGGGTAGACTTAGTGACTCAGTTCTAATGAATGGAATGTTTGTACAAGTGATGGTGCATGACTTCTAAGACTAAGTCATGAAACACATTGTGGCCTCCTTGTTCTTTCTGTAGGATCACATGCTGCTGAGAAAGTTGTCCTATTTCAGAGATACTCAGGCAGTGCTGGGGAAAGACCCTTGTTGTGAGAAAATGGGCTCCTGCCCATAGCCATGCAAAAGAGCTCACACACCCTCCAGTCAAGCTTTGTTAAATGTCCTGATGACTGCAGCCCCAGTCAGTATCTTGATGACAGAGAGACCCTCAGCCACAACCACCTAATTAAGTCACTGCCAAATTCCTGACCACAGAAACTATGAAGAGATAATGGTTTAATTTGTTTCTTAAGCCACTAAACTGGGGGGATTAAAAAAGATGTAGTATAATATGACATGCTACCCATCATTTCCAAGCCAAACATCATAAGATATTTACCTCACTAACCTCCCACGATCCTTGTCCTTCTTGGTTCAAAATAATTTTCCAGGCTTCCTTAACTACTGATTTTGTCTCACTGCTACCTGCTACCATAGCACACATCTGTTTAATCAAATCATCTGTATACCCCCCTACACTCTAAGTTCAGTGAGGTCCCATACAGGATCTAACTTGTCAACACAGTGTTCCTAGCCCCTGCCACAGTGCCTGACCTATGTAAAACTGTAAATAAATATTTAGAGAGTGAATATTAAAATGAATAAATGATTGAATTAGGGGCATATTAAGGAGATAATATAAATGTAACGAGATAGAGAACCCATGTATGCAGGGCTGCTATGAGAGCACGGAAGAATGACATTTAATTTGATCTGTAATACTCCCTTACTTTGTAACTTTTGGCAAGTTACTTAACATCTCTGTTTCTCATTTTTTCTAATGGATAGTTTCTTTGTGTATCAAATTGGGATAATAATAGTTCCTGTGTCATAGGATAGTTAATACCTAGTAGAAAAAAATAATAAGTTGATACCTAGTAGAAAAAAATAATAACATCTGGGAATTTAGGGAAGAGCTCAGGAGAAAGGAAAATCTGAGTAGAGTCTCAAAGCATGTGTATAAATTGGGCAAAGAAAAGTTGGGAGAGTGGGGGGAATCAAGGCTGAGAGAAATGCAGAAACAAAGTTTCAGAGGTTAGAGGTAGCAAAGTGCATGCAGAAAACTTCAAGCAATTCAGTATCACCAGAGTATAAAATTCAAGGAAGGGAAGTGGCAGAACAGGAGGCTAAAGGGAAAGGGAGTAGGGAAAGCAACATGGAAGGCCACCTATGTTATATTACAACTTTGTAATTTATCCAGGAAAAAAAAAATGGGGAGAGTTTAATGGGAGTGAGTTGGTCATATTTGCATTTTGGACATCTTGTTTAAACAAACAGAGTCTACCAACTGAGCCACCAAGGTGCCCTGGACATATTATTCTGACTGTCTTAAAAGCCACTAATCTCCATACCCACTAAGATGGCTACAATAAAAAATATGGGCAATAAAAAGTGTTGGAAAGCATATAGGGAAAATGGAACCCTTGTACGCTGCTGTTGCCAATGTAAAATAGTGCAGTTCTTCAGAAAATAATCTGGCAGTTCCTCAAAAAGTTAAACATAGAGTTACGCTATAATGCAACAATTTTACTCCCAGGTATATATCCGAGAGAAATGAAAACACAATTTGTCCTCTCGAAAATGTATGCATCAACATCCATAGCAGTATTATCCGTAATAGACAAAGCATGGAAACAAGCCAATGGCCACCAAGTGATCAATGGAGAGATAAAATGTGGCAAATCTGTACAATGGAACCATGAAACCTGGCCATAAAAGGGAATGAAAAGTTGATTCAGGCTACAATGTAGATGAACCTTGAAAACATTATGTTAAGTGAAAGAAGATAGACACAAAAGGCCACATATTATAGGATTCCATTTATATGTAAAGTATAGGTAGGCAAATCTATAGAGACAGATTGTAGATTAGTGGGGCGCCTGGGTGGCTCAGTTGGTTAAGCGTCTGCCTTAGGCTCAGGTCATGACCCCAGGGTCCTGGGATGGAAGCTGACATCAGGCTCCCTTCCTCAGTGAGGAGCCTGTTTCTCCCTCTCCCTCTGCCTGCTGCTCTACCTACCTGTGCTCTCTATGCCTCTGTCAAATAAATAAAATCTTTTAAAAAATAATGTAGATTAATGGTGGCCTAGGACTAAGGCAGGGTGGTATAGGGATTGACTGCTAATGGGTAAGGAGTTTCTTTTTTTTTAGGGGCACCTGGCTGGCTCAGTCAGAAGAGCATGTGACTCTTACTTCTTAGTCTTGGGGTCGTGACTTTGAGCCCCAGCTTGGGTGTAGAGATTACTTAAATAAATAAAGCTTTTTTTAAAAAGGAGATTCTTTTTTGGAACATGGAAATGTTCCAAACTTAGATTATGGTGATGGTTCCACAACTCTGTGAATATACTAAAACCATTGGATACCTGATATAGGTGAATTTTATGGTGTGTGAATGATATCTCAAAAAAACATGGTTTTTCTTTAAAAGCCAATAGTCTTACCAATAGAATATTGTGTCGCATGGTTATTACTATTATTATTACTTTGTAAAGTTTCTCTTAAATACATGTGACATAACATGTGCCATGAAAGAGTCATACATTTTGAATTTGCAATATTGCCTTTTGTGGCATTAAGTTTTTACTTCTTTATCCATGTTAATATAAATTTCTGAAACAAAATGGTTTTAAAAGTTCCCAATCTAGTCACATCTCTATTTTAGTATTTTTTTTCCATCACATTGAAATAGTAACATTTTGCAGGGCACATTACAACTATAAGGAACATTAGAGATGGATTTTCCTCATACAGTTGGTACTTTTTTTTTTTTAAGAAAGATACGTTTTTAACTAGAGGAATCAAATTTTTTTTCTTTTTTAAGATTTTATTTATTTATTTGATAGAGAAAGAGAGCAAAAGCAGAAGAATATCAGGGGGAGAGGGAGCAGCAGGCTCCCCACTGGGCAGGGAACCCGATGTAAGGCTCTGTCCCAGGAATCTGGGATCATGACCTGAGCCAAAGGCAGAGGCTTCATTGACTGAGCCACCTAGGTGGCCCATTCACTTGGTACTTTAAACAAAACCTAAAATGTATAAATTTCTGACTTCTGGAAATAAAAGAATATTTCTAAAAAAAAAATCTGAAAAGGATATAAATTATTTTGAGAACCAATTTTTACTTGTCAAAAAATATGGTTTAAATACCAGAAAGAGTATGCCACCAGTACGCCTGGGTGGCTCAGTCAGTCGGTTAAGGATCTGCCTTTGGCTCGGGTCACAAACCCAGAGTCCTGGGATCAAGTCCCACATCGGTCTCTTTATTTATCAGGGAGCCTACTTCTGCCTCTGCCTGATGCTCTCCCTACTTGTGCTCTCTCTCTCTCTCTTTCATTCTGACAAATAAATAGATAAAATCTTTAATACATAAGTAAGTACTAGAAAAACGATTATCTTAGCAATGTGTCATATTCCAGAAATATCATTAACTAAATATGGAGAAGGATATAGTTAATTTATATCTGAAATCATAAACTAATCCAACAAAAAATATTTTTTAAGTTTAAAAAGTGCTTCCCTGCTTATAGAAAACATTAAAAAATACACATAATGCTTGAAATGACCAAATAAATAACGTTAACATTTACTTAATTTTTTTTTTTAATTCATTTATTTGTCAGAGAGAGAGGGAGAGAGAGAGAGAGAGCACAGGCAGACAGAGTGGCAGGCAGAGGGAGAAGCAGGCTCCCCGCCGAGCAAGGAGCCCGATGGGATCATGACCCGAGCCGAAGGCAGCCGCCCAACCAACTGAGCCACCCAGGCATCCCATCATTTACTTAATTTTTAAGTGGGCTAAGCCAACCTATTTCCTTCTATTTCTTCCCCCAGCAAAACTTGAATAAACTCCCTTATTCTCATTATGTCCAATTAAAGAGATAGACATCATCACACAATTTTTTTTCTCTACTCCAAGGTTATTTTATGCCACAAGCCCTGCTAGGTATTTGATGACTTTCAATAAAAGGAAGAAGTTTCAGTAAGAATTCCAAGATTGTCTCAAGGACTCCTGCTCTTTGATTTATATGCCTTGCATATCTGAGCCCAGCGAATACATGGAGTATCTTTCCCATGATTAGATAACCAAATTGGACTTTGAATTAAAAGAAAAGATTATCTTGAATGGATCTGCCTTAATCAAGTGAGCCCTTTAAAAGACGGTGAACTATCAGAGGGATGTTTTCCTGATTCCTTGACTGTCATTTTATGTCATTTTATTTAAATTTATTTATTTATTTATTTAAACAATAATTAATAATAATAATGTAAATAAAATAAAATAATTTTAAAAATTAATTATTATTTAATTAATAATTAATAATTATTAAATAAATAAATTTATTTAAATTTATTTAAAAACTGTCATTTTATGATAGGGTGCCACGTGGCAAGGACCTGAGAGCAGCCTCTAGGAGCTAAGACAAGTCCTCAGCTAAAGGCAAGCAGGAAACGGGAGTTTAATAAAAAACCACAAGGAATTAAATTCTACGGACATCCACAGTGAGCTTGAAAGAGGACTCTAAGTCTCAAATGAGATTGTAGCCATAGCCAACACATTGATTTCTGCCTGGTGAGACCCTGAGCAGAGGACCTAATGACGTCAAGCCAGACTCCTGACTGATGTAAACTGTGAGATAATAAATATGTGTTATTTTAAACTACAAGATTGAGGGGCGCCTGGGTGGCTCAGTGGGTTAAAGCCTCTGCCTTCAGCTCAGGTCATGATCTCAGGGTCCTGGGATGGAGCCCCGCATCAGGCTCTCTGCTCAGGGGGGAGCCTGCTTCCTCCTCTCTCTCTGCCTGCCTCTCTGCCTACTTATGATTTCTATATGTCAAATAAATAAATAAATCTTTAAAAAAATAAACTACAAGATTGAGATAATTTTTAATGCTGCAAAAATAACTAATATAAAGGAGGTAAGAGACAAGCCAGCTTCCCTTAGATTCTAGGGTGTAGTTCAGTAGTGTTGTTTATTCACATTGTTTGAAACACATATCCAGAAGGTTTTCATCTTGCAGATTTGAAACTTTATACCTATTAAACAATGACTCCCTCATCCCCTCCCTTCAGTCCTAGTAACCACCTTCCACCTTCTGTTTCTATGAATTTAGCTGCTTTAGATATCTTGTGTAAGAATCATACAGGGAGAATTTTGAGACCCATTAAAAAAAAAGTTTAATGAGAAAAAAAAAAGAATCATACAATATATGGTGCTTGGATGGCTCAGTCAGTGAAGCGTCTGCCTTTGGCTCAGGTCATGATCTCAGGGTCCTGGGATCGAGCCCTATCTTGGGTTGCCTGCTTAGCGGGGTGTCCGCTTCTCCCTCTCCCTCCTCCTCTCCCCCCTCCTCTCCCCCTGCTTATGCTCTCTTGCTCTCTGTCAAATAAATAATTTTTAAAAATCATACAATATTTGTCTTTTTGTGACTAGCTAATTTCACTTAACATAATGTCTTCAAAATTCATCCATGTTCCAGCATGTTACAGGATTTCCTTCCTTTTTGAGCCTGAATACTTTATCACTATGTATACATTTATACCACATTTTCTTTATACATTCATCTGTTGATGTACATTTAGGTTCCTTCTACTTCCTGGTTATTGGGAATAATGTTGCCATGAACATGGGTGTGAAAAATATCTCTTTGAGATCTTGTTTTCAATTCTTTTGGATGTATATCCAGAAGTGGAATTGCTGGATTATATGGTAGTTCTATTTTTAATTTTTTTAGAAAGCATCAAACTGCTTTCCACAGTGGTTACACCATTTTACACTCCCACCAACAGGATTCCATTTTCTCCATATCCTTGCTAATACTTTTTATTTCCTGTTGGTTTTTTTTATAGTGGCCATGCTAATGGGCGTGAGGTAATGTCTCGATGTGGTTTTGATTTGCTTTTCCCTAATGATGAGTGATGCCAATAATCTTTTCATATGTGTATTTCCACTTGTATATCACCCTTGAAGAAGTGTCTAGTCAAATCCTTTGCCCATTTTTCAATTGAGTTATTTGATCTTTTTATTGCTGTGTTGTTCTTTATATATACAGGATATTAATCCCTTATCAGATATATGATTTGCAAATATTATCTCCCATTTGGTAGGTTCCCTTTTCACTCTTTTGACTGTGTCCTTTGATGCACAACAGTTTTAGTCTGAAGTAGTCCCATTTGTCTATTTTTGCCATTTTGTCTGTGCTTTTTTTTTTTTTAAGATTTTATATACTGGGGCGCTTGGGTGGCTCTGTGGGTTAAGCCTCTGCCTTCAGCTCAGGTCATGATCTCAGGGTCCTGGGATGGAGCCCCGCATCAGGCTCTCTGCTCAGCGGGAACCTGCTTCCCCACGCTCCAACCCCTGCCTGCCTCTCTGCCTACTTGTGATCTCTCTCTCTCTCTCTGTCATATAAATAAATAAAATCTTTAAAAAATATATTTTATTTACTTATTTCACAAAGAGAGAGAGACAGCAAGAGAGGGAATACAAGCAGAGGAAGTGGGAGATGGAGAAGCAGGCTTCCCGCTGAGAGGGAGCCCGATGCAGGACTTGTTCCAGGCCCCTGGGATGAACACCCAACATGGGGCTCTCAAACTCATAACCCTGAGATCAAGAGTCACACACTCCTCTGAGGCAGCCAGGTACCCCTCCTTTTCCTTTTCTAAACATAGACTAGCAGGAAAAAATACTTGTGTGAACTAACTTCCTTGGATGTAGTACTCTGGTAAAGATTTGGTAGGAGTATTCTCGATTTCTATTCATCCTTTTCCTCCCAGAGATGGTCATTATTTTCTTTTGTTTCTGTCATCATGTTCCATGTCCTGAGAGCTTGGCTTTATGACAAATGAGAATATTCTGTCTGGTCTCCACCAGTTACAGGATGCAGACAGCCAAATAGGCTATGGCTCCAATACAAAAACCATAGTGGGTCTGACTTGAGCCGCATTGGGTTCAGCATGAAGCAACATTCCCTTTGTCTGACTATGCCAACTCTCAGAAGATTGTGTCATTAGGGGTCTAGTCCATAAGGCGACTTTGTCGTCTCAAGCTTCATTGTCTTGGTAGTGACAGAAAAGTCCCATTCCAGTGGCATCTGCCTGGTGTCACAGATAGCAAGTCTATGTCACTTTCTTGTGGGAAACCAGAGATACCATTTTCACTATACCATTCTTATCACCTATGACAATGAATGCCTCTGCTTTCTTAGGATAACTCTGGGAGTGAACTTTCTGGATCCTGTGAGGGCTGCCTCTTTTGCACTGCACTTTGAAATGTGTCTTATGTTCTTGGTTGAGCTATAAAAAGGAATATTGGTTTAAGCCACTACTGGGATTAAGATTCTGCTTGTCAATGGCCAGATGATGGGTCCTTTGTACTGGCTATTTTTGAAAGAAAAAAATTTTACAGAGCTCTCATCCTAAGCAATTATCTTACTGGTACTGATGGAAAGACCAAATTAAGAGAAGACACGAAGGAGTATTACAGCTAGGCTTAGAGACTCCCTTAACAAGATGAAAGGACAGAAATTAGAACAAAAAATAATGTCCACATCCAGTGTAAATTCCCCTTCTTAAAATCTGGCCCCATCTGCTTGTTTTAACTTCCCTCTCCCTACAAGATTTGCAGAGAGCACTTCAACCTAATCTTCAGGCCCAGGGTATAAAGGTACTAATGTAAATGCTGAAAGCCAGAAATTGAATTTAGTAGAAGCATCTGAGACAGGCAGTAGGGCTCACTTTGCTGTTTCATACAATCTCTACTTTCCAGGCTGGTTCTGCCAGCTTCAGGAATACCTATGCAATATTCTTTGTGGATATATCCTGGACCCCCACTATAAAGAATTCACATACCACAGACAGCTTCAGATCTTTTAAAATGTAAAGCCATTTTATCTCCATTTTC
The DNA here is from genome assembly GCA_004024625.1 of Mellivora capensis. Classification (NCBI taxonomy): domain Eukaryota; kingdom Metazoa; phylum Chordata; class Mammalia; order Carnivora; family Mustelidae; genus Mellivora; species Mellivora capensis. Next base: position 85,958 of record PISX010001031.1, on the reverse strand, counting down.
AAAAGTTCCTACCAAATTTGAGAAGAGTTAGAAAGATCAGTGGCCATTCACAACTCCACTCACAGGGACCCTGATCATCTGCTAAGGGGTGTTCTTCCCACCCACAGTTACACTGTAGTTAAAACAAACCAGACAACTCCCTGAGGAAACCCCACCACCACCACCACTGCTGCCATAAACAGAGGAAACAGATGACAGAATTCCTCCTAGGCCTTCCTATAAGTGATCAGCTGAAGGTTCATGTTCAGGGGCTAATAGAAGTGATAGTAGAGCCCTTTTCCCCTAAGGTAAAGTGGCCCAAGGTTGAACTGTGAAGCAAATCCAAGAAAACCAGCTGGATGGGTGAATCAACCTAGGATGTCAGGTAGGCTGCCACCTAATTCTTTGAAGACTTGAGAGCAACTATCCTTACCTTACAAATCCTTGTGAAACTACAAATTCAGCTCTAGAAACAGTTCAAAGTTCACCTAGTCCTTTTTTAAAAAAATATTTTATTTATTTATTTGACAGACAGAGATCACAAGTAGGCAGAGAGGCAGGCGGGGCGGGGGAGGGGGGAGCAGGCTCCCCACTGAGCAGAGAGCCCATGCGGGGCTCCATCCCAGGACCCTGGGATCATGACCTGAGCCAAAGGCAGAGGCTTTAAACCACTGAGCCACCCAGGCGCCCCTATCTATTCCTTTTTACAAACTTCCAAATCTCCCCAATCTATGTCAAAAGGCTTATAAATATTGGCCTCAGAAAACCAAAGACCTTCTCCGGGAAAGCGTGTATTCTTTCTCTATGTCTTTGTGATGTAAATGTTAACTGGTCTAGGCCATTTCTATAAAGTACAAACTTCAGAGAAGAAATTCTTATCAGAAGAAGAATGAAAGAGGGAAAGCTCATTTGAAACTCAGACAAATGAAAAAGCCCTTATGTGTCTTCTCCAGAACTACTGGTTTTTGAAAAGCTTTAACCATCTGAGCAGGTAGCATATATTTATTCTATCTGCCAGAAATATGGGTTATACCTAACTCTCCCTATAACAAGTGAGTTTTATATTATTGTACCTGATTCATGGCAGTAACTTTAAAACGGAAGCTATAACATTTCTGTTTCTGTCTATTTGTATGTCTATATATACATGTGTTATAAATATGTGGCATTTTCTACCTCCAGATGGTATACTAAAATTAATCTATAAAAAAGCTCATTTAATTAGTTTAAAGAAATTTGTTTACATAAATTAAGTATTCCTAAAAATTTTCAGAAATAGAATACAAATTAGCCCAAATGTTTTTCAGGTTCTTATCATCTGGGAAAATATACTGCAGCCAGTTTAAGTTGCTTGATTTAGTTAAAATAGACACATCTTTAGGATTACCTGCCTTAAATATAATACTTTTATTCTATCTAGGGTTACTAAAGATCAGATGAGTTCATGTTATCTCTTACAAAATTTGTCAGTAAGAAGAAGAGGTTGGTATGATGGCTGACTTTGTCTGATATCCTAAGAAGTTTGTGCGAGTATCCTAAGCATAATTGTTAAGAAGAAGTGAATTAAATAGATATAATTAGGATAAAAAAGTTTTTTGGTTTTTCTTTTAAGATTTTATGTATTTATTTGATAGAGACACAGCGAGAGAGAGAACACAAGCAAGGGGAGTGGGAGAGGGAGAAGCAGCCCCCCCCCCCCCAGCAGAGAGCTGGATGTGGGGCTCTATCCCAGGACCCTGGGATCATGACCTGAGCCGAAAGCAAATGTTTAATGACTGAGCCACCCACGCGCCCCAGGATAAAAAAGTTTTAGATGAAATTCTTTTTTTAAAGATTGTATTTATTTATTTGAGAGAGAGAGAGTGAGCACACGCCTGTGGTTGTGAGCAGAGGGAAGAGCAGAGAGAAAGGGAGAGAATTTCAAGCAGACTCCTCCATGGTGCTCACTGCAGAGCCAACACAGGGCTTGACCCCCAAGACCCTGAGATCGTGACCTGAACCAAAACCAAGAGTTGGATACTCAACCAACTGAGCCACCCAGATGCCCCTTAGGTGAACTTTTTAAATGGTTTCCCCAAATCTTTTTGGTAACCTGAAGCCTTAAATTTTGCTAAGGTAAGTTAAAGATTGAGTTAAATTCATTAAATATCCAGATCATTTCCAACTAAGATAAAATACTGAAACGTTAATTACTGAAAATAGCTCTACCCACTCTTTGCTTCCTTTTACAGAGGAACTAATACGTTTGGATGTATTCATAAACATGTTTGGTGCTATGCTGAAAAATTTACTCTGAAAAAGCATATGTTTCCAAAAATTATAAAAAGTATTCATAAATTTGAGAGACCACAGAATTCTAATACAAAAGGCAGTTCATGATTTTTCAGTTCTTTATTTTCACTAAAAATGAAGGTTTTTAAGGGTTAAAAAAATTCTAAAACATGTATTTTACCCAACATTTAAATAATTTTTTTCAAATTATTCCATAAAATAGAAGATGAAGGAAAGCTTCCAAATTCATTCTATGAAGCCAAACATTTACACTGACACCAAAACAAGATTAGGACACTATTAAAAAAAGAGAATTACAGGCCAATATCGCTAATGAACATAGAGGATAGCAAATATCCTCAACAAAATATTAACAAACTGAATCAATAATACATTAAAAAAATCATTCACCATGATCAAATGGGATTTATTCCTCGGATGCAAGTGTGGTTCAATATTTGCAATCAGTGTGATACATCAAGTCAACAATAAAAAGGATAAAAAATATGTGATCATTTCCATTTATGCAGAAAAAGCATTTTACAAAGTACCTCATCCATTCAAGATAAAAACCCTCATCAAAGTAGTATTAGAAGGATCATACTTCAACATAATAAAGGCCATATATGAAAAACCCACAGCTAATATCATACTCAAAGTTGAAAAACTGAGAGCTTTTGCCCTAAGATCAGGAACAAGACAAGGATGTCCACTCTCACCACTTTTATTCTACATAGTACTGGAAGTCCTAGCCACAGCAATCAGACAAGAAAAAAAAATAGATAAAAGGCATCCAAATTGGTAAGGTAGAAGTAAAATTTTCACTACTTGCAGATGACATGACACTATAAAATCCTGAAGATTCCACCCAAAAACTATTAGAACTGAAGAAATTCAGTAAGGTTGCAGGATACAAAATCATTGTACAGAAATCTTTTGCATTTCTATATATTAATAATGAAACAACAGAAAGAAAATTTAAGAAAACAATCCCATTTTTTACAATTATATCTAAAAATAATAAAATATCTAGGAATAAATTTAAATGAAGAGGTGAAAGACCTATACTTTGAAAACTACAAAACACTGAAGGAAGAAATTTAAAATGACACAACAAATAGAAAGATATTCCATGCTCATGGATTGAGAAATCTATGGTTTAATGTAATTCCTATCAAAATGCCACCATCATTTTTCATGGAACTAGAACAAACAATCCTAAAATTTATATGGAACCACAAAAGATCCTGAATAGCCAAATCAATCTTGAAAACAAAACGGGAGGTATCACAATCCCAGTTTTCAAGATACACTACAAAGCCCTAGTAGTCAAAATAGTATGATATTGGCACAAAAATAGACACATGAGGGGTGCCTGAGTGGTTCAGTGGGTTTAAGGCCTGTGCCTTTGGCTCAGGTCATGATTCCAGGGTCCTGGGATCGAGCCCCGCATCAGGCTCTCTGCTTGGTGAGGAGCCTGCTTCCTCCTCTCTCTGCCCGCCTCTCTGCCTACTTGTGATCTCTGTTGGTTAAATAAATAAATAAAATCTTTAAAAAAAAAAATAGACACATGAATCAATAGAACAAAATAGCCCAGAAATAACTCGTGAATATATGGTCAATTAATCTTTAACAAAGAAGGCAAAAATAATAATAGGAAAAAAGACAATCTCTTTAACAAATGGTGTTGAGAAAACTGGATAGCTGCATGCAAAAAAAATGAAACTGGACCACTTTCTTGCACCATACACAAAAATTAACTCAAAATGGATTAAGGAGCTTAATGTGAGACCTGAAACCTTTAAGAATCCTAGAAAACAGGGATGCCTAGGTGGCTCAGTTGGTTAAGCAGCTGCCTTCGGCTCAGGTCATGATCCTGGCGTCCTGGGATCGAGTCCCACATCGAGTCCTACATCGAGTCCCACATCGGGCTCCTTGCTCGGTGGGGAGCCTGCTTCTCCCTCTGTCTGCCTGCCACTCTGTCTGCCTGTGCTCGCTCTCTCTTGCTCTCTCTCTCTGACAAATAAATAAATAAAATCTTAAAAAAAAAAAAAAAAGAATCCTAGAAGACTGCACAGGCAGTAATTTCTCTGACATCAGTCATAACTACATTTTTCTAGGTATGTCTCCTGGGGCAAAAAAGATAAAAACAGAAATAAACTATTGGGATTACATCAAAATAAAAATCTTCTGCAAAACAAAAAGAAACAGTCAACAAAACTAAAGGATAACCCACTGAATGGGAGAAGATACTTGCAAATGCTATATCTGATAATGGGTTAGTATCAAAAATAAACAAAGGATGTATTCAACTCAACAAACAAGAAACAAATAATCCAATTAAAAAATGGGCAGAAGACATGAACAGATATTTCTCCAAAGAAGACATACAGATAGCCAGAAGATAAATGAAAGATGCTCAACATCACTCATCATCAGAGAAATGCAAATCAAAGCTACAATGAGGTATCACCTCACCCCTGTCAGAATGACTGAAATCAAAAACACGAGAAGTAACAAGGGTTGGCGAGGATGTGGAAAAAAAGGAAAACTCATGCACTGTTGGCGGGAATGCAAACTGGTACAGCCTTTGTGGAAAACAGAATGGTGATGTCTCAGAAAATTAAAAATAGAACTACCATATGATCCAGTAATTCCACGACTGGGTATTTACCCAAAGAATATGAAAACAACAATTTGAAAAGATATATGCACCTCTGCATTTATAGCAGCATTATTTACAATAGCCAGGATATGGAAGCATCCCAAGGTCCATCAATAGGTGAAAAAGAGATTACACACACACACACACACACACACACACACACACACACAGCAAAAGGTTAGCCATAGAAAATAATGAAATCCTGCCATTTGCAATGACATGGACGGACTTAGAGAGTGTAATGCTAAGCGAAATAAGTCAGTCGGAAACAAATGCCATGATTTCACTCATATGTGGAATTTAACAAATGAAACAAATGAACAAAGAAAAAAAGAGACAAACTAAAAAACAGACTCTTTTTTAAAAAGATTTATTCATTTATATTAGAGAGCCAGCAAGCAAGGGGAAGGCAGAGGGAGAGGGAAGAAGAAACTTTAGCAGACTCTGCGTTCAGTGTAGAGTCCAACTTGGGGCCCAATCTCATGACCTTGAGATCAGGACCCCAGCGGAAACCAAGAGTTGGACACTTAACCAACTGTGCCACCCAGGGGCCCCCAAAACAGACTCTTAAATATAGAGAACAAATTGTTGGGTACCAGCGGGGAGGCCAGTGGGGGGTTGGGTGCAATAGGTGATTGGACTAAATAGTACACTTATCATGATGAGCACTGAGTAATATATGGAATTATTGAATCACTGTATTGTACACCTGAAACTAATATAACACTGTATGTTAACTATACTGGAATTAAAACATTTTAAAAATGTTATCTCCTTGTAAAAAAATTCTAGTATATGTAATTAAACCTACTAGAAATAATAGAGCATATATCTAGGGATGCAAGTGAAGTAGAATGTGTGTTTTCTTGTGTGTGTGTGTGTGTGTGTGTGTGTGTTCAATAAAAGAGGTATAAGGAAGAGAAATGCTTTTATTTAAGAGAAAAGAAGGTAATTTTGTCCTAAAGAGAGACTGGCTATCTCAAAACAGAAAACAGGGAAAAACGTAAGACAAAATCTGAAAATTGTAGAAGGGTTTTGGAAAAGGAAGCTTTAGAAAGAAATTTTATGCATGGTCAGGGCTGGCTAAGATTGAAATGAATATAATTAAGTGAATGAATTTTAATATGTAAGTAAGCTGGTGCAAAATTAGAATTTAGTTTTCTTTCTGTTAGAAGAACAAAGTTTTCTTAGACTATTGGTCTGCTCTTAATAGGAAATTATAAAATGTTTTTCTTTACCTATTAAAGTAATTTGCCTAGAAAACAAAGATTCTTCTTGCCAAAATAATTTATCATGTAGTCTTTATCCAATATTTGCTGAATCTTGGGGTACCTGGCTGGTACAATCAGTAGAGGATGCAACTCTTGATCTTAGTGTTCTAAGTCCAAGCCCCATACTGGATGTAGAGATTACTTAAAAATAAAATTTTATTTTTTAAAAATATTTTATTTATTTGTCAGAGAGAGAGAAAAAGTACACGCACAAGGCAGGGAGCATTAGGCAGAGGAAGAAGCAGGCTCCATGTTGATCAAGGAGCCTGATGCAGGACTTGGGACTCGATCCCTGGAATCATGACCTGAGCTGAAAGCTGACTGATTTACCCAGATGTCCCCAAAATAGAATTTTATAGAAAGAAAGAAAGCTGAATCTTCTCTATCAAAAGAGTTAAACTTTTTTTTTTTAAACAACTATTTAACTTTCTTTTGTATTTGTCTGCAGAATCTTTAATTGTCACTATGGTTAAATGGGTAACTAAGTATTGTTTCATAGTAACCTATGATCCTACTTGAAAAAAAAATTTAAACTTTTTGATATTTTGAGGGCGCCTGGGTGGCTCAGGGGGTTAAGCCTCTGCCTTCAGCTCGGGTCATGATCTCAGGGTCATGTCAAGGTCAAACCTCAGAAAATCAAACTCTAAATGAAGTCTTTTTGACCTTGAACTAACTTTAGGATTTTCCAAGGGATTCCTAGAACATCTTAAAGCACTGTCAAAAAACTGATGCTAAATCTTCTTAGATTATATTTGTGTGGATATCTTATTAATATAAGCATTCCTGGGGCATCTGGGTGGCTCAGTGGGTTAAGCCTCTGCCTTCGGCTCAGGTCATGATCTCAGAGTCCTGGGATCGGGAGCCTGCATCGGGCTCTCTGCTCAGCTGGGAGCCTGCTTCCTCCTCTCTCTCTGCCCTCCTCTCTGCCTACTTGTGATCTCTGTCTGTCAAATAAATAAATAAAATCTTTAAAAAAATATATAAGCATTCCTGATCTTGTATGAAATGCCTAGAAACCTGATATATCCTGGTATAATGCTATCATCATAATTGCAGTTATTATCTTAAAATGTATGTCACAGAAATAAACAGATTTCCTTGTCAATTGCATTATAATGAAATCTCATCAGATCTTTAACCACCATCTTTAGGTCTTTTGTCATTTACAGTTGTTTTACTCTGATGCTTTTGTAATAGTGTTCCTGCAAGTTCTTCATCTTCAAGGAGATTCATGGAAAGAATTTTAACAAGTACAGGTTTCTGATAACTCTTTTCATCATAAACTGAGTTGGATAAGAATTTCCAAAACTAATGAAAACTCTGGACTGAAGCAGAACAAATATTACTTAAATGGGATTGAAGGAACTGGGGAGGATGATTATAATTTTTTTATGACATTTTGCTTGAAACATTGCTGGTTCCTTAATGTTTTATTTTTCCAGATTTAAGGAAACCTCTTTTCTTAAGCTATCTATGACTTAGAGCAGCTTGGTAAAATATACCCTTGTAACAAAGATGAAACATTACCCCTTCTTCCTAGCTGATCCCCTAGAATTCAGAAACTCTTGAGTCCTCTTTTCATGGCAATATAGTTAGTTATTTGCAAAAATTCACCAAGAGTCTGTTGTCCTTGTTACAGGACACAATTGGAAATATTGCTTATTTTACCAAAGCTTTGGCTGGAATGACTATGTTGAGAATGTGTGTGGATTCAGATATGACCAGACAGCTTTAAGGGACTATAGTTGACTTTATGGAGCTAACAAAGTCTCTTGGAAAACTTGGCCTGCTACCTTACTTACAGAATTCCTGACAGCCTTACCAGGTGAGTAAGGAAGACCACTTCCCGGCAGTCTCAAAAACCTCGGAATATTTTGCGGACCTTGAAAACAAAGTAATTTACTCAAATCTATAGGTATTGCAGGTGGAGTCAGATGGTGAGTACATGGCTTGTCTTCCTAGCCTTAAGAGGTTTTTCAAAGACCAATCTAAGATTCCTTATGAAAAGTTGCAGCAAAGCAGATTTAAGAAAACCTGTATGATAAATCACTATTATTGCTACACTTATATAAATAATCGGGTCCCGTTTATTGAAACTAGACTTAATTTGCAAACAAATTGGTCTTACTGTGGTTATCTTTGATAAAAGTGGGAGTGATTAGAGAGAAAAATTACGTTTCAGTAAAACATAATTTATGGATATAAAATTCTAGTGCTATTAATTTTCTTTGAGGTTTGTTTTCTACCATACAGTAGACTAGATCCTGAATTCTTCTAGTTTCTTAAAATATATGGCCACAACTCTCCTAATTAACATTTTCAATTTTCTCTCACCTTTCTGATTGGGAATCATTGAAAACTAAAACCACCCTTTCCTCAAAGCCATGTAAGCGAAAGCTGAACAATTTATAAACTTCAGAGAAATCACCACAACAGCTCATGTATGGACAATTTTCATGCCTATCGCTGTGCGGCTACTCAGAGAGACCACTACCAGCATTCAGACTACAGACCAGGAAAGTCTATCCAATTGTCACTGCCAGCCCTTATTCCATCTGAAGATGCTTCTAGGCTGAGCTGACATCTAAAGATCTTCTTGATGGGCTGCCTTCAGAACCCAGACACAGACATTATAATCCTCTCCAATTATTAACCATTGTTTTTCTTCTGTTTCCATAGAAATGACTTTTATCAAATACCTGATTGTTTGAACCACAGGTCTCACTTTGGGAGCCCTCCACATCTCTGCTTCCTGAAATGAGACACAGCTGTCTAAGTGAAGTGACCTACCCTTAGCACTAACAGACCAGTTCCATCAGATGGAACAATCTTGGCTCCTAGACTCTGAAACTTGTTGGGGAAGTTTCAAAGGCAGGACTGAAGGGGAGCAGAATATGCCACCCCAAAATATGTCACTTGGGCATGTGGATTATTTTGAGCTGAAGTCAATCAAGACCCAACAGACCCAAGACAAACTTCTACCTCTCCCTTAACTACCTCCAAGAATTTCGATTGGGGGCCTGGCCCAGAAAGACAGCTATTACCAGAGACAACTTTTTATCTGAAAGACATAGATCTGTGTGGCAAGACAACAGCTAATTACCAACATGGTTTCCTTATCGTCCTGTGAATTATCCTCCTCCCCTTTGAAGCCCCAGGCCACTATCCCATTCCTCAGCAGAGGACAGCATATAAGCCTCAACTACCTGACATGCCCTTGAGTCTCAGATTTCTGGGGCTCTGGCACCTGGGAAATTTAACTTGTTTTTGTCCTGTTAATCTGTCTTATGTCAATGTGATTATCAGACCAGCCAAAGAACACAAAAGGGAAGAAAGGAAAATTTGTCTGCCCCTATACCTTTAACATGACTGTTCTTCACGTGGCAATGCACAGTGATCTAAAAGACTTGCCTACATCACCACAACTAATTAAAAGAAGAATTAAAAAGAATTTAAAAATTCACTCTCATTGCATCATAGTACCCTGTAGCAGCCCAAACACCTTCCTCCCCCATCTCCCACTTAGCCAACAAAAATCTTGTAATTAAGAAAGGAGGATCCTGGGGTGCCTGGGTGGCTCAGTCGGTTAAGCATCTGCCTAGGGCTCAGGTCATGATCTTCGGGTTCTGGTATCATGCCCCAAGTGGGGCTCCTTGCTCAGCAGGAAGTTTGCTTCTCTTTCTCTCTCTGTCTCTCTTTCCCCTCTGCCCTTCCCCACCTCCTGCATGTTCCCTGTCTCTCAAAATAAAATAAATAAAGGCTTTAAAAAAAAAAAAAAAGAAGGAAGGATCCTTTTCTGACACTTGCCCATATTTAATAATGGGTATATAAATGCCTAAAGAATTTTTACTTCCTTTACTTCATTTCAAGGGGGTTTTTTTAGCAAAAAAAAAAAACAAACAAACATTTAGAAGAAATGCTTTTGATTGTGTTGCTGTCATGGCACCTTAGCAAAAAAAGCTGCGGACCTGATTATTATGGCAGTGCCACATCTGTCCTTTTACATTTTGTAACATATATCAATAAAACTCAGATACCTCAATTATAGTGGGAGGAACTCACTTGGACACAGCCCTCTATTTTCTAGAAGACACCAACTATTGCTATGAACAAAGGAGAGGACTCAAGAATAGCTAGGTAGGAGCTCTAAGGATGGCAAACGTGTTGGAAGGCTGACTGTGGGATTTTCCTTGAAGCTGAAAGTTTACATGGCAAGTAGGCTGCTTCTACTTAAAAGTTTACATGGCAAGTAGGCTGCTTCTACTTAGATTCTATGTTTATTTGTAGTGGTTTATGGTGGGGACAGCAGCTGATGAAGAATGTGATACCCTGGGGCACCTAAGTGGCTCAGTCAGTTAAGTGTCTGCCTTCGGCTCAAGTCATGATCCCAGGGTCCTGAGATTGAGCCCTGAGTCAGGCTCCTTGCTCAGCAAGGGGCCTGCTTCTCCCTCTTCTCTGCCCCTGCTCCTGTGTGCTCTCTCTCTTGCTTACTCTATTTCTCAAATAAATAAATACTATTAAAAAAAAAGAATGTGATTAACCCCACTCCCACCCCCGAACCAGGATTAGAGTGAAGCAAGTAAGTCACTCAAGTAGGGTGTAAAGTTTAAAAACTCAGTCATCAAGGGGCCCCTCGGTGGCTCAGGGGGTTAAAGCCTCTGCCTTTAGCTCAGGTCATGATCCCAGGGTCCTGGGATCGAGCCCCACATTGGGCTCTCTGCTCAGCAGGGAGCCTGTTTCCTCCTCTCTCTCTGCCTGCCTCTCTGCCTACTTGTGATCTCTGTCTGTCAAATAAATAAATAAAATCTTAAAAAAAAAAGAAAAGAATACTATAAAAAAAAACCTCAGTCATCAAAACAAATAATACTTTAATGCAATATTTTAAAAACACAAATTTGATACAAACACCCCCGTAATGAACAAAATAGCAAAACTTTATTTTTATTTTTTTAAAGATTTTATTTATTTATTTGACAGAGAGAGAGACAGAGAGGGAACACAAAGAGGGGGAGCAGGAGAGGGAGAAGTAGGTTCCCCGCTGAACAGGGAGCCCGATGTGCGGCTCGATCCCAGGACCCTGCGATGACCTGACCTGAGCTGAAGGCAGGTGCTTAATGACTGAACAACCCAGGAGCCCCCCAAATAGTTTTGACTTTAAATAAAGATAGGATCAGTATCACTAATCTCTTTTGTCTTAGGCTCCAATATAGCTAGGCATAACATTATTTGGCATTGAAACTGAGCAAAGAGTACATGCAGACAGAACTGCCTTCAAAATACTTTTTTTTTTTCAAGTAAGTTTGGATGGTGGTGAGCAAGGCAAATGCTAGGATGTCACCTCCATAATACCCAGAATCAAGATGTCTGAATATTGATCTGTCTAACCTCTTCTTTTGAAAATCTTCTCCAAACACAATCAGAATAAGCAATAGAAACACAAACCCCATCTTCAACAAGACTAGGAAATATCTGTACTCCCAACCCACAGCAAATGAAGACAAAAAAACAGCTGGAGAAACGATAACTAAATTTGCAGAGGGGTTGGAGAGCCTGGGTGGCTCAGACCTAGTCAGTCAGGCTCTCTGCTCAGCTGGGAGTCTGCTTCTCCTTCTCCCTCTATCCCTTCCCTCCCCCGATCGTGTTCTTTCTCCTTTTCTCTCTAATAAATAAATAAAACCATTAAAAATTAAAATAAAGGGGCACCTGGGTGGCTCAGTGGGTTAAAGCTTCTGCCTTTGGCTCAGGTCATGATCCCAGGGTTCTGGGATGGAGCCCCACAACGGGCTCTCTGCTCAGCAGAGAGCCTGCTTCCTCCTCTCACTCTCTACCTGCCTCTCTGCCTACTTGTAATCTCTATCAAATAAATAAATAAAATCTTTTTTAAAATTTAAAATAAAAAAATTAGCAGAGCAGAAAAAGGCCAAACTTTGTTGGAGAGTGTTCTCAAGAAGCAAGACAACTCACTCCAGAAAGACTTAAGCATTGAAGCCTGGTCCCTAGGAGGCAGTGGTAGGAATGGGGCACTGAAAGCAAGGAGGGGTGTCTGAAAAGACTGAAAAAGAAGCAGTTAGCCCTATAAGCCTTCCTCCACTCCCATCAGTCAAGCACCCATCCTCCCCAACTCCCACAGTTACTTTCCTGGGGAGAAACAACCTTAGAAGCTCTTGGGGAACACTAGGCAGGATGAGGCTTTAAGGAAAGTCTGCCTCCTGAACCGTGAGACTCCTCCCTCTCTTACCTCACCCTGTGGTACAGCACCACCAGTCAACCTTATCCTTCTCAGGCAGCAGATTAGAGGCTCTCTCTAGATAAACTAAATTGCTACAGAGAAAATACCTACCCATACTGACATTTGGGGACCACACCCACGCCCACAAGCTGGCTATCTCCTCAATCTAAAAATAAGCCCACAAGCTAAGAAGACCTGCCCACTCACACAGAGTTTCCAATCAGCTTTGCAGTGATTCATTTAAAAACCTGAACAAACATCCAAGGATCACCAGATCTTTGAGGAAAGCTTCCAACAGTAAAGACAGAGGCCAAAACAAATAAACCAAGAGGGAAGGAAAAGAACTCAGAGGAAACAGATAATGCAGACAGTAGAAGAAAATTTCAAAAAGTAAATCAATACTATCAGGGAGATAAGATTTTAATCCCTTGAAAGAAGACTGAAATTCTCTCAGAAGGAAGGAAAGAAAGAAAAGGAAAGAAATGAAAGGGAGGAGGAAGAAAATGTAGAAACAAAAGGTGATTTTGGAAATTTAAAATGAGGTATAAAAGATAAGTATATTCTTCAAAAAAGTATATACTTCAAAAAAATGAAGTATAAAAGATAAGAAAATTAAAGCATTAATCTGAAAGTTTCAACATCTACCTAAAAGAGTTCCCTTAAAGAGAAGACATTGGCAACAAAATCATAAGGAAACGGCACAAGAATATTTCTCAGAAATAAAGGTCAACAGGGCATCTGGGTGGTGCAGTGGTTAAGTGCCCAACTTTTGGTTTAGGCTCAGGTCGTGATCTGGGGGTGGTGAGATCGAGCCCCACATCAGGCTCTGTGCTCAGCATGGAGTATGCCTGAGATTCTTTCTCCCTGCCTCTCTGCCCCTCCCGCTCATGCTCTCTCTCTCTCTTTCAAATAAATAAATAAATCTTTAAAAGAAAGAGAACAAGAGGAAGGAAGGAAGGAAGAAAAAGAAAGAAATGCCAAGTCTCCAGTTTAAAAGTCCATATTAAGGGCACCTGTGTGGCTCAGTTGGTTAAATGTCTACCTTCGGCTCAGGTCATGACCCCAGAGTCCTGGGACTGAGTCCCACAAGAGGATCCCTGCCCAGCGGGGAGTCTGCTTCTCCCTTCCTGCTGCTCATGTGCATGTTTTCTCTCTTTCTCTCTCTCTCTCATGCTCTCTCTCAAATAAATAAATAATCTAAACAAAACAAAATAAAAGCACATATTCAAAAAGCAATTATGGAATCATTATATTGCACACCTAAAACTAATATAATGTTATGTGTCAGTGGTATCTCAATGAGAAAGAGTATACTGAGTGCTCAGTATAATAAATTTAAAAAACAGCAACACTAAGACAAATCAACTTGAAATTTCGGACCACCAAAAAAGAGATGATTCTAGAAGCTTTCAAAGAAAAAAAAAAAATACCACAAACAGAAGACTGAGAGTTGGAATCATGTTGAATTTCTCCACAACACAGCATGCTGGAAGGCAATGGATCATTGTCCTCAAAATTCAAAATTCAAAAATGGTTTTAACTTAGATATACTTAGATATGCATAGTATCGCAATGTTTATCTTCTTCACACTCTTCGTCAAGATGACATTAGAGGATACGCTCCAACAAAATAAGAGCGTAAAAGACAAAAGAGTAAGTCATCAGATCCAGGAAACTGGGCCAAGCAAGGGTGACTGCTGTGTAGAAGGTCTAGAAGGAAATCACTACAGATACAAGTAGGAAACAAATAACTCCAGGAAGGAGGTCTACCCGGGCAAGAAATGGCAGTGATATTGCAGAAAATGGAATTCGCCAGCATTTTACAGAAGTCAGAGATTCAAAGAACTAAGCAGAGGGGGGGAAAAAGGGCAGGTGTTAAATATCATTATTCTACACTTTCAGGCTCAGCAGTAGACAATATTTACATGCTAGTGGTATTGACAACTCTGGAAAGTTAAGGAGGAATCCCATATTTTCCTAAATATGGAAAAACTTTTATGCATAAAGATATCCTTTACAGTAATTACAAAATCAAATAGCAAAAATAATCAAGATGTCAAGATGTCCAACCAGAGGGGAATAGTTAAATAAATTATGACATATCACTTGATGGAATTTAAATTATTAACATTACCACTTTTGTGCATACCCAGGACTCCTTTTAGAACCTACCTTGAGAGCAGCTTGTTAAATTGAAAGGAGGAATTGAGAAAAGGAGAATGAAAGTTGTTTGCGTGTTACTGTTGTGGGAAACTAAAACTAAATGCCTTGTAGAGATGTCAATCAAGTAAATCCCCAGACAAGCAGCCTCAGGGCCCCATGTTGCTAGTATTTAGCATTGTCTGTATGAAGTAGGAAACAGAAGGTAAATGTTTTGGTAAACCTGTCTCTGATGGCTTTGGGAAGAAAGACACAAAGGTCTGTGATATGATCTAGAGGTGGTAGAGGCTGGAAAGAGACCGATGACTGTGGCCTTGATGACCTACTTCAAGAGTGATTCAGTTTGCAATAGGGAACAAGTCAGGAAAGATCTTGGATAGAGCCAAGAACAGAGCTCACCTTCTTTTTTTCCCAGGACAAGATCCTCAGCCAATCAAAGAAACTGCCCTTCTACCCCAGCAGCTCCAGGCATAAAGTCCTGGCTGCTTCTGAAAAGGATCAGTAAGGCAAGGAGGCAGGGATCCCTGCAAACCCTACTGGTGACTCCAAGCCCCAGCGACTCCAAAATCATCTGCCAGAACTCAGCCTTTTATGCAATAGAACTGTTAGATGATTTCAACAGAAATGCCCCAAATGCTTGAAAAACTGATCAACTTTGGCTCTGCATTACCTCCAAACCCCCAAAACAAGACAAAAACACGGTATGAGAAGTACAAGAGTCTATATTACATTTTCTTAGTTAAGACTATTTTGAAACAGAAACTCCTCCAACTCCCTTCAGCCAAAAAAGAAAATTCACCATAATGATGCAGGGGAATCTTGAACCCGTGGGTTGGAAACATAGCTGGGAAACCAGGAATAGAAAACTGTCACAGACCAGACCAAATGCCCTTTTAGTCTCTAGTCTGTCTCTCTCCCTGACTCCTTTTCTTCTTATCAACCACTTTTGACCAATATTTTGAATTCACTGTTTTAATTGTCCTTTCAGGGCACCAGTCTGGCAAAAATCCCAGCCTGGATCAATCCAACATTTCATATCATCTGTAGGTGGACCTGTGCTGCTGTGGACCCAAGGAGAAAACCATGTGGTGCAGATTGGTATGATTGGGACCAATATGAATTCATGGTTTCCAATATCCACTGGGCCCTTAATCCTGACCAGGGATTCTTTGGCTCCCCTATTCTGTGCACACGTCCATTCTTCACCCCTCTTCTCCACTCTTCTTCCATCTCCAATCCTGCTGCCTCTCCCTCATGAGTACGGAATCCCCTCATCTCTTACTTTAGAAAGAACAGAAAGTAGTAGTAAGAGTAGAAGATTATTAGAAATAATAACAGAAGAAAGATATAATAATGATAGAGCCAGGAAAGCTCTATTAACTCTCTGTTAACTCTCACCAACTAATCATTCTTTGATCTTTCTCCTGTTAAATAGACACGGCATCTCTTCCCCTACCTGGGAGGCTAATCTCTTTACTGTGTCTCTTCAACCTCGTTAGGGATCTCATTCAAATTGTTATCTCTGTCTCATGTATTATATGCTGAAGACTCACAACCTGAGCCCTTCAACTCCTAGCAGCTAACACTCTTTGTGTTAGCTTAAATTTTTTAAAGTACAGCTTAAGCATGATCTATTTTAGACTCTGTGCTAGAGGATATTGTGGTGAACTAGACAGATGTGATCCCTGTGAACTTCCCGGGAGAGAGATTTTGAGTAAAGAATTATAAGTCTGATTTGTGTTAATTAATGAGAAGTACAGGATGCTGTGGAAATTTGCAGTAAGGAAATTTAACTTTACCTAGAAGTCAGGAAAGGCCTTCTTGAGGAAGGTAAAATTTAAAGCTGCCACCTAAGGAATGTATAAGAATTCAATAAGAAGAAAGAGGTTTCAATACTATGCAGGTCTAACCAAAATCTTATCAGATTTTCATGAAACTTAACAAGTGTATTCTAAAATTGAAATGAAAAATGGGGTACCTGGCAGGCTCAGTCAGTAGAGCATGCAACTCTTGATCTTGGGGTGGTGCATTCAGGCCCCACATTAGGTGTAAGCTTACTGGAAAACAAACAAACAAACAAACAAACAAGTAAATGAATTAAAATTAAATAAATAAATAAGATTGAAATGAGAAAGAATAAAGTTAAGAATCACCAAACCAATCTGAAGAGGAATAAGATGGAGGAACTTATCTTCTGAAGACCTATTGCAAAGCCATAGTAATTAAGACAGTGTAGTCTCAGTACAGAAATAAAATTAGAGCAATGAAACCTTCTCTATCCCTGTGCTTTTCTGTTCATCCTTCAAGACACAGCAAGAATTATCACTGCCTCCAGGAAACCTCTGAATATCTCTACCCTCAAAATCTTGACTAGGTTCCATCTTGTGGTACTTCCATGATAGTTCCCTGAGAGTTACCACATTTACTCTAATAATATCTGCTTCCTCTGCTCACTATTAGGACAGAAATCGTTACTCTTTTTCACTGTTGATCCTCAGCCTACCTGGTATTCCTTTAAGGGAAGACTTGAAGGGTACTACCTTACAGGCAGCATGAAAACAGTGCTATCCCACCCCACCTCAGCCAATCTATGACTGCTATTGACTTCCCATCCACTTTCCCTCATTTATTGAAGACATTAGTGCTTTCAGCCACAGTCGTATTCTCAAAATGGCAGCCAATTTTGTGAATTTATTATCTACAAAGACAATCCATCCTAAGTTTGTCTTAGCAGTTTCTTGACATCGTCATCTTTCAATAGATTCGCTCTACCTCAGCTTCTCACTTAGAGGGTCATGAAGTCTACCTTCAAAATCATGAATTCAATCTCTCCACTGTGGGCATAAAAGAATGTCACCCAAATGAGAAAAAACAGAGGCTATTTTTTCAGAACTTGCTATAGCAAAGGAGTCAGCCACCATCACTTGCTTTTGGCAGAGACCCAAAGGCAAGCAAGAAAGCTTCATCGTTAAAAACAAACAAACAGAGGCGCCTGGGTGGCTCAGTGGGTTAAGCCTCTGCCTTTGGCTCAGGTCATTATCTCAGGGTCCTGGGATCGAGCCCCACATCAGGCTCTCTGCTCAGCAGGAAGCCTGCTTCCTCCTCTCTCTGCCTGTCTCTCTGCCTACTTGTGATCTCTGTCTTTCAAATAAACAAATAAAATCTTTAAAAACAAACAAACAAACAAAAAACTCCAGGTATGGTCTGGCTGGCGGTGGTTGGCATGAGGAAGGTGGAGGCATGCTAGCTGGAAATGAGATATCTTATGTGATTACCTCAGGGAACACATGTGGCTCTCTCTTGTTCTGAGTTGGAAGGGAGGGCCAATAAATGAACAAACAAATAGAGAGACCAGCAGGTATTGACCAAGTTCTCATCATTCCATGCTCATTGCTTCAAAGGTTATGGTCAGAATTCTATGGCTATATATGGTTTGGCCGTTGTCCATTTGTATATTGTCTTCCACTACTCATTAAGCAGAACCTTCAAACATTCCAGTACCTGTCCAATTATACCCTCTTTGGTGATTCTTCACCTCACATTTGAACTAGTTGCCATCTCTTACTGGATTTTCTTTTCTTTTCTTTTTTAGGTAGGCTCCATGCCCAGTGTGGAGTTTGAACTCACTACCCTGAGATCAAGAGTTGGATGCTCCACCAACTGAGCCAGCTATGCATCCCTTACTGGATTTTCAACTTCTCTGTACTGGATATTTTCCTTCAATATCCAGGTAAGTTACAGTCTTTTATAACATAAAAACAAAACAAAACAAAATGAACAACAATCCCCTATCTGAATTCCATCTTTTTACCTACCAACACACCACTACCCTTTGCAAGAAACTTCTCAATTTTTCCTAATTTTTGGATCCACCAAAAGCCTATTCCTATCTCTTCTCTCTACTTTCCCCGAGAAGGTCTTTATTCTAAAACTGATGTATATCATTACCATCTTTGTATGTATCTGAATTTCACCATTAGGTTTACTATACAAAGTTTTAATATTTCATCCTTTGGAAGTATAAAATAAACAATTTCATTTCATTCAAGCAGGTATTAATGTATGTAGCCCTAAACAATATGTACCATGGGTTTTTGTTAAAATTTTACATAAGCATATCTTTGAAAACTTGCTCCTTATACATAATTATATTTTTTCATTTTAAAATAATTATAGAGTCACAGGAGGTTGTCAAGACAGTACAGAGAGATCCTATGAATCCTTCATCCAGTTTCCCCTTACAGTTATATTTTATGTAATTATAGCTCAATATCAAAACTAGAAAACTGACATTGTGTGTTTGTAGTTTTATACCACTGTATTGTGTGTAAACACCACTGCGATTGAAATACAGAACTATTTCTTTACCACAGATGTTTTCCTGTGCTACCCTTTATAGCCACACATTCACACCCTAAAAACTCTGACAACCACTAATTTATTTTCCATTTCTGTAATTTTGTCAGTTGTAGAAAGCAATATAAACGGAATCATGCAGCATGCATTCTTTTGGGACTGGCTTTTTCACTCATCATAATGCCCTTGGGATCCATATGTTGTTTCATGTATCACCAATTTGTCCCTTTTTATTGTTAAGTATTCCATGGTATGGATGTACAACAGTTTATTTAACCATTCACCTATGGAGGGACATTCTGGTGATTTATAGATTAGGGCAATTACAAACAAAGGTGCTATGAACATTCATGTCCAGTTGATATGTGGGTGTAAATTTTCATTTCTTTGTGATAAATGCCTAGAATTCAAATACTGTGATTAATGTATGTTTAGTTTTTAAGAAACTGCCAAATTGGGGTGCCTGAGCTCAGTCGTTAAGTGTCTGCCTTTGGCTCAGGTCATGATCCCGGGGTCCTGGGGTCAAGCCCCATATCGGGCTCCCTGCTCAGTGGGAAGCCTGCTTCTCCCTCTCCCACTGCCCCTGCTGTGTTCCCTCTCTCACTGTCTCTCTTTGTCAAATAAATAAATAAAGTCTTAAAAAAAAGAAACTGTCAAATTTTTTTTCCAGTGAGGGTACACCACTGGACATTCCCATAAGCAGTGTATGAGCAATCTAGTTTCTCTACATTCTCACCAGCATTTGCTATTGTCACTCCTTTTTATCATATCTTTTCTAATAGATGTGTAGTAATATCTCATTCTGGCTTTAATTTTTATTTCACTAATAGCTATTGAAGTTGAACATCTCATTTGCACCAGTGTAGTATATTTTCTTTGGTAAAAAAAAATTCTCTTCACATCTTTTACCCATTTTCTTTCTTTTTTTAAAGATTTCACTTATCGATTTATTTATTTAGAGAGAGCATGCACACATGTACACAAGTCAGGAGAGGGATAGAGGGAGCAGGAGAGAATCTCAAGTAGACTCTATGCTAAGCGCAGAACTCAGTGTGGGGCCCAGTCTCACAACTTTGAGATCATGACCTGAGCTGAAATCAAGAGTCCTATGCTTACTGACTGAGCCACCCAGGTGCCTCTTTTACCCATTTTTTTTTTTAAGATTTTATTTATTTATTCGACAGACAGAGATCACAAGCAGGCAGAGAGGTGGGAGGGTGGCGGGGGGGGGGAGGAAGCAGGCTCCCCGCTGAGCAGAAAGCCCGATGAGGGGCTGCATCCCAAGATCCTGGAATCATGACCTGAGCCGAAGACAGAGGCTTTAACCCACTGAGCCACCCAGGCGCCCCCCCTTTTACCCATTTTTAAATGGATTTTTTTTGTAAATGTTGAGGTTTCTGTATATATCCTAGCTATAAGTCCTTTATCAGGTATGTAATTTGAAAATCAGAACAAAAGTTTTAATTTTGAAAAAGTCCAATTTATGCAATTTTTTAAATGGATCATGCTTTTGGTGTAATATGTAAGAATTCTTCAAGCCAGCATAGGTTCCAGAGATTTTCTCCTATGTTTTCATCTAGAAGTTTAGAGTTTTATATTTTACTTTTGAATCTATGATCTGCTTTAAGTTAATTTCTACATCTTGCCATGTTGATACTTGTAGTTTAGCACAACTTTAGTACAACTTTTTAGGATGCCATTCTACAACTAAATCACAGTGCATCCGTCCTTTGCTGTAAATGGGAAAGTCATTTCCATAAACAGTGCCGCAGTGATCATCCTTGTTCATTTCATTTGACGGGATATCATTTTGTGCACACTATTCCCTTCTTAACTCATTTCAAGAACTTCTTTTGCTAATTTTAATCATTGCTTTTCATTTGTCATCTTACATGATCACTCAAAAATAATTTTTTTCCCTTCAACTCACACTTCTGGTTTTCACCTCCTACTTCTTGGATCACTACTTTTCAGCTTTCCCTTGGACTTCTTTTTTTAAAGATTTTATTTATTTATTTGAGAGAGAGAGCACAGCAGGGGGAACAGGAGAGGGAGAAGCAAACTCCCCACTGAGTAGCAAACCCTACATGGGGCTCGATCCCAACACTCAGAGGTCATGACCTGAAGTGAAGGTGAACCCTTAACTGACTGAGCCACCCAGGCACCCCTCCTTTGGAACTTCTTTGTCCAGCCTTTCAACATTGGAGTCTCCAGGCTTAGTTATCAGCCCTCTTTTCCTGACTCTGTATACATTTTTCCTCTACACTGTACATTCCATCCATTTCCACGGTTTCAAATACCAAATTAATTTCTCTATACAAGACTTCTCTTCTGAGCTCCAGAACCTTACTTCTAACTCCTGATTCGACATCTCCACTAAGATGTCACACATTTTGTTATCTCAAAACTTAATATTGCCAAAACCTCTGTATATCCACAGCCATCTTATAACATAAGTCTAATTTTAACGTAATTTGCCAAGGTCCCCTACAACGTTGAGCCTTTGTATATGTCACTTTTCTCTATCCAGAATGCCCTCTCCTTTCTCTTTGCATAGTTAACTTTTCTACTCATTCGTCTAACCTCAATTTTAATATCACTTCCTTGGCAATATCTTCTCTAATCATCTCCAAACCGGGGTTATATTCCCCTTTATTTTTCTTCAGAGACTCTATCACAATTACAATTTAAGTATTTTGTTCATGTAATTATTAATATCCATCTCCCCCACTATGTGTCGTGCTCACTGTTATATTTTAATCCCTAAGTACAGGGCTTGGTTCATAACAAATATCTAGTAAATATTTGTAGAAAGAATGGGTAATTAAAAAAAAAAAAGCGAGCGAGAGAGAGAGAGCACAGGCAGGGGGAGAGGCAGGCAGAGGGAGAGGGAGAACAGACCCCTCTGCTGAGCAGGGAGCCTAACGTGGGGCTTGATCCCAGGACCCTGGCATCATGACCAGAGCCAAAAGCAGATGCTTAACCAACTGAGCCACCCAGATGACCCAAGAATGCAGAATTTTTAAGTGAATATTTGAGTAGCTGAATGAATAAATATTTGAGTGAAACATTTCAAGAATCTTAAAAATATTTATATCATTAATTCACTAATCACTCTTCTGGGATTTATCCTATGTGAACAAATACTAAATACAGGCAAAGCTTTGTATATAAGTGTCTTTACTATAGTCTTCTTATAACAACAAAATATATAGATGATCCAAATATCCTACAAAAGGAGACACAAGTATATTAAAATTAAGTAATTTATTTCCAAATCTAGCTGATTATCAGAATCCCCTAAGGAAATTTTATAAAAATAGAGATTTCTGGGTCTCACTTTGGACCTACAATATTAAGCTCTCTGTGAATGGACACAGGAAAAAAAATTCCTTAGATTCTTCTGACGATTAACCAGGTTTTGGAACCACTGGGTTTAGTGCAAAGAATATAGATTCTGAACTAACTTTGCTGGATATCAGCTCTGTGACCTCAGAGAAGTAAATTTTCAGACTTCCCTGAGGCACAGTCTCCTCATCTGTAAAACACTAATCCCTGGCGTACTGAGGAATGAAAAAAATGGTGTCTATAAGTTATGGGACATGCATGTTAAGTAATTTGCTATTAGTGTTAATATACGTTGGCACTATAGAATATTCTACAACTACCAAAAAAATCCTTCTGAAAAATTCTTATTCTCCCACATCTTAGTTGAAGTCCTAGAAAAAAGGGTAATTTGAGGGGATTTAATAAAGGGATTATTTCCAAAAGATTAAGAGAAACCAATAAGTATTACTGCGGGACTTTGAGCCTGTCAACAACTGCTACCATTCCCAGGCCTGAAAGAAGCCCTCAGAAAGGGCAGCTATATGGAGAGAGACAGGAGCTGGCACCTTCGGGAAAGGGACAAAGCCAACCCACAGCAATCCCTCAAAGAAGGAGATGGAAATAAATACTGTGTTGCCCGTTGACCAAATCCATATAGAAGAACCCAATAGAACCTATTGATGAAATACTTACTGGTCCACCTCCAGGGACACAAAGCAGAATGGAGGAGTGGATTCTGACTAAAGCAGGATAGGAATAGTATACATAAGTATTTCAACTGTGTAAAATATCCATAACTCTTAGAATGTAAGTAAAGACATCAATATTTTAATGTTGGTTGTTTGGGGGGAGGGGGAGTATGGATTACCTTTGCTTACTCTTTCTATTTTTTTGAATACTCTAAAAGTTTCAACCATAAATAATAACAGTTAACATTTATTGAGCACTTACTGGCTTCTTGTTTTTGTTTTTGTTTTTTAGGATTCTACTTTTTAAGTAATCTCTACAACCAATGTGGGACTTTAACTTACAACCATAGATCAAGAGTCACATGCTCTACTGACTGAGCCGGTCACGCTCCTGAGAACTTATTGTTGTATGAGCATAGGTTTATTAATACATATCATCTTTTCAGCAACCCCGCAAGTTCAGTACTATCACTATTCTCATTTACAGATGAAGAAATTGTGGCTAGAGAGGTTAAGTGACTTGTTAGAAGTTATATAGCCGTAGCAAATAAACTATGGAGCCATGATTTAAATATCATCCTTCTACTCTAGAGTCCTGCTTTTAAAAACTTACTGTTATTTTCACAGTAGGCAACAAGAAAGATTTTTGCAAAGGAAAAAAAATGAATAAACTTTGTTTTTTTTTTAGTGCATGAACATGTGAGTGGGTGGGGAGAGGGAATCTCCAGCAGAATCTTCAGCAGACACAATGTGAACGAGGAGTCCAACATAGGGCTCAGTCTCATGACCCTGAGATCATGACCTGATCCCAAACCATGAGTCCATCACTTAACCAACTAAGCTACCCAAGTGCCCCTGAATAAGCTTTTTTTTTTTAAGATTTTATATATTTTTATATATATATCTCAGAGAGAGAGAGAGAGAGAGAAAGAGAACACAAGCGGGGGGTAGCAGCAGGCAGAGAAAGAAGCAGGCTCTCTGTGATATGGAACTTGATCCCAGGATGCTGAGACCATGACCTGAGTCAAAGGCAGATGTTTAACCAGCTGAGCCACCTAGGCACCACTGAATAAGCTTTATTTTAAAGAGAAACGTTTTATAGTACTTTTTTCTGGTATTCAATTGAAATAAAAAATATAATACATGTAATAGCCACCCCACATATACTATATAATATTAACAAGTGGTTTAGTATGTATAGTATAGTATAATAAACATAGTAATGTATAATAAAAATAATAAGACTTATATATTTGATTCACTAATATCACTTCTTTCTTCGTAATAAAATCTCTGATTTTCATCTGGGCATGGGGCCACCCAGAATAATGACTGCATTTTCCAAATTCCCATATAACTAGGTGTGGTCATCTCTAAATTCTAAACAGTGAGATGTAAGTAGAAGTTATGTGTGCAGCATCTAGAAAGTAACTTTGAAAGCAGGGAGTAAGTACTTCTCCCCTTTGTCCTTTCTGTTGGCTGGAATGAGGATATGATGATTGGAGGCTAAGCAGCCATTTTGGATCATAAGGTTAAAACCATATCTTAAGTTTAACTAAGTAGCAAGGTAAGAAGAATTTGTACTCAAGAAATAAGTGGTGGGGAGGATGTGGAGAAAAAGGACCCCTTGTGCACTATTGATGGGAATGCAAACTGTTATAGCCACTGAGGAAAACTGAATGGTGGTTCCTCAAAAATTTAGAAATAGAACTATCCTACAATCCAGGAATCACACTACTTGGTATCTGCCAAAAAAACCAAAAACCAAAAAACATTAATTCAAAGAAATGCATGTACCCCTATGTTTATAGCAGCATTATTTACAATAGCCAGATTATGGAAACAACCCTAGAGTTCACCAGTAGGTGAATGGATAAAGAAGATGTGGTATATAAATATAATGGAATATTATTCAGCCATAAAAAAAGAATGAAATCTTGGCATTTGCAATGACATGGATAGAGCTAGAGAGTATAATGCTAAGTGAAATAAGTCAGTCAAAGAAAGACAAATTCCATTTGATCTCACTCATATGCGGAATTTAAGAAACAAGCAAAAGGGAAAAAAAGAGAGGGAGACAAACAAAGAAACGGACTTACAGAGAACAAACGAATCATTACCAGAGGGGAAAGGGGTGGGAGGATGGGTGAAATAGGGGATGGGGATTAGGGAGGGCACTTGTCATGACGAGCACAGGGTAATGTATGGAACTGTCGAATCACTATATTGCACACCTGAAACTAATGTAACATACAGTGGTTATGTTAACTAACTGGAATTAAAATAAAACATTTTTTAGAAGTGCTCTTTGAACACTTTGAATTCTAGGCTTTGAAACATATTTACTTATATAATTATTAAAATGTTGAATATTTCTGGAGTCTAGAGATTATAGAGCATGCACACCAAAATCCTCTAAGAATTTTTAATTACTTTATTATAAAATATTGCAGACATAAAGTAAGGTACAAATCAAAATATAAAAAGAAACCACGTACACCCTACTCAGCTTAAGAAATAAAATATTAGTGTTGAAACCTTCAGAGTGTTCTTCCCTATTCTTGGTTCTTTCCACTCTGCAAAAGGCTGCCTCTCTCCTGAAATTAATGATTATCATTCTCATTTACATCTTTATATTTTTGCTACATGTATATATGACTCTAAAGAACAATTGTTCGTTTCTGCCTACTTTTAAGTTGTATATGATTTATATAAATGAAACAAATTTTTTGGATTTTTCTGCAATTTGTAGGGGTGCTTATTATAATGTTTTTGAGATATAATCATGTTGGTTCACGTAGTTACGCTTCATGTCATTTACCTGTATTTTTAAAAATCATAGCATCCCTGAGGCGCCTGGGTGGCTCAGTGGGTTAAGCCTCTGCCTTGGGCTCAGGTCATGATCTCAGGGTCCTAGGATCAAGCCCCTCATTGGGGCTCTCTGCTCAGTGGGGAGCCTGCTTCCCCCTCTCTCTCTGCCTGCTGCTCTTCCTACTTGTGATCTCTCTTTCTGTCAAATAAAAAAATAAAATCTTTTAAAAAAAGAAACATCCTAGCATCCTGTAACTAAGTTATAGTGATAGAAGAGTGGTTGCCGCTGGTAGGCTGGAGCAGACTGGACTGGACATAAGGGAATTTGAGGATGAATGAAATGTTCTATATCTTGTTTTGGATAGTGGTTACTGAGCATATGTCAAAATTTATTGAACTGTACATTTAAGATCTATGCATTTCATTGTATCCTAACTTTATCTTCATAAAATGATTAAAAGCAAACAAGTAAAAAACAACAAAGAACTCTAGTCTCAGGCATTCTAATTTAGTAGGTCTGTGCTGGGGATAAACATGTATTTTTTTACAAAGTTCTAAATAATTCTGAGGGGCACCCTCAACTGAGCACAACTGCCCTAGAATGATACAAAGTTGAGGCAGGAATTAGGAAGAAGAATGATCTGTCAAAGATCTGGGAAACATATCATGGTCTTGTATGACCTTCCTAGACTTCTTAGAGACGTCTAATATGACCCCCCTAGACCTCTTATAGTATAGCAGGCAAGTTTTACAAGAGAGGAAATAGGGATGTTTGACCCCAAGGCAAATATTAATGGCAGCTAGGCCTGACTGCAATAAAGCTAAGATTTTTACAATTTAGTAATGGACAGCTAAATTGATTTTTTTAAGTTTGTTTATTTGTTTGTTTATTATAAAGTAATCTCCATACCCAATGTGGGACTTGAACTTATGATGCCAAGATCAAAAGCTACATATTCTTCTGACCAAGCCAGTCAGGCACTCCACAACTTAATTAAATATAATTCTTTCTCACTCATAGATGGAGGCACAACTAGGAATATATCTACACGTTACATATTTAGGTACTATGCCTCTTCAGATTATCTAGTTTCCCTTTCATCCTTTTTTTTTTAATCTTTTATCTTTGTTCCCCTATCATTTTGGAGTTAAATCAAGGAAGGGACCTCTCAGGTCACTCTTTGTATATGACTTGATTTTTTTTTTAAGTATAAATTTCAGTGGACATTTTGAGACGCTCTTTTGTGCAAAGTACTATTTTAAAGATGATGTGCCTGTTTCTCATAAATTCAGGGAGAGGTACCTCTCCAAAGATGCCAGTTGAGGGATTAAATTCAACTTAAGTTGGCTGTACTCTCTGCAGAGGTCCCTAATGAGGCATTTATTGTGTGCATTTTGCCCGGATCTTGGCCAGAGTCTTCTGCCTCCTGTCTCTCATAGTCTCACTTCATTATTGAAAATTATCTTCAAATTTCAACCTCCTATAATATGTGAATGTCAAGATTCTCACTTCACTGGAGCGCCTGGGTGGCTAAGTGGGTTAAGCCTCTGCCTTTGGCTCAGGTCATGACCTCAGGGTTCTAGGATCCCTAACCCTAACCCCGCATTGGGCTTTCTGCTCAGCGGGGATCCTGCTTCCCCACCTCTCTTTGCCTGACTCTCTGCCTACTTGTGATTTCACTCTCTGTCAAATAAATAAATAAAATCTTAAAAAAAAAAAAAGATTATCGCTTCATTAAAAATAGCTGCCCAATGAACAACCTATTAAATTAGGATATTTCCATTGTAAAAAACATTTTTTTCTCATTGTAAAAGCAACACACGTGTGCATCAATTAGAAGTGTATTCTTGTAGGCAATGTATTGGCTAACTTAAGCAAAAAAAAAAGAAAAGAAAAAATTTATCTGAAATGTATCAGAGTAGTTCACAAAATCAAAGAAAAAAACTAAAGATCTGAGAATCTGGGTGCAAGGGCAGGGCCAGGAATCTGAAAGTAATGACCAGCCTTCACGGGCTGCCTTTCCACAAATATTCACTGACCTCCAACAACATGCCTGGCACCACACGGGGCCCAATTCAATCAGACATGGTAGAAAAAAAAAGAGGAGCGTCAAGCAAGGCTTTGCCAAAGAAGAAATGCTTGAAACAGGTCTGAGATTTTCCCACTGGACCACGAAAGAAAACACATGGATAAACATGCAAAGATGTCAAAAAGGTCAGATAGCAAGTAGGAGGAGGGAAAATGGCAAAGAAAGCAGGGAAGGATACCAGAAGACTTTATGTCTAGTCCCCAGAACTGCAGTGGAACTGGGGGTGTAGAGGTTGAGGGTGAGGAGAAGGGAGAGGAATTTGGTCTCGATTATACCCAGACACGGTCAAATGATGAGAATGCCAACTACACCAAAATCACGTAAGAATGTGAAATTAAAATCAAGTGGGATTTGACCTGAAACTGGGTGATGAGAGGATTCCGAATAGTTCAGAAAGACCCAGAAGTCTGATATAAATTTGATGAGTAAAAAGTCAAATGATCAAAATGCTTGGACAACGAGAACAAGAATGTTCTGGGTGAATACCAAAGAGAGGAACTTAATACTCACAGGTATACTATGTGTAAGAGAGCCAGCTCTACGTTAACAGTAAGGGACACTGTAGACATGTTTATTCATGAAATATTTAGACATAATCACAGGTAATTAGGAAGAAGAAAGGAGGAAAAGGAGACACCAATATGTGTAGTATTTACTAATGTCAGGCCTTATTTCAGGAATTTACACACATTGTATAATTTAATCCTCGAGATAATCTTATGAGATAGATGCTGTTATTTATCTCTCTTTCATAGGAGAGGAAACTACAGGCCAGAAATGCTAAGTAGCTAGTAAAGTATGGAACCAGAGTTTGCTGACCTTAAAACTCAGACTCTAACTCACTATAATGTGACTTTAATCAGGAAACCATAATCAGATTAGAAATGTAGAAAGATCCCTCTGGTGACAGCTAAAAAGAATTCAGGAGAGGGACGCCTGGGTGGCTCAGTTGGTTAAGCGGCTGCCTTCGGCTCAGGTCATGATCCCAGCGTCCTGGGATCGAGTCCCGCATCGGGCTCCTTGCTCGGCAGGGAGCCTGCTTCTCCCTCTGCCTCTGCCTGCCACTCTGCCTGTGCTCATTCTCTCGCTCTCTCTCTCTGACAAATAAATAAAATCTTAAAAAAAAAAAAAAAAAAGAATTCAGGAGAGTAAGTGTATGGCAGTTGTCAAGAAGGTAAGCAGGGCAGTGTGAATGATGAGTGAAGTCTGGAAGACTAGACTATTGTGATAGTCTGGATGAGGTGTGGAAGATCAGAGCCATGGTGGTTGGAGAAGGGAAGAAAAACAGCACAAATTAAAAGGAAACAAAAGGAAATAGAATTATTGGGATTTGGTGACCAAAATCCTGGCCCTGGTAACATGCCATGGGAACAGGGGCTGCTGGCCCTGTGCTCTGTGTGTATGTAAAGAACTAAGTGTTGGGATTCTGGGTCTATGGAGATTTGGGTCAACTACAGTGAAAAACCAAAGAGACTTTTCATTTTGTTGCCAACCTTCATATGTGTGAGGTCCTACAGGAAGTGTGCAGGGAGTTTGTGGAGAGGTGCTGTTGAGACTGTCGGGGGACAGGTAGTGGTGACACATACTTGAGCACAGGCCCAGGCAAAACACCGTGCTGAGCCTCCAGGGTCTTCCTGCTACGGTGGTAGAGAGGGAACTACGGCAGCGGTAGTACACTCTTAGTTTCAAAGGTAGACATTTGAGCTTCAGCCCCCAAGGTTTCTTGGCAAGTTCAGTGGTCAGACTGACCATAGCTGGAAGAACAAATGGAACAGACTCTCTGGTTTCTTTGAGATCATTATTCACAGGCCTGAGGAAACACTGGGGTTATTGGATGGATCATGAGTAAAGAAACTCATGGAAGAAGATAACCTGTCCTTTAACCACAAAATGGAGACTCCAGGTAATTAATAAGAATAGCGGTAGGTTGGGGGGAGGTGGAAATGTGACCTGATGTGTAATGGCACATCAACTAAACATTGTATTTTAGGCAGAGGGATCAGCATGCACAAAGTTCAGGGTGCAAGGAAAAATACTGAGTTGAAATGGATTACACAAACAACATTCTTTTTTTTTTAAGATCTTATTTATTTGACAGAGATCATAAGTAGGCAGAGAGGCAGGTGGGAGTGGGGGGAAGCAGGCTCCCCACTGAGCAGGGAGCCCGATGTGGGGATCCATCCCAGGACCCTGAGATCATGACCTAAGCCAAAGGCAGAGGCTTAACCCACTGAGCCACCCAGGTGCCCCTACACAAACAACATTCTGCTATTTCCACGAGCAAGCTAGCCGTTCCTCCTATTGTATTGTTTATCCTAGCGAATGAGTGGAGTGTAAAGTTAGAGGAGTGATGACAACAAAAAATTTTAAAGCTTAAGAAGGGCTATCATTTGAAGTCTTGTAAGCCATGTTACTCTTTGTTCGCTGTCATCCATTGATTTTGGAAAATTCTGAGTCATTTTCTCATTGGATATTCCATTTCATTCTATTCTCTGCTTCTGAACCAGTATTAGGAATGGATTAGATTTTCCTGCTCTACTCTCCATGTCTCTTTTTATATTTGTCATTTCTTTATCTCTGTATATTATATTCTATGTATTTTCCCTATATCAATTTTTCAATTCCTTAACTCTCTCTCTTTAGCTACTTTAATCAGCTGTTAGACCTGACCATCATTTTTAAAATGTCAATGATTACATTTCCCTTTTTAGGATTTGTATTTGTGAAGAGATTTGATTTCTTCTTCTTCTTCTTCTTGGAGGAAAAGGGGTTTTCAAAGCTCTGGTCTTTTTCAATGTCTTATTTTTGTTCTGAAGTTGTCAATTCCTTCTGAAGTATGTCTTAATATAGATTTGTTTTAAGAATATTATTAAGGGCACGCCTGGGTGGCTCAGTTGGTTAAGCGGCTGCCTTCGGCTCAGGTCATGATCCCAGCGTCCTGGAATCGAGTCCCACATCGGGCTCCTTGCTCAGCAGGGAGCCTGCTTCTCCCTCTGCCTCTGCCTGCCACTCTGTCTGCCTGTGCTCGCTAGCTCTCTCTCCCTCTCTCTCTGACAAATAAATAAATTTTTAAAAAACTTTAAAAAAAAGAATATATCATTAAGTATATATTAAATAATTATATTTTGTATTCTTTTTTTTTTAAGATTTTATTTATTTATTTGAGAGAGAGGCAGTGAGAGAGCATGAGCGAGGAGAAGGTCAGAGGGAAAAGCAGACTCCCCGTGGAGCTGGGAGCCTGATGCGGGACTCATGACCTGAGCCAAAGGCAGTCGTCCAACCAACTGAGCCACCCAGGCGTCCCTATATTTTGTATTCTTTACTGAATAGGTATCTGCTACCCTTCGGTGCCTCGTTTTGCTGATTATTTTGTCTTTCCTTATTGATGGAGGTTAGAGTTCCCCTCTATGTTTTGAAATTTCTGTATGGAAACTTCATTTCAGCTAGGCTTTATCTTCTGGAATCTTATGAAGCCTGAGTTAAGAGTATGTCTCTCCAGAGAAGTTTTTACTGACACCAAGACACTTTTTCGGGTCAACTTTACTGATGTATAATTTACATTCAACAAAATTCACTAACTTAAAATGTGCAATTCAATGAGTTTTGATTAATGCAAACAGACACGGAACTAAAACCGTAATTAAGATACAGAATATTTTTATCACCCTAAAAAGTTCCTTTGTGCCTCTATGTAGCTAATCCTCTTCTGTCACCCCAGGCAACTATTGATCTGTTTTATCTCATTTATACTTTTGATTTCTATAGAATTTCATATGACTGGAATCATACAATATATAGTCTTGTTTCTAATCCTTACATTTGGCATAATTCTTCTGATACTCTTCTGTGTTAAGTGTATCAGTGATTTACTCATTTTATTGACATACCACAATTAACTATTCACCAATCGATGGACATTTAGGTTTCTTCCAGTTTTTGAGTACTATGAATAAAGCTGCCATGGATATTTGTATACAAGTGTTTGTATAGACTTTTGTTGACACTTCTCTTACATAAACGCCTATTCCTGGCCTATATGTTAAACATATGTTTACTTTTATAAGAAATTGTCAAACTTTTCCAAAGTTGCTATTTGGAAACTGCCAAGCTTTTCCAACATGAGTACTGGCATTCCCATTGGTGATATATCAGAGTTTAGTTGGTCCACATTCTTACTATAACTTGGTATTATCAGACTTTAATTTTAGCCAAGCTAGTATAATGGTATTTCGCGATCTTAATATGCTTTTCCCTAATGATTAATGATGTTAAGCATATTTTCATGTGTGTATTGGTCATTCGTATACATTTTTGTGGTGAACTGCCCATTGACACTTTTTGCATATCTTTTATTTTAATCTTTTTAAAATCACATTGCTTGTCTTCTTTTTATTGAGTTGTAATGGTTTTTAAAAAATATTCTAGGGGCTCCTGGGTGGCTCAGTGGGTTAAGCCTCTGCCTTGGGCTCAGGTCATGATCCCAGCATCCTGGGATCAAGCCCTGCATGGGGTTCTCTGCTCAGCAGGGAGCCTGCTTCCTCCTCTCTCTCTCTGCCTGCCTCTCTGCCTACTTGTGATCTCTGCCTGTCAAATAAATAAAATCTTTAAAAAAAAAAAATATTCTAGGGGGCCTCAATGGCTCAGTCAGTTTAGCGTCCAACTCTTGATTCTGGCTCAGGTCATGGTCTCTGGGTCATCCCTCTCCCTCTGCCCCTCCCCCTACTCATGTGTTCTCTCTCTAAAATAAGTAAATTTTAAAATATTTAAATTTAAATTAAAGAATATATATTCTAGATACAAGTCCTTTATCAGACATATGTTTTGCGAATATTTTCTCTCAGTATGTGGTCTTCAATTTTCTTTTTTCTTTTTTTTTTTTTTATTTATTTGTTAGAGAGAGAGAGAGCGAGCATAGGCAGACAGAGTGGCAGGCAGAGGCAGAGGGAGAAGCAGGCTCCCAGGCGAGCAAGGAGCCCGATGTGGAACTCGATCCCAGGACGCTGGGATCAAGACCTGAGCCGAAGGCAGCTGCTTAACCAACTGAGCCACCCAGGCATCCCTATTTTCTTAAGTGTTTTTCAAAGAGCAATAATTTTTCATTTTTACAGAAAAGTTTTTTCTTTCATGGGTTGTGCTTTCTGTGGCCTATGGCCATGGAGCCTACTTAAATAAAAAATTAAATAAAATTTATATAAAAATGCAAAGGACCCAGAATAGCCCAAAACAATCTTATAAAAAAACAGAATTGGAAGAATGCATACAACCTGATTGTAAGATTTCTACAAAGTTACAGTAATCCAGAGCATGTAATATTGGCATAGGATTGACATGCAGATCAATAGAGCAGAATAGAGAGCCCAGGGATATACCCACATATATACAGTCAATGTCACAAGATAATGTAATGGGAGACAGGATAATCTTTTCAACAAATGGTGTTGTAACAGTTGGATATCCATAAGCAAAAATAAAGCTTTCTCTTTATCTCATATCAGACAAAAGTTTTAACTTGTAATCGAACATAAACCTAAACCTAAGTTTTTCCAAAGGCAAAGCTGAGTTGGGAAAAGAATTCTTACATAGGCCACCAACTCCGGGCTTGAACTCATAACCCTGAGATTAAGACCTGAGCTGAAGTCAAGAGTCAGAGGCTTAACCAACTGAACCACCCAGGTGCCCCTATATAAATTTTTAAACCTGCTTGTCAGTTTATACAAAAAGTCTGCTGAGATTTTGTTTGGTATTACTTGAATCTATAGATCAATTTGGGGAGAATTAACATCTTAACAATATTGAGTTTTCTGATCCATTAATGCAGTATCTGTTTACTTAGGTAATCAATTTTTCTCAGAACAGTCTTGTAATTTTCAGTATATAGGCCTTGCACATTCTTTGTTAAATTTATCCATAAGTATTTTTGGATTATTTTAAAGATTTTATTTATTTATTTGTCAGAGAGTTTGAGCACAAGCGGGTAGCAGCAGGCAGAGTGAGAAGCAGGCTCCCTGCTAAGTAAGTAGCCCAATGTGGGACTCCATCCCAGGACCCTGGGATCATGACCTGAGCCAAAGGCAGACGCTTAACCAACTGAGTCACCCAGTGGGGAGTTGGATACAGGAGCCCCGAGATCTTGACCTGAGCCAAAGCCAAGAGTTGGCCACCTGAGCAAATGTGCCATGTAGGCACCCCCACAGACCACTTTTTTTTTTTAAGATTTTATTTATTTATTTGACAGAGAGAGATCACAAATAGGCAGAGAGACAGGCAGAGAGAGGGGGAAGCAGGCTCCCCGCTGAGCAGAGAGCCCGATGCGGGGCTCAATCACGACCCTGGGATGATGACCTGAGCAGAAGGCAGAGGCCTCAACCCATCCGGGCCACCCAGGCACCCCCCACAGACTACTTTTTATGTTAAATTCTAACTGGGAGTTCCCAGACTGATACAAATACACTGATGATTTACATTCAAACTCCAAATCTAAGTGTGGACAGATTCAAATTCAAACAGAATATTTCCTCTTTACTGTCTAGATCCCAGGCCCAGAAGACAAGCTTTCTTGTCCTTTCCCTATGGCAGGAAGCAGAGTTTTTCTTGGTCCACTTGTCACTTAGAGTAGCCTTTCAAAGTGCTGACCTCATTAAGAGGACTTTCTTCCAGCTTCTTACCTCATGAGATATCACAGCCTTGTTAAAACCTAAGCGCCATTGTTTTCAGGATGGGAAAACCCCATCTAACGTTGGTCCAGGGGTACCTGAGTGAGAGCCCACTTCCCTACTGCCCTGGTTTTATTTTCTTTGTTTTTGGCTCTCAAGTATCAGTTACCCATTTCTGTAACTGAAATAATGTGTCTCTTCATTGGGCTGGTCCTGATTTGTATCCTTTACAACAAAACTGTCACTGTAAGTATAGCACTTTCCTGAGTTCGAGAAGTCATACTAATGAATTACTACACTTGATTGGGAGAGGCGGTCATGGGAACCCGCCCAGATTTGCAGCCAGTTGGTCACAGGAGCAGGTGGCTGGGGGACGCCACTTGCAGCTGGCATCCACTTGAGGAAGTGGGGCAATCTTGTTGGAGATTGTGGCCTTTAACCTGTGGATTCTGACCGTAACTCGATGGTTAACATTAGAATAGAATTGAATTGCCGCACATCAGTCGGCGTCAGAATTCAAGGGCAGTCCGGGTTTAAGAGGTGAGGGAAGTAGATTCCAGCTCTTGAGACAGGCAGCAACCAAGTCACACTGCAAAGGCACAAGCATGCTGGGGAGGGAGGAATTTGTGGCCATTACACAAGCTTCTTACACCTACTTTCTTGCTAGCTTAGCTCTTCATTTAAAAGAATGTTTGTTATATTTTATCCAGCACTTCTAGATGTTTTGTAGGGAGGTTTCCCCACTTAACAGTTCACAATATTACCAGATAAAAAAGCTCTCCTTATTACTTACCATACACACTCAAGTAGGTAATTAGAGGCTAAAAAGGAAAGGCTAAAAGGAAAAACACTGCCAGTAGCACAGAAAGATCCATTTGAGAGGAATCCAGACAATAGAGAAGAGGATGGGATAGGCAGCACCAGTTAAACTTGTGAAAACAATGAATTATCTGGGAGGCTGGGGTGGGTGTTGACTTTGAGCTTAAAAAAAATGTATAAAATATAGTAGAAATCCAGCAGAAACAAGAAGAATGTAAAATATTAAAAGGGCATAGAAATCTCTCTGAAAAGAAAATTCCTGCAAGAAAGAGAAGTGTCTTCTCAAAGAAAAAAAAAAAATGCTTCAAAATACCATCTTTGTTACCTACAGAAATAAAAAATTACTGAAAACTGATATTTTTAATGTCATGGTTGTACAGTGTTGTACTTCAATTTATTTTCTTTAAGATTTTTATTTATTTAAGAGCCTGAGAGCTGGGGGATGGGCACAAAGAGGCTCCTCGCAGA
Organism: Mellivora capensis; assembly: GCA_004024625.1. Lineage (NCBI taxonomy): Eukaryota > Metazoa > Chordata > Mammalia > Carnivora > Mustelidae > Mellivora > Mellivora capensis. Next base: position 50,170 of record PISX010001031.1, on the reverse strand, counting down.
GCAGGGATTCCCAGGACCCTGGAATCACAACCTGAGCCGGAGGCAGAGGCTTAAGCCACCCCGGGACTCCACTATTTTAATTTAAAGTCACAGATACAGTACTAAAATTGGAGCAGTCCGACAAAGAAGCACAAGGGAATAGCAGTTGACTTTCCATAGCATGCCTCAGCACAGGGATTGTTTCATTGCTAGGACTGCTTCTGCTGAATATGCAGGTAAACTAAAAGCACCACGGGGCTATACAGAAAAGCTAGAGCTACAGATCATTGCTATTAGGTCAGTTCTCTAAGGGAAGTAGGAAAGGGACATGGGGAAGTAAGATTAAATCACTTGGCAGGGGATAAAGAGTCTCTTGGGTAGTTATGGATTTCCGTTGAGACTGGAGGGTGTGTAGACAAGAGAGGTTCCCCACCTTCAGGCACCAGCAAGAATATTCTCCTATCTGGACATCCTCCTTCTCTAAGTGTGGTTCATGGATCAGATGTTGTTAATGTGGCACTCAGGCCAGGCTGCTACCATGTCTGGGTTGAATTACCTGACCTAGATCTTCTTATCTGTAGACTCTAGAACCCAGCTACCTTCATTAGGTCAACAAAAGGAACAGGTAGGTATTGAACTGTTCTTTGCATTCTCATTAAAACTTTTGTGCAGGGGCGCCTGGGTGGCTCAGCGTGGAGCCTGCTTCTCCCTCTCCCTCTGTTCCTCTTCCCTGTACATGCTCTCTCTCCTGCTTTCTCTCTCAAATAAATAAAATCTTTTTTAAAAAATCAACTTTTGTGCAACATAAGCATATTCTTGTTATCTATACCGGAGTATAGATAACAAGAGATGGGAAAGACAGTGGACTAGAAATATCACATCTCTTATACAAGAATGTTCAGAACAGCTCTCTTCTTCATGGCTGAAACCTATAAATAACTCAGTCTATCAACAGGTGAATGGATAAATTGCAGTATATCCTTATAACAGAATAATGTTCAGGGGCGCCTGTGTGGCTCAGTTGTTAAGCGTCTGCCCTGGGCTCAGGTCATGATCCCAGGGTCCTGGGATTGAGCCCTAGCAGGGAGCCTGCTTCTCCTCTCCCACTCCCCCTGCTGTGTTCCCTCTCTCGCTGTATCTCTATCAAATAAATAAAGTCTAAAAAAAAAAAAAAGAGAGAGAGAGAAGAATGTTCAGCAACAAATATCTACAAATAGGTGTAACAGCATGGATTAAATTTAAAAACATGCTGAGTTAAAGGAGCCTTATACAAAAGCATATACTCTAAATTTCGCTTAAGTGAACTAGAACAGGCAAACTAATCTGTTTGACTCATTCCCACTTTCCCCACTGTTTATGAAGAGCTAGCTACCCTGGAATTCTTTCAGTTCTTTGAGGGCAACAAGTACTGTACCTTTCTACCTCAGGGTCCTTGTTCTTATTCTTCCCCCTGAGTAGGACAGTGTGCCTTCACCTACATTGAGACATTCTGTCTTTCATTCCTACATTGAGACAACTGGCAACAACTTAGCACAAAAGTGATTTCAAACTATGTAACTACATAAATACATGCCACTAAATCCAAACTAAATCCTACAGTTTACATATTCTTTTCCCCCCCAAGGAAAACTACCCTAAACCCAGACTTAGATGACCTTTCAGAACATCTGGTACTGTCTTTTCCACTATTATCCTAATTATAAACAATTAATGATATTACTTGTTGGGGGACTTCTCCACCTTCAACTATGACTATCTCAATGTCAGAGACTATATCTGTTCACTGTTCTAGTCCCAGCCCCTATCACCATTCTTGAAAGTGTAGGGGCCCCTGCGTGGCTCGGTCTGTTGAGCGTCTGCCTTCGGCTCAGGTCATGGTCCCAGGGTCCTGGGATGGAGCCCTGTCTCAGGCTCCCGGCTCAGCAGGGGAGTCTGCATCTCCCTCTTCCTCTGCCCCTACCCCTGCTATTGCACGCTCTCTCTCTCAAATAAATAAATAAAATCTTTAAAAAAAAAAAAGGAAAGAAAACGTAGTAGGCAAATCATTAATATTTGGTTTTTTTAATTACTTTTTTAAAATTTATTTTCAGCGTAACAGTATTCATTGTTTTTGCACCACACCCAGTGCTCCATGCAATGCGTGCCCTCCTTAATACCCACCACCTGGCTCCCCTAACCTC